>CM069908.1:153013737-153521468 GCA_036172215.1 Camellia granthamiana
CTCTTTCAATTTTTTTTTTTTCTAAGTAGATTTGGATCTGAAAAATAAAATAAAATTATTGACGATGATAATGTTGATCCGGATCTGCAGACCCAGGAAATTTTTTTTTTTTTTGTTGATGAAGATGATGATGTTGAAGATGATGTTGATGTTGTTGCAATTTGTTGATGCTGATGTTGATGTTGATGTTGATGAAGATGATGAACAAGATCTGCAGACCCAGCGCAGTAGACCCTTCTTCTTCTTCTCCCTTCTTTTTCTTCGTCTTCAGAAAAAAAAAAAAAAAAAAAATCAAAACGACGTCGTTTTGGTGTTGGGCCATTCGAGCCACGCCTTTTTCGAGCTACCAATCAGAGTTGAAAATTTTAACCTACTTAAATAACCAAAAACTAAAATAGCCTACTAAAATAATAATTTTCCAAACACTAACATTATCTTATTAACTATTTTAATCTATTTTATTTTTTAATATTATTTTAATCAAAAAAACTAAAAAAAACTTCTCCCCAACCAACCCCAACCGCATCTTTGACTATACCCCCCAACACTCCTTGAAAAATCTTATCATACCATTTGACACATACATTCATTTTCAAATCTTTGAAGTATGATCACACGTACAAAACTAATTAATGATTTTAATCATTTATCAAAAAAAATTTAATGGTCTTAATCAGTTTTCATCACCTTGAAAAATCTTCATTTGTTTTTTTCCCCCGACCATGCTGGGAATTTATACACTCCATCCGTCTCAAAATAACGATCTGTTTTGAAATTTTAATTTTTTTAGTAGTATAATTATTACATTTTAAAAAAATTAATTTTTCAAAATTACCCTTTGATAGTACATTTTAAAAAAAAATATCAATGTCATAATTGTACTTTTTACGTTGTTAATGAATTTAAAAGAACGGCAAAATAAAAAATTTATATTATTTTTCTACTAGATTTTTAAAAAGAGACTAATATTTTGAGACAATAAAAAATGAAATAAGGGACTAATATTTTAGGACGGAATGAGTAGATTATTGAGTTAATTACCTAAAAGTCTTATTTATAAATATTATGGTAACTCAGGTTCTATATAAGATTTTTTGAATCAATAAGTCCTATTTAGTAAAACATATAATATTATCAGTTTTTATAATTTTTAAAATTAAGAACATTATCAATTTAATGTTCCAAATAATTATTTTACTAACTGATAAAAAAGAGAGCATGGGATTAATTGTTTTTGTTCTTCTACTTATTGGTTTAATTCAACCATTCAATAAAACCGATAACATTATCAGTTTTTTCAGTTTTAAATTATTTTTTAAAAAATTTTGCACATCAATGTTCTATCATCATACTCCTTTATAGATACAAAATTTTTAGTTTTGTAAAAAATAAAAAAATAATTTAGTTTTTTCAATTTTCAAATTTTTTTTCTGCATATATATATTTAGTTTTTTCAATTTAAAAGTTGATATTTTAAAATTTTGAAAATAAAAATAAATGTCAAATCATCATATTCCTTTATAGACAATCATAAATGCCGAACAATTATTGTTTGAAGGGTAATTCTAACTATTAAAAATTTAATGAGACTTGAAAGCCAAAAAAATCTTAATTAATAAAATATAAATTCATAAATCAGAACTTGTGTATAAATGTTTCTAGATTCGTTGTTGACCATGGGATTTATTGTTGATGATTGTGATGTTTTTGCAACAAGTTGTTAGATTCATTGGTTGGTTGATTTTTTATTTATGTTTTTGCAACTAATTTTTTTCTGTTTAACAAATGTTTTTGCAACTAGTTGATGATTCTGTTTTTGCTACTTCTAAAAAAAATAAAATAAAAAATAAAAAATACTCATTGGTTTCATGTAATTTTCTCTTTTTGGGAGTGAAAATTGAATATTTTTTGCTAGACGTTGTATGATCCTAGTCCATCAAGACTTACTAATATTGAAACATGCATCATAGCACACATCATATGGTAGACCTAAATAGTTGTTCTAGCAATTAATTTAAAATTATTGATATAAATATTACTATATATTTATTAAGGATTATGAATTTGTAGAATTTTCCGACGCACCTGGCTAAAAGATAGCTGTCAAGAGAAGTTTCAGTAGTTGAGTGTTTGGTAAAATAAATAAATGGGAGTCCTATATTCCAAGTCAGTGGTCAATGTAACGTGATGAAAATAAATAAATCAGAACTCAAAAAGTTTGTAGCCAAAAGGAAAAAGGATGAAGAAAAAGAAAATTTATATGGTGCTTCTAGATAATAGCTCGTAACATTTTGAAAAGTCACACAATTATGTTATATTTTTGTATTTCAAGTTAAACCTTACATAATTAATTTAATAAAAAATAAAATAAAATAAAACAGAGGTGCTTTTAGATAATGATTTATAACAAATTCAAAAGTTGCACAATTATGACTTATTGTGAAAAGTAGGTTAACTTTTTAAAAAAAAATATGTAAAAATATAAAAAGATGATGTGACAAAAAAAAACTAAAAAACTGACTTCTAACCCAATTAGCAAATCTGGTATTTAAGAATTGACTTCACATTATAATATAGTTATGGAGATAATTGAGACATTATTTTAATGGTATCGAAATGCTTCTTAGCACATTCATACTTGTTCTGAGGGAGGCTTCAACTAGTCTATGTTGTTTCCTTTCAAAATTTTCATTTTCAACCCAACCCATGAGCAAGTCTTTTGGTTCTCTCTCTCTCACACGCATGGAATGTAGTATTGGAAAGATATGGTTTTATAGGTTTATTTTAAGGTAATCTTGAGCCTAATTTTGAGTGGGTCTAAAAAGGTGACGTGTTTCTTGTCACGTGGCAAGTCACACGGTGAAAACAGTTCGTCAAAACCATTTATGAGTGAATGGGAACTTAATGTCGTTTTTGGATTCGTGGAATAGAAAATTGAAGAGTCAAAAGTGAGTTTCCTTGTAATGGTTGTCCCACATTGAAAACATAAGAGAACTTATGTGTGTATATAAATTCTAGGTGGCAACACTTGGATTGAGTCCCAAGGGGCACCCCAAGTTTGTAAAAGGAAGGAATTATGGACAAAGTGAACCTTAGCCAAAACCACCACGCGCGCGCTGCTGTCTAGCCAAGCGCGGGTGTGGGTCGGGTCAGTTCTAATATTATTTGAATTTTTTTCAAAAAATTATTGCGGGAATTTATTTTTCCTGAACGAAATTAATTCAAATTTTGCGCCAAAATTTGAATTCATTTTTCTGTCCATACAGTGCCATTTCAGCAGGTTCAAACAGTTTTCAACTTGTTGCACCGGACAGATTCAGTTTTGTTCCAGACAGATTCAAAACTGGGTTCAAACAAATTTTGCACTTGTTCCAGTTTGAATTCGTATTTGTTCAGGTTTGAAATCATACTTGTTCGGCCCTATAAATACAAACCATCTTTCAGCATTTTTCATTAATTCTGAAAATCATCTTTTTGCCTTCTTTTTGCTCTATTGCATAGATGTATTCTTCATATTATTTTAGGAAAAATTCTGAGAGTATAGAAAACAGGTTTGGTTCGCCGTACAAATTGTTTGGAGTGCTACTACAATCTGTGTAGATCATTATATCTTGAGAGATAGACGTCTTTTATCCGTAAGTATCGAAGCGGGGGTAATCCATCTTAAGGACAGAGTGTCTGTGAGAACCCGTATTTTTGCATATTAAATTATTTTGGTAATTATATTTAGCTACTTAAATTTTGTAATCAACATCCATAATTCAATTCCATAACAACATTTTGTAACGAAATTCTATAATTAACTTTTAATTATTTAATTAGTGCAATTTTTATCTTCATAGTATTATTATTATTATTATTGTCATCATCATCGTTGCTGTCGTCACTTTTATGACTACACAAATCTAATTTTTAATATATATTATTCTGTATAATTGTTCTGTATAAGGTTTTGCATTAATAATTTGTGTACAAGAAAATTAAACCATAGAGATTAATTGGTTCAATCTCAAGTCTTTTAGTTACATATAATAATATTATAATATTAAGTCAATTAATAATGATTATTAAATTATAATGTTAATAGCATCATAATTAATACTAATATTAAATTCCTTTAAATAAATTTATTTATGTGATTAAATTTTTGTTTCTAAATACAGTTGTGGAAACTAAATGAGTTAAACAAATAATAACTAAGTTAGTTAGAGAATAGTACGGAGCAAAATATCTAGTGACTAGGTTATATATATTATATATATATTCATTGATTCTTATTTTTATACACAAAAAAAAAAAAAAAAATCAGAATTGATTTTTTGGGCAGAGGAATTTGGCCCCTTCCTTCCTAAGGAAGGAGGCGGCTAGGCAAGCATGCCAATGCATGCTAAAGCATGCTTCCAACCACACCCTAACCTATACATTGTAGGTAATATTTCGAAGCCAAAAGAAATAAAAATAAAAATAAAATGAAATAAAAATAGGCCTCCAAACTCCTACATAAGGACCCCATCTTCAGCCACCTTAGAGATACACAGTTGAGCAAAGAAAAACAAGAGAGAAAGAGTAGAAAAGAAAAGAAAAAGAGAGGTAGAAGAGAGGGTACTTGGTGATCACCATTTCAAAACTTATCTTGAGAATAGTTTGTAAAAGCTCTTGAGGTAAGAATACTCAATCTCTATCATTCCTTAGATATATATATATATATATATTTTTAACTGAATCTATATATTAAAAATATGTAAAAGTGTGCATTGTTAATACACACATAGCAAGAATAGCTCAATGCATGTTTATATTTTGATAGAATGACAATCTTATGATTATATGATTTTTATTCCTCTTGCAAGTATAGATTAGATGGTTTAGCTACTGATTTTATTTTCTTATGCGCTCAAATATTCTCCATTGTTTGAAATAATCTTGCATGGGCGTAAAATCAGATAGGGTTGGTTCATTTTTACTCAAAACTTATATTTCCTTCACTGTTTCAGATTTTATCGGAGGTAAAATGCTCTAATAAATTGAAAATAACTTGTGTCAAAAATCTGTTGGTACTGGGGGTATATATAGGTGTTCTATACACGTGTAAATTTTTATAAAATCATTGGACACCATTCTCTTACCGAAATAAATATTTGTCATAAGTGTTGTTTACAATACAACAGAAACAGTGACTTCAAACAGGTCCCATTTTCTCTGCAAATGGTGTTTTTCTGCATGAACACTTGGGATAGTTAGATATAAGATTTATCTTTCATTTGCTGCTGATTTCACAAAAAATGGATAAGTCTAAAAGGAGAAATTGTAGTTTTACTAAAATGCGACAGAATCTGTCCAGTTTTCTTACAAAAATTATTTGACCATCTTCCATTGGTTTTCAGTCTTCAAACTCTTTGGAAAAATGTTCTAAACTCAAATATCTAGCAAACCATTCTAACCATACCTCTTTTTGACACTATTTGAGGCCCATTTCTATTTTTCAAAGACAAATAATCTGTGCTGGAAGTTACTCTAACTCACTGTTCCAGAAAAACCAGTTTTCTCCAAATTTTATTTCTCCATTTTAAAATCGTTTTTAGCACTGGTATTCTTCTCGAAATATTTTCCTAACTCGATGAACTAGCACTAGTTAAAATATTGTAATGAATATTGTAATGGCTGAACTTCGTTTGGTATGGGTTTTATATTTTTTTGTCTAACCATACAGTGCTGAAAGAAGAAGTGAGTGAATGCTTAAGAAATTTTGTGATGATTCCTAAGACATTCTATCATATTTATTTTGGTTTCCATACATGATTGTGTTGTGTTATATAAACATTATGTCACTGTGGTTTTCAAACTAAAACTTGCATATGCATCAAAATGTGAATTCGACAAAGTAAAGAAATACGAAATTGAATCGATGATACATTAAAATTTAAAAGTGATGGGATGGGCCCGATTTAGAATCTTGCGCAAGTGAGTTGCGAACGCTAACATGGCATGGGAATGTATTTTGACTCTTATCGGTGTAAGCAATATAAGGTTGGTGGTGTGGGTGCCACAACATAGACCGTTCCCTTGGGACAAACCGTGATGTCATGACTCGGGTATGTAACTCTGGTGCATGGGCATCATTAGTAATTACAGTAAGTAACATTTGAATATTTGACCAAGGCGGAGTCAAAATTGCCCGTGGCCATTGTTTAGCGGTTGAATAGAAGTAGTGCTCCGCGGGGAGTTACTTAAATTTATCTGATAAACTAAATCTATGTGAATTTAAAAGAAAAGTTGGCATTTTTCCTTATGATGAAATATTGTTTCTGCTTGCCATTGTTCTTATTATCTATTGTTATTACTTTAATTGATAGCATTCCTGTTATGCTTATTAAATGTTGCTTGTTATTCTGTTACTACACAGTATTCATTAATTGTGAATATTATTATCGGGGTGGGTAATTTCGGGTTGTAGTATCTTATTGAGCTCGTCGCTCATTGGCATTCTCGTTGCCTTGGCATTTCATGCCAGGTACCAAAGAAAACGAAGGAAACACCGTGGTTTTGGAAGGCAACATTCAGTCCTGGTTAGCTTGAAGCGTGCCAAAGTTCCATGAACCCTTTTTCTAAGTTTTCTAGTTTTTTTTTTCTCGTGTTTTTTTTTTCCCTTGTATTTGTGTCTTTCTTTCATATACTAAGACTAAGTCTTGAGTTTTATTGGAGTTATAATTTAAGAACTTTTAATTTCTGTATTGTTAATTAATGGATGATGGTAAACTTAGTGGCAACATTGATGAGGAGTTCTTAATTAAGAAAATTGGTTTTAAGTTTTAAACCTTATTATGATGTCCTCAAAGTTTGGAGCATCACAGTGTCACGCACTCAACTTGATCTATTTTTGTACTTATTCATTTCGGTAAATAAATTCTGTAAGTAATTTATTTTTATTTGTTTGATTTGGTTTCAAATTATTTTTATTACACTGAAGATTGTTTCAACAATCTTAAGACAAAGTCGAATTATTCTGTTCATACAGAATTTTTTGTTTATTTCTCTTTCTTCCTTTCTTCTTCTTATAGAAATTATTTTCTGTGATTATACAAAGTAATATTCTGGTTGGAAAATACAAATAGTAGTAATATACGGTTTGACAAATAGTAGTAATATACTATTTATTTTTTTTGACAAATAGTAGTAATATACTAGTAGTCATTAACAATTTAGAATATTTATTTGTGAAGTTGGTCAAAAATTAATTTTGATTTTAAGAAATAATTTCTGAGTTTTCATTAATTAAAATTTTGTTTTCAGTATTTTAATTTTTGAAGTATTACAGAAATATTTTTCTGTGTGAAATTAATTTCTTTAAATAAATATTTTTATTTTCAAATTAATTGGAAATAGAAGTTACAATTTTTATTCATTTTATTTGTACAGAATTAAATTCTGTGTTTATGATTTAAATTTTTTGTGTAGTATAAAATTCTAATTATAATTTTGTTTTATAATTTAGAATTCATGGCTACTGAAACTAATGCTCAAACAAGTATTGATATGGTGGCTGCAATTGCTCCGACCCCTCCTCATATTGTGACTGTGCTAATCAATCACGGTGAAAAGCTAGAGAAGTTCTTAGGAACTGATTTTAAAAGATTGCAGCAAAAAATACTATTCTATCTTACTACTCTCAATTTGGCACGTTTTCTCCGTGAGGATGCTCCTACTTTGAAAGAGAATGAAATCGATCGGCAAGTGGTTGTTGCGGTCGATGCCTAGAAACATGTTGATTTCCTTTACTGGAACTACATCTTGAACGGACTTGGCAACACATTATACACCGTCTACAATCCTATCAAGACGACAAAGGAACTTTGGAAGTCTTTGCAGAAAAAATACAAGACAAAAGATGTTGGCTCAAAGAAATTTATAGTAGGAAAATTTCTGGACTTTATGATGGTTGATTCTAAGACTGTGATCAGCCAAGTTCAAGATTTCCAACTCATTCTGCATGACATTCATGCAGAAGGCATATCTCTCAGTGAATCTTTCCAAGTTACTGTCTTAATTGCAAAGTTACCACAAGGTTGGAAGGAATTCAAGAACTACCTCAAACACAAGTGCAAAGAAATGATTTTGGAGGAATTGATTGTGCGTTTGAGGATTGAGAAGGACAACTGCAATTCAGAGAAGCGAGTTGGTAAGCATTCAATGGAGTCTAAGGCAAATGTGGTGAAACATGCTCAAAAAGTAAAGAAACGAAAGTTTTTTGGAGAAAGTTCCGCACAAGGCTCTAAAGGAGGGAAAAACTAAAAAGTACAAGTTCAATGACAAATGTTACGTTTGTGACAAAGAGGGACATTGGGCCAAAGATTGCCGTAGCAAGCATAAAGGCAAAGGAAGATCAAGAAGAAGCGTGCTCAAGCCAATATGACCGAAGTGGACAAAATTTCTAATGGTGTTGATGACATAAATCTTTCTGTAATTGTTTCTGAGGCAAATCTTGTCAGAAATCCTGAAGAATGGTGGGTGGATACTGGTGCTACTCGCCACATCTGTGCTGACAAAAAGATGTTCACATCTTATTCTATAGTGGACAACGGTGAACAACTTTTTATGGGCAACTCCTTGACTTCTAAAGTTGAAGGACAAGGAAAGATTATTCCAAAGATGATATCTGGAAAGGAACTCACTCTCAACAATGTGCTGCATGTACCAGACATTCGCAAGAACCTTGTTTCCAGATCTTTGTTGAGTAAAAATGGGTTTAAGCTAGTGTTTGAGAGTGATAAATTTGTACTTACTAAGAATGGGATGTATGTAGGAAAATGTTACATGTCTAATGGCCTTTTCAAACTAAATATAATGATTGTTGTTCCCTCTGTTATTAATAATAATACATCTTCTTCTTACTTGCTTGAGTCTTCAAATTTATGGCATGGTAGATTAGGACATGTTAATTATGGATCTTTGCGTAGATTAATTAATATGAAATGTTTACCTAATTTGACATTGATTTAAATCATAAATGTGAAATTTGTTCTGAGGTAAAATTAACTAAAACTCCTTTTCATTCAATTGAACGAAGTACAGAGCCACTTAAATTAATTCATAGTGACATTTGTGATTTTAAATCAATTCAAACTAAAGGTGGGAAAAAATATTTTATCACTTTCATAGATGACTATACTAGATATAGTTATGCTTATTTAATTCGAACTAAGGATGAAACTTTGGAAACTTTCATTCAATATAAGAATGAAGTTGAAAATCAACTTGGTAAGAAAATTAAAAAACTAAGAAGTGATAGAGGTGGTGAATATGAATCACCTTTTGGTGAGTTTTATAAAGAATATGGAATAATTCATCAAACCACCTCAGCAAAATAGAATTGCTAAAAGGAAAAATAGAACTTTAAAAGAAATGATGAATGTCATTGTAGCTTGACTTTTTCGCACCTCATTTCGGAAGTTTTAATATATATGCCCTACAGTTCGAACTCCCGTGTTCTGAATCTAATCTCACAAGTGCAATGTGAAATTAATAAATACCAAAGAGTCCAAATCCGACAAATTTTTTGGAAAATCGATTTTGAATCAAATTGCTAAAAATGGACTGCTTTGCCAGATACACAGTCGCCACCTAAATATTTTATTGCGGAGAAATTTGGAAAACCCATGACTCGTGCCAAAGGCCACGTGTCTGTCATCACCAAAATTGTCTCGGCTCGGGAACTTAGGTACGAGAGGAGAAAGTCATGAATACATTTGAGCACCCCTGCTCGCCCGATCAAAGATCGGCCTTTACTAATCACGATATGATTTTTATCAAGATTATATGCTCTCATTCCGATTTATTAGACTAGCATTACTATGTGATGCGCACCAAACAAGTATAGACTATCTCGCAAGAATTGAAACACTTGAGTCATGCTCGTTTTGAAAATTGTTTCAAAATATGTACCATTTGAAAGTGATCGTATATGAACATTGCTCAAATTGTTTCAATTCAAGCAATTAGCTTTCATCCACAGGCATTCAAGCAGTTATAGCACCTAAGCACTTAGCCATATGGCAAGCATGCTAAACATGGCAACATCAACACTCATGCAATTATGCTGAAGCGAGTAAATGCTCACCAAGTACTCTAAGCCAAAATAAACACAATAGTTAGGAAAAATGCATGATCCTAACTTTATGCAAGATGACTAATGCAACACATACGAAGAATGCAATTAATAGGCTCGGCTACTAATATGGCATATGAATCAATTTTGATAACATGTGGTCTAAGCACGTATTCAAAGAAGTATAAGTAACAACAATACAGTTAGAATGATGAACCGAGCCTCGGTGCAAGCAATACAAATGGATGCAAACATGAAGTATGCTAAACAAAATGTGATGTCCCTAAACTAACCATCATAAGCTAGTAAATAAAAGGAAGAAAGACGTGGGGTTGGAAGACATACACATTATTACAACATTTTGCTCTCACGAAGGAGAGTCCAAATGAGCTAAGTTAATTAACTAACTAATTAAAGTTAAGCTAACTAAGCTAATTATTACAAAACAAATGAGATCAACTAACTATTCTAGTTAACCAACTAATTTACAAAATGAAATTGAATAACTAATTAGTTACAATACTTTACAAAATTAATTAATTACAACAATTTAAACTTAAAGATGCTCGGGATGCAAGGAATACTCATGCACGTGCTTGGTTTCCACCCGAAAAGCCACTGTTTTGCTTTCGGAGAACCTCTGTTGGGCAATAGAACACACACACTGTTGCCCACTTCCAGAACAGCTCTGCTTGGCCTAAAGAACACGCTGCTGAATTTTGCATCAATGGTCGGCCGGCTAGTGATGAAGGTTGCCGGCCATCAAAGGTGGTCTGCCGGCACATGGAAAGTGGCCTGCTAGCCACTACTGCCCAGTTCTGCTTGCTGCAACAGAGGACAAACAGAGTATATACAGGGTATTTCAAGGGTTTGTTTGCACAACCCACCCCTCCTTTTCATGAGCAAATCAAAGGAGTAACAAGTTCGGTTCACAAACCATCAATGGATGTAATTTCATTGTATGATGGCTTATGAAACCAAGTGTGCAAGTTCAATAAATACAACAAAACAAGACTCATACCACTTCCCTTTCATGAAAGATCAAGGGAAGTGATGACCTTGGAGACTTAAATCATTTCATCACTGGCAAGTATGAAATGACTCAAGTTCCATGTGTTCAATTAACGTCCGATTGAACATAACACTTTTTATTATCTCGCACCATTTTAGCCTCAATTTTAATTACTCATTTTAGTTTATCAACCTTCATTTAATCAATTGAGTCCAAAGGGTGAGTTTAAGTCCTCTAATGGAAAGATGGCTCAAACCAAGAGTTGTTTTAGGCATGAAAGAGATGTCATGCCGTTGATAATGAACCCCCAAAAGGATTAAACCATTAAGCTTGACACCTCAATCTCATGCTTTAAACAAACAAGTAGTTTGAACCACTTTCAAAGCAAAACAAAAAGCCAAGAAAGAAGGGAGGTTTGCAGAGATTATTAGTGCTGAAAATGAGTGAGAAAAGCATAAATAAATACTATCAACTCAAATAAGATGGAGTCTAAGGCCTAGAACACCAAACTCATGAGGACTATTACACTACAAGCATGCAAAACAAAGCTCAAGTGCAACTAACAGCCCAAAATAGTGCTAAAATAATGTAAAGCAAGTCCTAAAATATGCTGGAATTAAGCTAAAAAAGTCTAGATTAATATGCTAAAACATGGTACAAACTAGGCTAGTAAGCAAGACACAAGGAGGGTAGGTTAACCCCTCTAAATTTGGACTTTAAAACATGATTTTGGCCACTGAAGTAGCTCTGAAAATCAGTGTTTAAAAGTTTAGAAAAAGATAGTAAAAAGGTGGGAAACACAAGGGCAAAGGCCTCTAAAATAAGGTACAAAGAAGGGCTATCAACCCTTCAGCCTTTAATGGCCTTAAAACTCAAGTTTCAGTCCAAAAATACAGAAGTTTTATAGCCCAAAAACAGTTGGAAAACAGCAAGAAAAATAGTAGAGAAAGCAAGCAAATAGGTAAAGCCTTATACCTCTTCAAGAGAAGAAGCAATTCAAGCAACAAAACCAAGTAAACACACCTTTTAGAGCTCAAACCAAGCTTAAAAATACCTCAGCTCAAAGATGAAAAGATCTGGTTAAGGGTGTATAGGCAAAGACTAAGGATTTGTAGGCAAAAGTATAGAAATTTATTAGAGAGAGAGAATTGTAGAGAGAGAGGAAAAATTTTGATCTCAAAATCTTCTAACCTTAAAACATGAAAGAAAGGTCTCCTATATATAGAAAACATGAATTCCCTACAAGGATATCCAGCCCTACACATGGGTGCAGATGTATGCATCTGTGCAAACAGCTGGCACAGTTGTCACAAAATATCTGCAAAAGAAACAGGCGGCTTGCAAGCCACACCAGTGGCCAGTAGCCCAAAAGAGATAGCCAGGCAGCCTAAAAAGGTAGCCGGTAGGCCACTAGAAACTGCAGGCTTGAAAAGCACAGGGTTTGGTCCAAAAACAGGGTAATAAATGTGCAAGGTTTGAAAGGCTCAAAGCTACGACTTCCCGCTGAGGACTTCGAGCGCTTGGCGAGCATATAAACTCATCACCGGGTGTGCATGCAATGGTGTCCAAGTCATAAGGGCCATCAAAAATGGGGTGTCTACAGCCATGTTAATAAGTTCTGGATTACTTCAAAACTTGTGGGGGAAGCAATACTTTCTGCTAATTATATTCTTAATAAAATACCTCGAAAGAAAGTAAATTAAACACCTTATGAAATGTGGCATGAGAGAGTACCATCTTATAAATACTTAAAAGTGTGAGGGTGTTTGGTTAAAGTGGCTATTCCTAGTTCCAAAAAGACTAAGATAGGTCTTAAAATTATTGATTGCATTTTCATTGGTTGTGCTACGAATAGTAGTGCATATCAGTTTTTGATTTATAAATCAGAACATTCCAAAATGCATGTAAATACTATTATTGAATTTCGGAATGCATCGTTCTTTGAACATATATTTCCAAATAAGACTGGACAAGGGACTAGTACTAATAAAAGATCTTATGATGTTATTACTAGTCATGATCAAGGATAAGATCAAGAATAAGAGCAAGAGATAGATCAAAATAAGGAAGAGGAACCTAGGCGTAGTAAACGTGCTAGAATCTCAAAATCTTTTGATCTATATTTTCTAACATTTTTGTTAAAAAATGAGCCTTTAACTTTTAAAGAAGCTATGTCTAGTCCTGAGGCTCATTTATTGAAAAAAGCTGTAAATAATGAAGTTGAATCCATCCTACAAAATCACATTTGGGAATTGGTGGATTTGCCACCAAGTTGTAAACCTCTTGGGTATAAATGGGTTTTCAAGAGAAAAATGAAAGCGGATAGATCAATTGACAAATACAAGGCAAGACTTGTGGTCAAAGGATATAAACATAAAGAAGGTCTTGATTACTTTGACACATATTCACCAGTTACTAGAATAACATCCATTAGAATACTAATTGCCATTGCATCTTTGTACCATTTAGAAATTCATCAAATGCATGTGAAAACCGCTTTCTTAAATGGTAAGTTAAATGAAGAAATTTACATGGAGTAACCAGAAGATTTTCTGTTACAGGAAAAGAAAAGAAAGTGTGCAAATTGATTAAATCATTATATAGTTTAAAACATACGTCAAAGCAATGACATGAAAACTTTGACAAGGCATTGGTGTCAAATGGATTTAAAATTAATAAATGTGACAAATGTGTTTATATTAAAAACATAGACAAAGGTTATGTAGTAGTACGTCTTTATGTGGATAATATGCTCATCATAGGTAGTAATAGTGACATGAATAAAACTATCAAGAAAATGTTGAATAAAAATTTCACATGAAAGACATGTGGATTGCTGATTTAATTCTTGGTATGAAAATTACGAAAATATCAGAAGGTTATGCTTTGTTACAATCTCATTACATTGAGAAAATACTTAACAAATTTAGTAAATATGATGATTATCTTACTAGAATACCTGTGGATGTTAATTTGTTTCTTTCTAAAAATGTACAAGAAAGTATTTCTCAATTAGAGTATGCCCAAATTATTAGAAGCTTAATGTACTTGATGAACTGCACTCGCCCAGATATAGCTTATGCAGTAAGTAAACTAAGTAAATATACGAGTAATCCAGGAGTAGAATATTGGAAAGCAATTATAAGGGTTCTAAGATATCTCCGATTTACTCGTAACATTGGACTTAATTATACTAGATATCCAGCAGTACTTAAAGGATACTATGATGCAAATTGGATATCGGATACTAGAGACTAAAAATCCACCAGTGGGTATGTCTTTACTCTTGGTGGGGTGGCTGTATCTTAGAAATCTTCCAAACTGACTTGCATTGCTAGATCTACTATGGAATCAGAATTCATAACTTTGGACAAAGTTGGAGAAGAAACAGAATGGCTTCACTACTTCCTTGAAGATATTCCAATGTGGCCAAAACTGGTGCCTGGTATATGCATACATTGTGATACTTAATCAACAATAGGTAGAGCACATAGTCATATATATAACGTTAAGTCATGACACATTCGTCGTCGATATAATACCGTGAGACAACTACTCTTTAATGAAACTATTTTCATTCAATATGTGAAGTCTAAAGACAACATAGCTGATCCACTAACCAAAGGGTTAGTAAGAGAGTTAGTTGAAAATTCATCAAGGGGAATATGATTTAAGCCTATTAAATAAGAGTTACCACAATGGTAACCCAACCTAGCTAACTGGAGATTCCAAGATTTAGGTTCAAAGAGACAACCGAGTTGTGTATAACTCATAAGGATCACTGGGGAGTCAAACTTCCACCCATTTCTATGATGAAATAGTGATGTCTGCAACATTTTAGGTTAAGTAAATACTTTTAATGATTCTTATATCTAAGAATACCTAGCGGAGTATGACAGGATACTCTTCATAAGAATCACCTATATGAATGTGAACTGGGTTGGTTCTATGAGATTTGTGAAGGGCTATAATTCTCTTGAGCACTCATGAAAGATTAAGTTGTTCAGGACCAAAATGAATACAATAGTGAGAACTAAACTGTGTCTGGTAATATACTGTGTGAATTCTATTATCTTGATTTACACAAATGATTGAACCGTTCAAGACATCATATTTACTGGTTAGCTAGTAAATTCGATAGTGTCTTACAAGGGAAGGTTCAAAGCCAAAAGTTACCTATCCTTTGTAGAATATTCCCAATTTTTGTACTCTCTGTAATTAGATCATGTTGTTACATTTTCTCTCTGTCAAATTCTATTTATGTGGGGGATTGTTGGAAAGATATGGTTTTATAAGCTTATTTTGGGCCAACTTGAGCCCAATTTAGAGTGAGTCCCAAATGTCTTTTGGGGTGGGTCAAAAAAGGTGACGTGTTTTTTGCCACATGGCAAGTCACACGGTAAACACGGTTCGTCAAAATCATTTATGAGTGAATGGGAACTTGACATCGTTTTCGGGTTCGTGGAATAGGAAATTGAAGAGTCAAAAGTGGGTTTCCTTGTAATGGTTGTCCCACATTGAAAACTTAAGAAAACTTATATGTGTATATAAGTTCTAGGTGACAATACTTAGGTTGGGCCTCAAGGGGCACCCTAAATTTGTAGAAGGGAGGAGTTATGGACAAAGTGGGCCTTAACCCAAACCGCTACACGCGCTCGCCGGCATTTGTCCGATTAGTCATGCTTGGCGCGGGTGTGGGTTGTAGGTCAGGTCGGTTCTAATATTAATTTTTTGGACAAAATTTATTTGAATTTTTTTCCAAAAAATTCTTGCGGGAAATTTATTTTTTCTGAACGAAATTAATTCAAATTTTGCTCCAAAATTTGAATTCAATTTTCTGTCCATACAGTGCCTCTGCCGGTTCCATTTCAACAAGTTCAAATAGTTTGTAACCTGTTGCACCGGACAGATTCAGTTTTGTTCTAGACAGTTTCAAAACTGGGTTTAAACAGATCTTGCATCTGTTCTAGTTTGAATTCATATTTGTTTAGGTTTGAAATCATAACTATTCGGCCCTATGAATACAAACCATCTTCCAGCATTTTTCATTAATTCCGAAAATCATCTTCTTGCCTTCATTTTGCTCTGTTGTATAGATATATTCTTCATATTATTTTAGGAAAAATTCTGAGAGTATAGAACACAGATTTGGTTTGACATACAGATTATTTGGAGTGCTACTACAATCAGTGTAGATCATTGTATCTTGGGAGATAGATGCCTTTTATCCGTAAGTACTGAAGCGGAGCGAATCTGTCTTAAGGATAGAATATCACACACTCGACTTGATCTATTTTTGAACTTATTCATTTCGGTAAATAAATTCGGTAAGTAATTTATTTTTATTTGTTTGATTTGGTTTCAAATTATTTTTATTATACAGAAGATTGTTCTAACATGTAGGACTTTTAATTAACATTAATCAAATTAATTATTAATTAATAGATTTTTATTAACGTGTGTTCTTAGAATACATTGATCGAAAGACTTTAAAATATTATACATTCTTTATTACATGCATTTTCATAGAGAATATATAATCTTTAAAAAAAAAAAATTAAATCACACCCTTAACAAAATCCTAATTTAATAAAGACTAAAATTAACAATGCAATTTTCTGATCATGTTTATTATCTCATGATACAATCTAGGCCTGTAAATGGATCGGATTCGGATCGGATCTGTCAAAATCCGAATCCAATCCGATTAAGACAAACCCGAATCCGATCCGAATCCGTTTAGTTCATATCCGATTATAGATATCCGAATCCGATGATTTCGGATATCCGATCTGATAATCCGAATCCGATCCATTTATTTATTTATTGAGCTACAATTTTATATAATTTGAAAAAAAAATTCATTTTGTGTTTTTTTATTCAAATTGAGAATAATCGGATCGGATTATCGGATTATCAGATCGGATCGGATTTTTGCATATTCAATCTGTTTAATAAACGGATTCGGATTATCGGATTATCAGATCGGATTTTTTGTAAACGGATTCGGATTGTCGGGTCGGACTCGAATTAAATCCGATCCATTGACAGCCTAATACAATCACAACAATCAATGCAAATCACATCAATTAATACAACAAACCTTATATAAGCAAAATTTTAATATCTAATGATTATAATTCAGTCACACGAGGTGACACACTAATAACTATGGTACAAAAAAAAGATATGTTATTATTATTATTATAAAATAAATTTCTTCTTTCTAAATCAATATGATAGTTCTAAAAAATAATTGGTTGGTTCTCAAATATTATGTAATTATCTTTGAGACTAATCACAAATTCTCATATATTTTTATATTTTTTAATTATTTAATATAAAATTATAATTTTTTTTTCCTCCATCAGTTAAAATGCAGGTGCCTGTCGTTACCTTGGACCGACTACGCCATCGTTCTATATTACTCTTTAATAAAGCACTGCCAAATTTTGTACTGTTACAATAATTCACTGCCATAAATTATTTTTGTGTCTCACTGTCAAAATTTTGAAACCATTAACCATTTTTTTTTTGGCCTTTTGTCCCAACCATGACAATAGTGTGGAAAACCTGATATGGAGATGACAGTAGTGTACTGTAGTAACTTTGGGCAAGTCCATTGTCCATAATTTAATTATGGAACATGAATGAGGTGAGGTGCCCCCACAATGGCAAAACAATATCCTTCCCAGTCTATTGAGCCTCCGTTTGGACAGTGGGTTAGCTTTTTAATTTTTTAATTTTTTAAATTATTTTAGCCTGAGTTAAAAAAATTTAGTTTGAGAATGACTTTTTGACTTTTTTTATGAGAGAAGAGTGTAATGATTATTAATTGATGTGATGTTTTGTTTTTTGTGACTAAAATAACCTATTTTGTTTTTTGTGACTAAAATAACCACTTTAACCCTTCCCAAACAATGCAATCTCTAGTCTTCTTTTACCTCAAAAACATTAAAACACATCGATTATAAAATTAGATAAAATTATTCATTTTGTAAATTTTAGAAGTTGGGTCTAATTTTGTATTTGATTTATGTATAAATAAAAAAATTGGAAGAGGTCCCGCTTTTATCAGCATTTCTTGTTTATCTTAACTATGTGATTAATAAAAAATGTCACTTAATTATCAAATTTACGAACTTCTTTCGTTTATGACACAATTATCCGTCATCAAAAAATAGCAGTCCACTTGTGCACACGTGTGAAACATCATCCTTGTTCCATCTATATTTAGAAATTGACATTTTTTTTAATAATTTTAAGTTTTACAAAAATACCTATAAAAAAAGTAAAAAAAAAAATGATTTAATTACTTGTAATACATTTTTAATTAAAAATTTTACTTCTTAAACAGGGCGTGTTTAATAAGATTGGAAAATGAGTGAAAGACCAATCACTCGTTATGGAAGATTTTAAAAATAAATCTTGAGTTTTTAATTCATATTTTTTATTTTTAATGTAATTTTTAAATTATTTAAAATCTTATTTTTTTTATCTTTTAATTCACTTAATTTAGATATATTTAAAAAGTATAAAGTTTATAAAAAAAAAAAAAATTACTGACTACAAAGGATTACAAAAATTCAATATATTTTTGTATATTTTAATTTATTGATTTTTTCACAAACTTTTTACTTTTAAAGTACATTTAGATTAAGTGCATTTAAAAAAATATAAAAAAAAAAACCTAACTAAAATACCAAAAAAAAAAATAAAAAAACTCACTAATAATGATAAATATGCGAAAAATAAAAACTCATAAATTATTTAAAAATATTCAAAATTAGCCCTCGTCTGGGATATCATATTTGGGTCAAAATAGTCACAAAATAACAAAATAGGTTAAAAAGTCAATAAGACAAATGTCACATTCAAATCATAATCATTTTATTTTTTCTCTCACGAAAGTCTAAAAAGCCAAAAAATTAAAAAATCAATCCACATCCCAAATGAATCCTTAAATAGATTGGGTTAAATTTGGATTTGAATAATTATTTAAAGAAATTTAATTGAGAAAATTTCTAAATTGAGAGTTGATAAATCAAAGTGTGAAGCCACAAATAATTTAAAATAAAAGCAAAAGAATAAAATTTTGAAGGAAAAAATGAGAAATAATTAGAGGTGAAAGCGTAATTACCCAAAACAAAAAAAAACAAAAAAATGTTTAATTGTCAAATACCCTTCAATCCCACGTGTTCACGCGTGAAGTTCATATCCATGGAATTACCGTACAAATTTATCATTATCCAAATTACTTCTTTGACTCTCTCTCCTCCGAAAGAGTTTCTCTCTCTATACCTTCAAGTGGGTGTGGAGCCCAAACCTGGTCCTCTGCTTTGCTGGATTCAAGCTCTCATTGTTGGTCTTTAATGGAGCTTGTCTGCTGAGAGAGACCAGAGTTTCAATGATAAACATTTTTCACTTCTTTCTTATATATATATGCTCTCTTCCATGACCCTCTCGTCATCTCTGTACTCCAAAGAAGAGAGAGAACACAAACAATCAAAACCCATTTCAATTTCTCTTCCATTTCATTGATCCACAGATCTAACTCTTTCAATGTCAGATCTTCCCATAGTTCTCAATTATAAAAGGTAAATTTTTTCCCAAGTTTCGCTGTTTTCTTTGAAAAAATGATGTATTGTTGAGACTAAGGAGTATTTTGGGATTTTTGGAAATAGGTTTTTTTAATTTTATATGCTGAGAGTTGACCGTCTGGTTTTGAAATTGCCGACCAAACAGTTGTATGAGAAAAAAGTGAATTTGACCATTTTTTCTTCAAGGTCCCCTTTTTAAGTTTTCATTATTAGCGGCTGTTGTGGTCATGGGTTTTCTATTTTCATTATGAACAGTTGTATAGATTCGTTTCACATACAAGCCTCTTATCATTAGTTTTCTTATAATTCTCAGCTGAATTGAACAGAAAAGATTGGCCTTTTGTTGTATTTTTCTATGATCCTCTGTTAGGTTGTGATTTTTGCAAGTTCTAATTTTGATATTTTGAGTGTTTTTTGCTCTTGATGTTAATTTAAACTTGCTATTTCCTTATTGTTCTCAGCTGAATTGAACAAAAAGGTGGCCTTTTGATGCATTTTTCTATGATCTTTCTGTTAAATTGAGAATGTGGTAAGTTCTAGTTTTGAGTTTTTTATTTTGTTTTTCGCTCTCGATGTTAATGCAAAGTTGCTAGTTTTTACTGTTTATTATCGTCTGCAGTAGAGGAGGGAACAAACAGTTCACAATTCAGGTTTATCTGGGTCAGAGTTATTTTTGAGTCATTATTAGATGTGGAGAATTTGTAGGGTGATTTGGGTGAAATGAGGTATGTTATCTGGGTTGATGGGCTTTTTGAGGGCCTGTTTTCGGCCTAGGTCAGATCGATACATTCACATGGGTTCAGATACTGTTGGTCGCCAAGACGGGCTTCTGTGGTACAAAGATACAGGACAACATTTTAATGGTGAGTTCTCAATGGCTGTAGTTCAAGCTAACAATTTACTAGAAGATCAGAGCCAAATTGAGTCAGGCTGCCTGAGCACGAATGACTTGGGGCCATTTGGAACCTTTGTCGGAGTATATGATGGGCACGGTGGCCCTGAGACTTCGCGTTTTGTCAACGATCACCTCTTCCAGCATCTCAAGAGTAAGTCACTGGAATTCTATTGGAATATTGAACTTTCATTTCAATTTATTCAATATTTACTCATTTCCTCTTTTACATTTGAGGAAGAGAGAGTAATATAGATATTTACTAAATAGTATGCTGTTTTCGATTACATCCTTTCTCTGAATCAGTTAACCCAAATAGTTGTGTTAGACTGATTGGCCGGAGGCTTTCAGTGTCCTGGATTCAAAATTTTTATCAGTTACTAGACGAAGCATTAGAAGTCATGAATTTAAAGACATGTTATTGCCCTAGTACACACTGATTTAGGGGATTAGATTTCTTGTGATTGTCTGTTTCTTGTGGCGGAAGGTCAAATACTCTTTCTTAATTATGTAGGGTTTACTTCTGAGCAACAATCTATGTCGGTAGAGGTAATACGGAAGGCATTCCAAGCAACAGAAGAGGGATTTCTCTCTCTTGTTACCAAACAATGGTCAATGAAGCCGCAGATCGCGGCAGTCGGATCATGCTGCCTGGTTGGTGTTATTTGCAATGGGACCCTTTACACTGCCAACCTTGGTGATTCGCGTGCTGTTTTAGGGAGACTTGTCAAAGCAACAGGGGAGGTTCTGGCCGTTCAACTCTCAGCGGAACACAATGCAGCTATAGAATCAGTGAGACAGGAGTTGCATTCTTTGCACCCAGATGACTCACAAATAGTAGTTTTAAAGCATAACGTATGGCGTGTGAAGGGCATTATACAGGTGAGTCTTCTTTGCAAGGGAAGGGTTTGACGTTGAACTTTACAATTATGGTTTGCAAATGTTTTTGCTTGCTATTTTCTCTGTTACTGTCACATGATAGTGTGCTAAGTCCATTATTGCTTGTAATACGGAGTCGGATATCTTGCCAGTGAGTTGTTACTTAAACAATTTATCCCATTCTCTGAATTATTTAGAGTTGGGCATTTTTATTTATTTATTTGATGGGAGAGTTGGAGCAAGTTTGGTTATATTATATGTTTTCAGTATTATTATTATGCATTGTATTTATGTGGTGCTAATGGTAAGGCACCTTGGTTAGTTTTTCAAGTTCCATTTACTAGCTTTGATGAGTGATTGGAATTTAAGCTATGCTTTACTTGCTTGAGCACATCATTTTATTAGCTCTCTCTCTCTCTCTCGACTGTTTTCCTTTTCACTGAAAAGGATCTTCGTTTTACAGTTGTTGCCTCTTGCCCTTCACGAACAGGATCATGGCCCTGCCATTTGTTGTTGAATATGATGCACCTTGAACTTGGACTATTTATGCCCTCTGATGTTATTTTATGTCACAGGTTTCAAGATCTATTGGTGATGTATATTTAAAAAAGGCCGAATTCAATAGGGAGCCGTTATATGCCAAGTTTCGGTTACGTGAACCTTTTAGAAGGCCTATATTGAGCTCCGATCCATCAATTTCCACGCACCAGCTGCAGCCACACGATCAGTTTATTATATTTGCATCAGATGGTCTATGGGAGCACCTCAGCAACCAGGAAGCAGTTGATATAGTTCAAAATCATCTTCGCAGTGTAAGACGCTGAACATCGGTACTTTTTCTCATAGAGAGGGTTTTTAACTTACATAATTTCCTTGGCCATTATTGAATCAGATTGGTGTGATTAGGGTTTTATAGTTATCTGATCATGAATCAGTAAGGCACTTGCTTAGCGGTCTAGTAACTGAACATGGAGGGAAACATCATTTTCGAATTATTGTTGCTGTTTATTACTTCACCTCTAGAATCTGCTGTCAATGTAAAAAAGTAATTACTGGTTGCTTATTCCATGAACAAGTTCGCCAATCATTTTATTCTTTCGAATGTGACATGATTGAAGAAAATTTAGCTACCGTCATGCAGGGAAGTGCTAGGAGGTTAGTGAAAGCTGCACTACAAGAGGCAGCAAAGAAGAGAGAAATGAGGTATTCGGACTTGAAGAAGATAGATCGGGGAGTACGTCGCCATTTCCATGATGACATCACAGTGATTGTCGTGTTTCTTGATTCAAATCTTGTGAGCAGGGCCAACTCAGTCAGGAGTCCCAACCTGTCTGTGAAAGGTGGCGGAGTTAACTTGCCTTCCAACACTCTTGCCCCTTGTGCCACGCCCACCTAAGCCAGCTCTATCCGAGGAAGATGTTTTTATATGTACTATATGTTCTCTTGTGTGAATACCAGGTAGCTTCTTCAGGACATGAAGACGATCATGATGTCAATTCTTTGGAGTACAATCTTTATCTGAGAACTAAAGGACTTGGGGTTTAGTTTCTAAAACCCAAGAGAAGACTGGGAAGGAAAAAAAAACAAGAGAGAGAGAGAGAGAGAGAGAGAGAGAGAGAGAGAGAGAGAGAATGTGATAATCCTTGTATTTAGTGCAGTTATTTTGACTACTACTATTGTTTCTAGTCGTTAATTTTATTTTATTTTTTCGTTTTCCTACCTTTTCCCTTGTGATTCTTGTAAATCATTGGCATGGTAATCTAGACAATTCAAAATGATCAATCGCCGTTGCATTCTATAAGCATTTTGATTTGGAATCGTAGGCATTTTGATTTAGAATCATAGGCATAATAGAGAAAATAGAGCAAGGGTGGGTCTATGTTACCTAGAACATAAATTGTTTCAGTACGTCACATACTCTAAAATGTGGTACAACAGGAGGTAAATTTGTATATATTATATTTAAAAATTTAAAATACTTTAAAAGTAAATTTTTTTAACTATTAGAAATCTAATAAAATGTAATATTTTCTATGAGGATTATGACTTATTTTTTGATATTTTTATCTTATCAAAACTTAACTCACTTTAGATTTTAATTCATTATATTTGATTTTTTTTTTTTTTCTCTCTTAAGATAACATTTAAGGACATATTGAAAAAAAATTAGGATCACTTTGGATCACTAAATTTATCCTTTTGGAATGAAAGTGTATCATGTTTCAGAATGTGCATACTAATAAATAATTTGGTAAGGTATTAACGTCTTTTGATAACATAGAAGTGATAGAGAAGGGTGGGTCAAAAAAAACCTTTGAGGAAGTAGCGCTCAGCTACTGGAGTTTGAAGTTGTATTTGAAATGTACAAGTGGTGGCGATTTTGGCAGCCAGGGAGGGGCCTTTGGGTGGTGGTGTTAGACAGTGGAGGCTGGTGTAAGATTAAAAAAACAGAGTAGAAGTTTGGTAGTGAAATGAAGAGAGAGAAAAAGAATGGAGAAGAGGAGTAGTGTAACAAGTATTAAGAAAATTTATAGTCTTGTGGAATATGATATAATGGAAATATAGTTTTGTGAAAGGGCAAAAGGATAATTGCATGTTTATTGTTAACATGATCAGTCAAAGTTGAGGACAATGTAATTTCACAAACCACAAGGATGTCCTTGTAATTGTCAAAAAGTAGTGCCACATGGGCTTGTTGTAAGGAATGTATATATGACTGCTGCTTTCATGCCTCCCCGCAGCTTGGAGTAATTGAAGAGAAATAAATACTCACCAACAATGTCCAAAAAAAAACAAAGAAGGAAAAGCAAGTTTTTAAATGTTTTGAGTTCTAGAATATTACATTTGTACAATATGGGGATACACATCCTAAAGAAGCAAATTTATGATCATGCAAATGAATAATTACAGGTCTACTGATTTAGTCATGATCACAATTCTCTTACCCTATCTTAGGTAGAGGGAAACCAAACATTGAGAGAGGAGTATAAATTCACTAACTACAACAGCAGGGGAGTGTATGCCAAGAAACGGAACAATGTCTACCTGCAGCCAGTTCTCAACCACTGATCCCACTACCGCACCAGTGACAAGGCCCCCTATGGTAATTACAGTTGCCTTCCCTGCAAAAAAAAAAAAAAAAAAAAAAGAACCATTTTTTAATATTTCATATAATTCAGTTTGCAAGCCCTTACTTCACAAGAATAAAATGATAGGTATTAAATGATATCAACATCCCTTGATCAACAAGTTATTTTTATTCTTCCTTGAGGTTGATTAGTTTTCTGTTTTTTTCCCTTTCCTTTTCTTCTTTTTTTCCTTTTTTTTAAGAACATTTTTTTTGGGCATGGGTGTTGTTAGATCACCACTAGTTCTAAATGTTTAAACTGTTAGGAAATGGATTTGACAATGGATATCAAGCTCTCTAACACTCTCTTTTAAGTGCAATCCCATCTTGCACGTGGAGATATAAACATTCAAACATGTAGAGAAACAAAACGCAAGCAGGCAAACATATGCAAATGGAGAAACTCGAAATCTATAACTCTTCTAACCTCAGTTCGAATACCATGTTAGATCATCACTAGTCCCACAAGCTTGAGCTATTAAGGAAGGGCTTGAACAATGCATATTAAGCTCTCTAGCATGCCTGCGTGTGGAGGGAGGGGAATGGGGAGAAAATGAATAGTCCAAAATATTTAATCTTCTTACCCACCAGGAGCACAATGTCTTAATAAATGGTTTTTTTTTGACATTCCACTAGTAATCTGTGTGTTTACCTAGATGACTTAAAACTGAATTTCCTAACGAATCAAATACTAACTTATAAATTTAAAATGTGCCATCTAATAGATAACCTTTTATAAGAGTCACTTTTTCTTTTCTTCTATATCTCAGGGGCAATGTTGGTATTATAAGAAAATAGTAATTAGTTGGTTTATTTTCTCTGTTGATCTTTCCAGTTTTGGAGAGATTCAAAATGAGGGCTATAAGAGAAATGTGTTTCTCTCCATTTCTTTTCATTTCTCTCCTCTTTACTCATATCCAAACAAGTGATATGTATCAAGAGAAATGCATTTCTTTTCTTTTCTTTCCAAATCACCCAATCCAAACAGGCTATAGAACACGCAATACAAAGAAAACATAAAAAGAAGAAAAGAAAGAAACCACGAAACAGCAAAACAATTGAATACAAAAGAATCCCTTCAAATCTCAAAAAAGATTTAAAAATGTAAGAGAACTTGATAGAAAAGAAGGCTACTCACCTAACTTAACATTCTTTCTGGTCATGAAGTATAAAGATGCTCCAAAACTAGTGGCCAATATCAGCACAGGAACATCAGCTGAAGCATACGGAGCTGTGGAAAATGTAGAGGCTCCATTGACGTAGCTTAAAGCCATCAAAGCTCCATATACACCTACTTGTATTCCCAAATCACCACTAGATGGTGTTTCAATCGAAATGAGTGGATTCTTAACTGTAGCCTGCAGCCACTGTGGCATTGATCCCATCCCGGGAGCATTTACAGGTTTAACATCAGCATAACGAATGCTACTGCTTACAACCTTTCCAGCTCGGCGCTGTGACAAGCTTTGCATAAGCAACATATCATATGCAGCCTCTACCTGAAAAAATTTAGCCACATTACTTCACAGAAGGTATGGCAATAAAATACAAGTTACAAGCAATTCTAAGCAAAGCCTAGTTCTGCATAAAATATGACTTCACATGAAAGAATACAAAATCTCCCATTGCCACAAAATATGATCTATAGTAACTCTAGCAAAGAATTGTCAGCCTCTACACGTTCATTTTCTCAGCTAGAAACAAAGCATTAACAGGCATGAAATTTGTGATGTCCTGCGGTGGAGACAACTAGCTGATCAATGGCTCTCATTGTGAAGGCATTGGCATCGGGCAATTTGTTTTTCCAGTGTTTTCCCCTTTTCTGTTTTGGGAAATGGTGCGAATGAGAGGCAATGATGAAAGAAATATCCACTATATAAAGTTAACAGGGCAACATCTCCTTTGTGCATTCGAGTTTGTCCTCTAAGAGAGGGCTGCACATAGAGTGCTTCAACATCTGAAAGCCGTCAAGAATTAGAAATTTGTTGGAAGGAGTAGGAAACAAGTCTGTTAGTATGATAAATATTACTAATCAGATTAAGAGACTAATAAACTCAAGCCCTCCTATAATCAGAACACTAATGAATACCATGTAAAGTTACCAATTGTCCCCAAAAAAAATTTATTTATATTTTATTTTATTTTTAAATTCGCCAACCATGCGCATCAAACTATCTAACATGGATCATTATAGTTCATTGCAACAATTGACATCCACGAATTTGACAAAACCAGCAACCCAACCAGCGGGTAATTGCCTTGCCATCTAGCTCGCATGCTACCAGGGATGGAACTAGGAAAAGACTATGGGGGGCCATGGCCCCCCTGTTTCTGTGAAAAATATTGTTTGTCATAACACTTTAAAAATATATATGTCATTTTATATATAAAATGGCCCCCTAGTATAAGAAAATGCATATCTTATTATTCTCCCATCTTGCCTTCTTTTTCTATTTTGCACTAAAAAAAATTTCTTCATCCTATTAGAAATTGCTTCTATGGTATTTAATTTTTTTTCTATGTATATATAATTTATATATCATATTGTGCATACATAAATGTTTGTGTATTTGGTGATTTTTTTTTCCCGACCCCTCCGGTAATAAAATTCTGGTTTCGTCCCTACAAATGATAACAATTACAAGGATCACCTTTGCCCTTTCTCTCTTTAGGAAGATAATAAGTATTCTTCAAATCTTCAATCACATCAGCATTGAATTGAAAAAGGGACAATCTGGTAAGCAAGCTCAACCAACCCACATAAAAATACTGCAATTTAAATAATCCTTTGAATTATAACAACCAAAAGGAAAGGTCTAAAGTCTAAACTTCACCAACCCACGTAGAGAAATTGGCTTTTACTTTCAAGCTTAATTTCAAACCCCCATAATCAATCACGTCTAAGTTTTTCCATGGCTAAATTTAATAGTTCTGCAAATTCCAAATAAAGAGAAGTACAATAACATTCAAATTTCCCAAAACCCAATTGAATTATCCCAAAATTCACACAATTTCACTATCAGGGAACATTCACGCAATTCATCGAACACCACCTGTGCAATTGCCTCTTGGTCGTCCTTGCAAGCGGCAAGAATCGAATTCTTTGCTCGAAGTATATCATCAAACGAGGCTCCCTCTGAGACACCGAGAACCTTCAAAGCGTTCTCTACGGACATCTCGAACCGGGCCGAGTCGTCGGCTTTAGAACCGGCGAGAAGGACCGTCGATAATGCGCGGCGGGAAGGGGCGGAGGCCACCCCAAACCACCACCGGTCGTTCTTGACAGTCAGCTTCCCAATCTGAGGAGTCTCAGACCGGCGTGACCGGGCTGGTCCGAGCGGGTCACGGCCGAGAATGGCGCGGCTGTGCTGGACCGGGAGAGTGGTGGCCATTTGTATGTCGTGTAGAGAGAGAGAGAGAGAGAGAGAGAATAAGAAAGTGTTGATCAACTCTTGAAGGTGATGTCTGGTAGTGATGAATCTTTTGCAAGAGCGGGTGTCAGGTAATTCTCCACCGTCCGATGGCATCACGTCCGAAAATTATAAAATGCAAACAAAGGGACAACATATTTTTAGACTTCGTTTCTAAAGTGAGTTGATTTTTTAAATTTTTTGTCTTATTAAAAATTTTAGTGTGGGACTATGGGGTGTTTTGGTAAGGTGGTTAAAAATTATTTTTTGATTTTTTTATGAGGGGGAAGTGGATTAAAAGTTGTAAAGTGACTATTAACTCACTTTTCAAAATAAGCTTAAAAACCTTATTAGGGTTAGGTTTTTTGATTTTTATAAGAAAAAATAAAAATAATTATGATTTAGATGTGACATT
The DNA here is from genome assembly GCA_036172215.1 of Camellia granthamiana. Lineage (NCBI taxonomy): Eukaryota > Viridiplantae > Streptophyta > Magnoliopsida > Ericales > Theaceae > Camellia > Camellia granthamiana. The sequence goes on from CM069908.1 coordinate 153,042,175, forward strand.
TTATCTTACAGTCGTGCTGTGTAGCTCGAAATGAGCTACCCTGAATCCCCCTAATTTTTATTTTATTTTATTTTTTTCAGAAGCAGAGAAGGAGAAGAGGAGGAGGAAGGAAGGAGGAAGGAGGGAGGGGGAGGAGGAGGAGGAGGAGGAGGAGGAATGAGGGGACTGGAGTGGGCCTTTCAGAAGCAGAGAAGGAGAAGAGGAGGAGGAAGAAGGGAGGAGGAGGAGGAGGAGGAAGGAGGGGACTGCGACGGTGGGGCTGGGCTGCAATGGCGGGCTGGGCTGCGACGACGACCGGCGGCTGGGCGACGATCGGCGGCTGGGCATCGGCGATCGACGATCGTCTTCCCCTCTGCTTCTCTCCCTCTCCCTCTCCCTGTTTCAAGTTGAAAATGGAAGAAAAAAATAAATAAATAAATAAATCCCCAAAATGACGTCGTTTTGGGGATTAGGGGGATTAGAGGGGGCCAAATTCGAGCTCTCAAACATTATTCTTTATCTTATTATCTTATTAATTTATATATATATATTTTTGACTAATTTAATCAAAAAAATCTTCAAACCCAACCTGTTAATCGAGAGCTTAAAAAATTGTATAGAAATGACATCTACATTAAAAAAATCAACAACAAAAAAAAAAAGGAAAAACATAATATATATATATATAATTTGATTGAAGAAAAGGAAAGTTAATCTTAATCTTGTTTGTAAAATAATTATAAATACATGAGAATCATTATAAGTTAATCTTTTTCTCTCTTATTTCCCTTATTTTCTTGTATTTCCTCTATGACAACCTCCACATTTGTAACCCCTTTGGCAGCAGCCTCCACCTTCACTGGCTACCACTAGTCTCTTCCCAACCACCTTAGCCCCCTTCCTAACCTCTGATATTGCCCACACCCTTGTGCAACTCCTTTGCCTTCCTTCCTTGCTACAATCATCATAAACCCTGTCCTCATTCCTCGCTGGCAAACAGAATCCGCCTTGGGCTAAAGCCATTGAAGTCTGTGCTTTAGGTTCAAAATAGGGCTCTTAAATTTAAAAAAATATTATAATATATTACAAATATAAATATGTCTAAATTATTTTTGTTGTTTTAGGACCAATCTAAAGTATTCAAAAATATTCTGTTGAGTCCATATTTATTTATAAGTATGGTTTGTCCCAATTGAAATTAAAATATATACAAAATGATGGTGAACCTTGAATGAGAAATAATACATACACATACAAAATGTTAGTGGCCCAAAATAAGGCCCCTAATTTTTTTTTTCTTTTCTTTCTTTATCAGATTTTAGTAGAATAATTAATTTAATCTCAATCACATTCATACACAACATATTCCATAAATAACAATGCAACCACACTCATAAACAACATATTCAATAAATAATAATTGATTCAATACATATCTAATACATTTTAATTAAATAAAGTTTTCCTAATTTTAATAACTTTTTTTTTTGGTATGAATACATTTTAATGTCTATTTTGGTATCAATCGACGGTAGTGATACGAAATTGGATGATTTTTTATTTTTTTTTTGTACATATAGGCCTCCGTTTTTGTTTCGCCTTAAACCCCAAAAACTCAAGACCAGCCCTGCTGGCAAAGGTGGTGGAGAGAGGGAAAGATGGTTCATGGCGGGTGATTGTTGAAGTTGGAGAGGAATGGGGTGAATTTTTATCTTGTTAATTATTATAACAATGCTACTGATCAAAAAATATATATAATCCCATAATCTCCACTCACTTGTGATTGGTTCAAGAAGAAAAAAAAAAAATAAAATGATTGGTCCATATCATTTTGGGGGTCATGCGAGTTTCCAACTTTGGAAGTTCCAAACATTTTTTTAATTGTTATTATTATTATTATTTTTTTTTGGAAACACTATGGTGCATATGTAACTTATATGTAACTTATAACTAAAAATAAAATGACATCATTTTAATTTTTTTGAGTCATAATTATAAAAAAATATATATATCATAATTAAACGCAATATGAGACATAACTAAAAAACTCACGAGTCATAACTAAAATAATATTATAATTAAAGAAGAAAATTAGTCATAATTAAAAAAAATGACATAATTAAAAGTATATATATTATACTATTTTTAAAATAGTATATATTAGAATTTTCTGTCTCACTGACTTGTTAAGGCATTGTTTGGCAAGTAGCTATTTTAGTCAAAAAGTTACTAAAAATTTCAAAAAGCCAACAATTCATACCAAAAAGTTAAATATTCTATTTTCTCTCTACTTTTTACACATCTTTTCGTAAAACGTCAAAAAGTCATCCCAAACATATTAATTTTTTTAATAACATATTTTAGTAAAAAAGTCAAAAAGTTACTAAAATAGTTTGTTCCCAAACGATGCCTAAGTATTCATTACATGTTTTTATAATTAATTTAAACATTACATATGTACTGAAATTTTTTAGGAAATATTTCATTTATTTACATTTTTTATTGTCCTTTTTTTCAATTTTCAAAAAAAAAAAAAACCCCACTAATTTGTAAGTTTGTACCATACACTCCATTTATTTATATACATATTTTTATTTATAACTAAAATTAATACAAAATATAAATTTGTCATAAAATTCATAGGATTGGAATGTTATGCGACTTTCTTTTTTTGTGGCCAGAATGTCATTCCTCTATTTGACAGATATCCCTTCTGGAAACCGGGAAGGGCATGAAATTGAAATGGGGAAATGAATAGCGGTTGGGAGTCAGTTATAGTCTGATAAGTACAGAGAGACGACACGAAAAATGCTTGGTTGTTGGAGGGTCATCCCTACCTTCGCAGCAACAAGAGAATACAAAAGTGGGTTTTGTTGCAGAGCAGAGGACCAACAAATCCAAATCCAAACTCAATCCCAAACCCAATCCAATGGACTAAAGACCAAGAAGAAGGTATTGGTCGTTGGCTCTGGCTGGGCTGGCCTTGGTGCTGCTCACCACCTCTGCAAACAGGTCCCCCACTTCTCTCACTCTTTCTCTGTGTCTGCAAGTGTATATACAATTATCTGTATGTATAGTCAGGTTCAACTTTGGATGGTGTGTTTTTTGAGTGTATATACAATTATCTGTATGTGTATACACCCCAGGTTCAATTTTCGATGGTCGGTTTGTCTTTATGTATATACCCCAGGTTCAACTTTGGAGGGTGTATGTATGGCTTCAAGTGTATATACAATTATCTATTGTTGAAAATAATTTCCCGGTAAATTAATTTATTAATTAAATATCAAAGCGAAATTCAATATTCAATAAATAAACTAAAACCAATTAACAGAAGATACTTACAAATATTGTGAACCAAAACCAAAATAATTAACAGAGGTGTGATTGAGGCCAGTATTTGAACACTGTGTCTTTTAAGATAGAAATTCGCCCTCTCCATTGTGCTTGAGATTTACGGACGTCCGGTCTCCAAGATACAACAATCACCTACACACGGAAGTAGCACTACAAAATGTGTGTCCTGCCTGCGAACCAAATTTGTGTTAAACACTCTCTCAACAAAACCAATAAAAAATAAAAAAAATGAAGATGAAGATGATTATGAACACTGCCACAAGAAGACGAAAAGCTAGGATCCAATCTATGTTTTTTTCTCATCCTAAAATGAGAGATTGCTTTGCCATTAAATACGCAATAACCGTAGCAAGCAATAGTCACCAATGTGACTGTTCGGTCAAGAAAGGTGACCATTGGAGACCAAGGTTTGAAAACTGAAATACAGTTTTTATTTATTTATTTATTTATTTTTCCAAATAATGGTTTCTCCAAAAATTATAAATGCCAACCCAACCCAACCCACACCCGCTCGTGTGTGTTTTGGATTGAGCCTATCTCGGTCCATAACTCCCCTCCTTACAAAACCTATATTCATGAGTCAATTTCTCATTCACTTATTAATGGTTTTAACAACCATAATACATTCTCTTGTTCACCATATAACAAGAGACAATTTGCTACGTTGACCCACCTAAATAATGGGTGGGTTCTACATTATTAATGGTTTAAAACCATTTTTCTCCAACATCTCTTTGTATGAATACACCTCAGTTTCAATTTTGGGTGGTGTGGTTTTTAGTGCATATACAATTATCTGTATATATATGCCACAGTTTCAATTTTGGATGGTGGGTGTCTGTGAGTGTATATACAATTATCTGCATGTTCAATTTTGGAGGGTGGGTGTCTTGAGTGTATGTACAATTATCTGTATGTATGTATATATAATAAACCCCAGGTTCAAGTTTGGATGGTGTGTGTTTGTTAGCGTGTATACAAGTATCTGTATGTATATGCCCCCAGGTTCAACTTTGAATGGTAAAAGATGTGATTTTGGGTATCTGATTTTTCAGGGTTTTGATGTGACTGTCCTTGAAGGTGGTTACGATTTTGGGCTGAATAGATTGGTCTGTAGTCCCGATGATTATGGAATCAGAGGTAATCAAACATGTTACATGCAAAAAAGCAAATAACCCAATGGAACTTTTGTTTTCGTAATTAATTAAGAATCTGTTGCTTAGAGGAATATCAAGATTGTACGCAAACCAATATCAGGATTGATGACACTGGAAAGGTTTCTGTATGCCTGGATTTGCCAAAAATGCAGTTTTAACAGTTGTTCTTTGCAATACCGGAATAGTTACTACTTATTACAAATATACACTAAAATGATGATAGGGGGAGTTTTTTCATATTTGTTGCTTTGGTGGAGGAAGTAAAAATTTGAATTTATATGGTTGGCAGTTGACATCAACCACCATGCTTATTGCTTTAGCAATGGCAGTGGCCTTATGCTTTTCTGAATAATATATCTACCAATCATTTGCAAATCAGTTGCATAATCAAATCAATTTATGTTTCCCATCATTTGAATTCCAAACTCTAATATCTATTTCATCTTTAGGTTTCTGGTATCCCTTTCGAAATATTTTTAACCTTGTTGATGAGCTTGGTATTAAACCATTCATGAACTGGACAAGATCCGCACAGTATTCAGGAGAAGGATTGGAGGTAAATTCTATCGGTCTGCTTTCTGACACACCAATTGCATTCCAAAATAGGGGAAAGGGTTTTATCATGCCCCTGTTATGGTGCTGAATGAGTTGCGCTTTTCTGGACATTTGTTTCTGCTACTTTTAGGCCAACTATGTAGTAAAGAAATTTGAAATGCTTAAAAAAAATCCTGACACATGCTTTTATTATTCAGGTTGAATTTCCAATATTCCAAGATTTACCTCAATGGCCAACTCCATTTGGGACTCTCTTCTACACCGAAGTATGTCTTGAAACACATCGTTATATGTTTGTGTGTGTAATGTGTTGTGTAATTCAAAAAAGAAAAAGTAAGTCGCCATCTGATAGACAATTTTACACTTGGTCAAATTGTTGTAGTTCATTCGCCTCTCTTTAGTAGATCAGTTGACATCACTTCCGCTAATGGCTGCAGGTGTGCTCTCCTGTAATTTTGTTTGAATTCAGATGTGATAGTTGAGGAGCAATATACATGTTTAAAAAACAAAAATTTAATAACTTGTATGTGTGTTATGGTTACAGTGGTGGATTTTGACAACACTGACACATCCTGGAGAAAATATGACACAAGTAAGGATAATTCAAGTGCAGCTGATCTCATTTGTGGAATTCCTGCTCTGGATGAATTATAGTTATTTCAGCTCAACGAATATGAAAATAAATTGTTCGAATGTCTTATATAAAGATTTCATTGGTAGTTACTGCAAGGGAGCTTTTCAGACAATTTGGCTGCTCAGAGAGGCTTTATCAGGATGTTTTTAATCCGCTGCTTCAAGTGGGGTTGTTTGCACCAGCAGAACAATGTAGTGCCGCTGCCACTCTGGGAATGCTATACTATTTCGTTCTTGCTCACCAGGTTTGACTGGATTAGTTCTTTTTCTAAAATAGACTTGGAGTATTAATTCATTGCACAAATATTTAGAAATCATTTTGATATAATTCTCTTTCGTGATGGACACTGCAGCCAAGGAATGGGAAATATGAATCTCGAACTAGAGATACGGCCAATAATCTTTGTCATTTCATCACAAAAAAAGAGAGAAATAAAGAAAAAGAAAATCTAGATAATTATTGAATTTCCTTTTTACATGCCAAGGAAAATCCTGATTTCTTATATGCCTTCAGCTATTGTTCTTATCCAAATACAAAATCATTTTGACAAATACCAAGGATATAGAGTTTGCAAATATAGTATTGTGTTTCTTTAATGGTTAGATAGGTACCCTTACCTATATAGAGTTTTTCTATGAGAAGTTTTAAGAGTTGTGAAAATGATAATTGCATGTTTACCAACTTAACTCAACTCAAGAAAAAGCTTAATCTCAACTATTTGGTGTCAGTTACATAAATCCTATTTTGTCATTCCGCAGAAGTATGCTTTCCTTAAATTAAAAATAAAGAAAAAAGAATGATAATCTCAAATTATGATTGCATCATTAATCTCATCATTAGAACACTGCAATAAGATACCATTCATTAACTATGATAAGAACATGGATGAGACTAAGAACGTTTGCTTCAATACCACAACACAAGCCATCAATAAGATTATTTGGAATGGCATTCTGGTAGGTTCTTACAATCCATACAGTTACTGGTATCGTTTGCATTGAACTAATGAAGTTTGGAGCAATCTTGACTAACCTACAGCTTTTGCATGGTCATCTTTTCTCTTGTTAGTGGGTCTTTCCTATAGAAATTTATAGATTTCATTTTTATTGATGTTGACAGAAAGATTTTGATTTGGTATGGTGTCGTGGGACAGTTGGGGAAAAGATTTTTGGGCCATGGATGGACTCCATGAGAAACCAAGGTTGTAAATTTCTGGAGGGCAGAAAAGTAACAGATTTCTTCTTTAACAAGGAAACTGGGTGCATTTCTGAAGTAATTTGTGGGAAAGAGAGTTTAAAAGCTGATGCAGTAATTTTGGCTGTTGGAATCTCCACGCTGCAGGAAATAATTCAGAACAGGTCTGTTTTATCAAAATTTTCATCTTTGTGAATCTGTTTTTCCTTATTTATCTGTGTGCTTGTTCGTGTCTTTGAGTCAGAAGGCTTGCTTTCTACTGCAAAATTTCAAACGCAGGCACATCCATCAAGAACAACATTCTTCAAACTTTTATATATTTTCAACTGTGGGAAACAATTTGAACTTCTATGACATCCACACATTGTTTGCATTCTTTGAGTTGCAAAACTTGTTTGTTGTTGCCAAACACTAAGGTGTATGCTTAATATTCTAACAAGAATGAACAATATGTAATCTAATCTCCCATTAGAAACCAGTTTAAACTTTCTCCACAATCAATTGGATTACATCAAACATGATAGAGCTTTAGTTCTACTTTATTCCTGCTCTCTTCTTTTAACTGCCAATGACTTCTTTGTAGTGCAGCATTATGCACAAGGGATGAGTTTCTGAAAGTTCTGAAGTTGGCTAGCATTGACCTACTCACTGTTAAGCTACAGCTTGATAGTAAGGTGTGTGTAGTGATAGAATTTCTTTTTCCTCTTTGTTAGAAGGAATTCTAGTTATTGCTCTTTGCAAATAGCAAAAGCATGTGTGTTCAGTGTCTCCTGAACCAAATTGGTTGTTGAAATGTGGAGGGGCCATTTCCATGTTCACCAGTTCTCATAATAATGAGTAAATAAATAAAATGAAAATAAATTTGTTCGTTGACATTTTTTGTGGGGAAAAATTGTGAGTAAGAGAAACATGTGGTTGGACCCCATCAGACCAAGGACCGATTCCCAATATCCATGTCTAACCAGCCTGTCTTTTCTGGTTTTGAAAGGGGTGGCGTTTGAGCCTACTACTTGCTATATTGGAGAGATTTTTTCCGGAATCTTACCAAATTAAGGATCATCGATGTCCATTTTTAGATCTTTCAAGTGGGTCCCTTGCCTAGCTCTGGGGTATGAGCACAAATCTAGAAGCGTAAAAAAAAATGGATCCCTTGCCATGTTACATCACACTTCTTTACCATATTGAAGTTTGGAATGTATGACTTGTTGCAATTATCTCATGTCTGTCAAAATAACACCCTTGGTATCTGCTAGTTGTTCAAAAGTCCTGAACTTAAAATTCTTTATGCAATTTTGGAAAATAGAGCTGATTTATCAAATTAACTGCACACAAAACCAGGTTAACATTCCAAAAGCGAGCAACGCCTGCGCTGGATTTGATGATTCAAATGGTTGGACTTTCTTCGACTTAAATGCGATTTATGATGAGCATAAAGACGATCCAGTAACAGTCGTGCAAGCTGACTTGGTGAGTATGACATCTACTATTTTCTGTAGCAAACAGGATATTTAAGTAAATTAGTTGTAATATTTGTTTCTCTTATTATATTTTGTTTGTACAGTTTCACGCTACTGAGTTGTTGCCACTGAAGGATGAGGATGTGGTTGCAAAAGCAATGTCTTACCTATCAAAGTGCATCAAGGACTTTGAGAACGTGACAGTGATCGATAAAGAAATTGGAAGATTTCCAAAATCCCTGACTCATTTTTTCCCAGGTAGCTCTCTTAATTCCTTGTTATTTCTATTCGATTTTTCCAATTTTTTTTGACAAAAATATGCTTGTGTATAGGAGTTTCAGACAATAACACCGGTCATATAAAGTAAAAATCCAAACTATTTAGGTACATTATCTCAGGAATATCTGTGCAATTAGGTGAGCCAACCATGATTTGCCTTCTTCTGGAAAATAAAAAATGTAGTGTATGTACTATCCATGCTAGTAAATACTTCTTTATTAATGTTGCTTTCTCAGTTTATTTATTTATTTTATTTCTTTTAAAGGTTCGTACAAGTATATGATGCGTGGATCTACATCATTTCCAAATTTATTCATGGCTGGGGACTGGATAATAACACGACATGGTTCGTGGTCACAGGTTGAAACCCTTGAACTCTTCTTTCAAAACTTTGCTCTTGTAAACATTTCGATTGATAGCTTTTTCACAAGCATATGCACTTCTGTTCTTTTTTATCAGGAGAAATCGTTTGTCACGGGACTTGAAGCTGCCAATAGGGTGGTGGACTATCTAGAAGAAGGAACATTTGCTAAAATTATACCAGTAGAGGAGGACGAGCCTCACATTCAAGCGCTGCGTAACCTCAACAGAAACCTTAATGAGATAAGAGCTCAACTTCCATGGTCCAACTACTTCATCCAGTGAAACTTCCAAAGTGTACATTCATGAAGTTAGTGTCGTAAAATGTGGATTTATTGGTCGGACCAATGTTGATAAGCAACTGTTTTTGAAAAATGGCAACCCAAAATGAGGAAAATTAAAAAAAAAGAAAAAGGTACCATATCTCATCAAATTGGAGTGTAGAATCTGTATACTGCAACTTATATACATATTGTGAATTTCAAGTGACATGTATACTTGATGTAAAGCTAATGCAACAGATTTGGATTGTGTAATGTATATTGGATTTGTCAGTGCTTACTTTAGCTTTGAACAATCGGTGCTTGTCACGTTAGTCAGCTCCAAGCTTATTTTCGACTTGAATAGCAGCACGACTTGTACTCACTCAGTCTGGATTTCTAATTTACAGTAGATATACCTATTTGACTTGGGAATTGGTTGAACTAATGGCTAAAAAAGGAAGGATATTAAGGAGCCAGTGCAGGTTGCTGCTGTAGTTCCAAATAAATGCATGGCTGCAAGCTGAGTTGTTGTTGTTTTTTTTTTTTTATTTTTATTTTTTTTTTATTTTAAAAGCTAAGTTAAGCATTGCCAGTTTAAATGGAGAGGATCTCAATCTGAGTTATGCACCATTTGATTTGAGAAATCGGAAATAAACGGGAACTGTTTTTTGTACTCTATACGTATTGTTAAATTGTTAAAGGGATATTTTTAGATTTTGTTTATTTATTTATTTGTATTTTTTTGCTTCAAAAACATTTTGGAGGTTGAGATATATATTTCAGCCCATAGAATCGGATTGAGCTAAGTTTTTGAGTTCATTTATTTTTCGAACTAGGAGCTTTGAAGGGGTAATTCTAGTCCAATTTGGCTCACCTATTTATAAAATTGTTATTTTATTTTAAAAATATTTAGTTACACAATAAATTAGAAAAATAAAAAAGGAAAACAAATTTATGTATTATTTTTCTCTAGGTTTTAATTTTAAATATTTGTTTAAAAGGTCCACAATCATTTATAATTGAATTTAGTTAATGATTTAGATTCAAATAAATATTAAATTTGTTAAATTTACTTAGTAATGACTACCCCCCAAAAAATACAAATTACAGAATTTAAAAATTCTTTTAAGATCATGCTTAAAACAATAATAATTGATGCCTAATAACATATTTAACTTATAATAGTATTGTAAAAATAATATAAATGTTTTTAAAGTCTCTATGCAATTTGAAAATGATTTTGGAAAATGAGTGAGAGCACTAATTAGTGCTCCCACTAATTAGATGGCAGTAGGTCTCATCAGTAATGATGTGATGTTTTGGTTTTGGAGTTGTATTTTTTTTTTTTTTTTTTTTTTTTTTTTAATGCATTAATGCTATTAGTGGTGGTGTTTTTAGTGGGATGAATCATTGTTGAATGATTTTATAGATCGCACCCAACCAATAACTTCTCAATGCCCAGTAGTTCATCTTTTCACAAGCCAATCACATGCCTCCACATACTAATCCGTAGAATTTCGGTGGCCCGTGACGCAGATAATCTCTGCCCTCTACAACCCATCATCACATCACACGTATACCACTGATTTTATTTTTTAATTTTTTAAAAATAAATAAATTGTTTATTTTTATTATTACCCATTAGGATCTCACTCAGTTCCGTTTTTCCTTGGCTCATCATCTCTCTCTCCCTACCCCACTCCTGTCCAACGTTCCATCTCAGATCAAAAGCAAGGTTTGTTCCTCTTCAGATCTCCCTCGCAGTTTACTGTTCTTCAATTTGATTTCATGATCAGTTTATATACCTTTTATATGTATAGATTTTGATTTATATGTTCATCACAACTTCTGAATTGTATATCATGATTCAATTATTGCTTTGCCCTAGCTGTCTCGATCGGATATTTGTATAAACGCATATGAATCTGTATTTATATATGTATTCAGATATGTAGCAGAAGAGACATTTATAGTCTTGATTTTAGAATACTCGTTAGTGATTTTCATGTACTGGTATGGTCAGGATGGTCACAATACGTTATTTCAGATCAACTTCTGAACGAAAACCAATGGTTTGATTTCTGAATCATTGGTTTTCGTTCAGTAGTTGATTTCCAAGCCATGTAATTTTGTTTGTAAATCAACTTAAACAAAGTTGTGTGAAAATGGAACCTCTTTGATTTTAGTAGCATTTTAGTGGATGATTTTGCTTGAAACTTCCTTGTGTATTTAGGTTGTGAATATGGGTGCGGTGAAAAACAATTTCGACATGGAGGAGGGAACGCCGGAGATCGGCATGGGTAAGTTCTTGAATTTATATAATAATAGTAATAATAAATAAATAAAAAATATCTGTTTCTGATCACAATGATATAATATTGTATATAAAAAGTTCAATCATCATTGGGATGGCAAATAAAATGCGATTATAGAATTAGTTTTGCTGATTATAGGGCAATCAAGGGCTACTTTTGTGATCCATGCCCAAGAGTTCTTCTTGGGTTGTGTGGCTTGATTATAAGAGTTAGGTTTGTCAAGGTGCTCATTCCACCTTCCCAAGAGGAACCTGGACCTTGATTAATCTTAGAGTCTTAGAGAGTGAGCCTTCATTGTGTAACCAGTATGTATGGTATAGTGAGCCACCTCCTTCATGTCCAAGTCAGCAATCTTCTTCTCTGGCTTGGAGGCTCTGGTTCACCAAATTCAGATCTCTATTATTCTCTCTCTCTTTCTCTGGCTGCCTCACCTCTAACTTCGTGGTTTGATGCCTCCTACATATCTACCATACTTCCCAGAATGCTCCTTTCAGCCATATGATGTACTTCTCACCACCCACACTTACTATAACTTACGTTATCTTGCTAGACACTTTTTCACAAATGTCACCCCTATAGGTTGTTGTCGTTGAATTTTCTGTCATCATTCTATGTTGCCACATCAATGTAGCCCCCGAATGACTATATCAGATAGGTTAGAACAAAACGAGAACTGAATGAGAGATCATCTCGGCTCGGGGCTATTAATTTTCTATCAGGCTGTCAATTCCTTGCTAAATTTGGATTAATATTTTTGCCAGCATTGGTGTTCTCCAATCTCAATTATAGTGATATGGATATTTACTATTTTGTGTGTTTTGCAGAGTATAGAACTGTCTCTGGAGTTGCTGGACCTCTGGTTATTCTTGAAAAGGTTAAGGTGGGTATTGCACTCTCTCCATCCTTATTTGGATTTTCTTATGGTCTCTGAGTCACATTTTTATTTTAATATATAACGGAAATGTTGAATGCATTTTCTACTTGATCATTTCAGGGACCCAAGTATCAAGAGATTGTCAATATTCGTTTGGGAGATGGAACAACACGACGTGGTCAAGTCCTAGAAGTTGATGGGGAGAAGGCTGTTGTTCAGGTGATTACTGTTTCACTTTATCAACATCCAGTATCGAACAATTTTCTTATCTTCCAGTGAAGTCATTTCAGGGACTCAATTGTATAGAGGGTTTCGAATGTGACTTGAGATGATAGTTGTTTATGCCTTTTTTATATTAATGAACAATTTTCTTATCTTCCAGTGAGGTTATTTACTGACAGGTGCCACAGTGTGCAGCAGTGTCTGTAATTGCACCTCTTTTTTTCCCCCTTCTTTTCTTACTGCCTGTTAGGTTTATTTATAGTGTTTCAAAATTAATAATAATATGCTGGTTGGTGTTTCCCATTACATGAGCTTTTCAATCTCTTTGTTTTGAGTATCATAATTCAAACAGAAAATCATTCTGAGTACGTTTTAATTGCATAGACTTGGTTGTTGGATGAGGTAATCTCAGATATTGCTTTCTATGGAGTACAAGCACTGCTACTCCTTGGTAAAGCCTTATCTTGTTTGACTGAAACCAGCTAATCTTCGAAAGAGGTGTTACACGGGGCCTATTATGCTGCTTATAACTTCGCCTATATATTGTGAAGTATTGGGCTATATTGGTAATGAGATGATGAATCAAACTGATATTTCAAAATATTGGGTGAAAATGTGTTGGCCAATATATTGGAAAATAACGAGGGAAATGAAAAGATTGGGAAAATAGAAAATGAAAAAAAATTATCAAAAAAAAAAAAATGAATAAAATATTTTAGAAGTAAAAAATTATTGGATGTAAGGTTTTTTCCTGGATCAAAGCAGATCAGGTCAGCTGGGTTTGAAATTGATGCAATAACCGATGTTTAAAACCTTGGCTGAATGCCCCCTTAAGCTCAATCTTAATGTTGTAGAATTTTTTAAAGTGCTTGCATTTATTATTGTGTTGTTTGCTCATTTTTGTTTTGGACCAGGTTTTTGAAGGAACGTCTGGAATTGATAACAAATACACAACCGTGCAGTTTACTGGGGAGGTATAGAATTTTTCATAGTTTTACTTCTTATTCTAGGGCAGATGAGGCTAATTGAGTTGGAGATCTGAATCTGTAAAATGAAAATGGTTGATGGTGCATTAATATATGTGAAAATGTAGATATGGATTCTCTTTTATAAATGATATATTTTGAGCAAAACAATTGATATACAACTGTTGAACATGGTCCATGAAATCAACGATGTCTAGAAGGCATGAAGTGGAATCTAGTGTTGCATGTAGAAAAAATCCACTTATTTTTATGGCCTAATAGCTAGTCTTTAAGGTTCCTTGTTTTAGTCAACTGTCATTGACCGTCAGATCATTAGACACCGCATCATTGCCTGAAGAAAGACAATTGCTTCTTTGAGCTTGCTGCTATGCAAGTATTAACCCTGCTTTGACACATGCCTGTAGGCTAACTGGAGCAATCTTCTTGTGCCATGTAGCAATTGAATTATCAGGTTTGACTGAAGGTTGAACTTGCCTTATTATTTTACTCAAAATAAAAATAAAATAAACCTTCGGTGAACAGCCATTTAGTTATTATACAATTGGAATTTCATTTTGTAGCATGGAGTATAGGATCAATTCATTGATGTATGGCTTTATTATGAAAATTAAAGGGACTGTTTGGATTCTTTATCTACATCTACTATTGCCTTTAAAACATTAATTCTGCTATTTTGAGAACGTCAGTCACAATGTGTTTGCAGGTCTTGAAAACTCCCGTTTCATTGGATATGCTTGGACGCATATTTAATGGTTCCGGGAAACCCATTGATAATGGGCCTCCCATCTTGCCCGAGGCTTATTTGGATATTTCTGGTAAGTGGTGCTACGGAACCCAAGCTTTTTAAATAGTACATATTTTTCGTGTAATTTATTCACATATCATGCACTCTGCTAATCTTTTACCTCAGGGAGTTCTATCAACCCTAGTGAGAGAACATATCCTGAAGAGATGATACAGACAGGGATTTCAACGATTGATGTCATGAATTCGATAGCTAGAGGACAGAAAATTCCTCTCTTTTCTGCTGCTGGTCTTCCCCATAATGAAATTGCTGCCCAGATATGTCGTCAGGCTGGGCTAGTAAAGCGGTTAGAGAAAACTGAAAGTCTTCTTGAGGTATAGTCGGCATGCCAATATATTCTGCATGTAGTAATGATTCAATAACGAAAATCCTTGATGTGATGAGTGATTGAGAGTAGGAAAATCACAACTCTATGCATGTTCTTAGGCTGTTCAACTCTGGATTACACCAAAATTTTATTAGTGAATTGGCTTTGTTCTACTAAGTTAATATGGGATCACTTACTTTATGTTGGAGATGAAGCCAAAATTGGTGGAGATAGCTACTTTTCGATCATATTTGTTAGTATCACAAATATTTTTTCATTCCTGGTGGGAAATATCAACTAAGGCCTCGTTTGGCAACTCAATATTTTAGCCTAAAAGCCAAAAATTCACTAAAAAAACTAAAAAGTCAACAATCTATACCAAAAAGTCAAAAATTGCCTTTGCTCTCTACTTTTTGCGCATCTTTTCATAAAAAATCAAAAAGTCATTCCAAACATACTAATTTTTTTTACCTCATATTTTAGCTAAAAAATCAAAAAGTTACTAAAATAATATGCTCCCAAACAAGGCTTAAGTTTGGTTCATATCATATTTTTGTTATTTGGATTCAGTATGGACCAAATTCCCATATATTTGTTTGGTGATTCAAAGTAAAGTTGCAACTTCTGATTGGATTAAAATGCTGTCCAAAATAACCTGAGGTGCAACTGATTTGAGTATAGTGCTTTTTAATGTTTTTGCTGACCATCACTTCAGGAATTCTTTCTCATAGTTCTTAGGTAGCTTCTTTTTTTTATTGTGTGTGTGTGTGTTCCCTTGAGTGATTTAATTCATCATAAATGATTCTTATTGCCTGAACTATAATTTTACAGGATGCAGGAGAGGACAATTTTGCCATTGTGTTTGCAGCAATGGGAGTCAACATGGAGACTGCGCAGTTTTTCAAACGTGATTTTGAGGAAAATGGATCAATGGAGAGAGTGACCCTCTTTCTAAACTTGGTAATTTTTGTGAAATTAAGTTTCAAATCTTTTTGACGTATTTGTTTCCTTGAATAATTACTTGTGCTGTCATACTGGAAATTTTGTACTATAAAATTAGGATGAAAATGTGGGCATTTATAATATTTGTTTTTGATATTCTCGTTCTACAGGCTAATGATCCCACAATTGAACGTATTATTACTCCTCGAATTGCTCTGACTACTGCGGAATATTTGGCATATGAATGTGGAAAGCATGTCCTTGTCATACTAACAGACATGAGTTCTTATGCTGATGCCCTTCGTGAGGTAATCATGCACTGTACCTAGCACTGTCTACAGCACTACTTGAGAGCATGTGCCAAAATAATAAATGAATCGGTAAATTATATTTTACATAATATAGTTTGGGGTGAGTTTCAATTGTACAATTGCAACAAATTGAGAAGTTTCAATTTGTGTTAAATTAGTCCAGCGGTCTGTCGCACACAGGATTTTGGATGGAACAAAGACACCAATGCCATCTGGGTTCCACATAGGATCATGAAGCTGCATATAGGATCCACACAGTGCTCCACGTGGTACTGATGTGTATATTTTCTATCCAAATCTTGTTAGGGAGTTGACGATTTGGACCAAACTGAAACTATTAGAAAAATATAAGGTTCAATTGGTATAGTTTGTAATTGAAACTACAATGAGTAAATGAATTCACCCCAGACTATGGTGGTAGTGGTGGCCATCAGCCCACTTGGCTCGCCCAGCATGATCCTATTATTTAAGGGCTTAGGATTAGTTTTTCATAGGGCCAGGTTGGGCTGAAGTTTGAGGCCGGATTAATTGTGGGGGCAGACTTGGGATGAGCACTACCAACAAAGTGGTGGAAATCGAACCCTCCATCTCTTTACTGAGTCGAAAATGCATGCTACTAAGTTGTTATAACAATTGCATGGTTATTTGACTATGTAAATTATTTAGTTTGGACTGTAGTTAGTTAAAAAATATATTATGGGCTGGCCAGACTGGGCTCGGGCATTAATATTTTTTTTTGGGTGGGGCTCAGGCCAGCACCATCTCTTATGTTATGGTGTAAGCCCAGCTCAAAACCGGCCAAGCCTGGCTTATGTCACCCCTACTACAGGGGTGTGCAATATAATTTACGCAATGAATAATCTTATATGTAACTTGTTTTGTTGGTGACTCTGTGCACCATTAGAATTAGAGTAATTTGCAGACTACAAAAGGCTCCTGAAAATTGTATTTTCAAAATTTTTAATAGACAATTTAATTATGGTTTCTACTATCTCGGTCAAGTTTTTTCGTATCATTCTGTCAAGTACTTTCTGAGACTTGCTGTGAGAAAATTACTAATGGCTTCTACAGGTATCTGCTGCCCGAGAGGAAGTTCCAGGAAGGCGTGGGTATCCTGGGTATATGTATACTGATCTGGCAACAATCTATGAGCGTGCTGGGCGAATTGAGGGAAGAAAGGGCTCCATCACACAAATTCCAATTTTAACGATGCCCAATGATGGTAACGCAGTGTTGGCAAACCACATCAGCTGTCTGGCATATTACTCTCTTTAAGATTTACTAGTTACACTTAATCTGAACTTTTTTTGATTATTGATCAGATATCACACATCCCACTCCGGATCTTACGGGTTATATTACTGAGGGGCAGATTTATATTGACAGACAGCTCCAGAATCGACAGGTAAGATCGCAAAGTTGAGTTGCATAAGATCATCAAGTTTTCTTGTTTGGTGGTGGGAATTGTAACTTCAAATTGGACTAGGTTGTACATGTCATGCATGCAAATTTTTTGTCTCACCAATTGCATGCATACATAACTTCTCAGCTCTAGTGTTGGCTAGAGTTTAGTTTATTACTGAAATGCTCTATAAATAACATGGAAGAAATGAACATTGACATTGAGATGGTTTTTTTCCAAATTATAGAACACACCAAAATCCATTGAGCAAGCTTGCCTCTGATTCGTATTAATGATATATTGACAGGGATTAGCTTATAAATTTTTAAACTAAAAGTTGCCTTCTTTTTGAATTGGGCAGATTTACCCACCAATCAATGTACTTCCATCCTTGTCTCGGCTAATGAAGGTATGTATATAACTCTGTTGTTTTATCATTGTTATTACTGTTAGTAGTTGTATGAGAAAATTACACTGACCATCTCTATGGAATGTTGAAAAAAAGTAAAACACCCTTGTGGTCTCTGAAATTACACAGGCCTCCTCTGTTAGAGTTTATTAAGGGATGGAACTATCAAAACATATAATTTTAAGCTTTTAACTCTTAATATAATAAGCACTTTAATTAAAGCACAGATTATAAAATAAACCAAATGGATGAGAAGATAACATACAGAAAAGGTAGTGTAGTGCTGCTTGGCATGCTCGAGGCTTACACCTGAATGAGCAAATAAAAGCATTAGTATAATTGTGGGGTTGCCTTAAATTTTATTTTTGTTATCATTGCAGAGCGCCATTGGTGAGGGCATGACTCGGAGGGATCATTCTGATGTGTCCAATCAGGTTTGTTGTTGTAGTTGTATAAATCTAGTTCACTGACTGAAGCCATTTTTTCTTTTCTTCCATTCATATGCTTATCATTTTTCACTTTCAGTTATATGCAAATTATGCCATTGGGAAGATGTCCAGGCAATGAAAGCCGTGGTTGGAGAAGAAGCACTCTCATCTGAGGATCTGGTCTGTCACTTGGCAATAATTACTATGTTGTTTTTAATTATAAGAATTGTTTATCATTCTTGTAAAAAATTTAACATTATTAAATCTTCATGAATAAAACAGCTATATCTGGAGTTCTTAGACAAATTTGAGAGGAAATTCGTTGCTCAAGGAGCCTACGATACCCGCAACGTCTTCCAATCGCTTGACCTGGCATGGACTCTGCTCCGCATCTTCCCACGTGAGCTTCTCCATCGTATCCCAGCAAAGACCCTTGATCAGTTCTATAGTCGGGATGCAACTAATTGATGGAGTAAAGGAAATGAGCTCATATAGGCCAGTTTCTTGTTCAGTTGCTTTGGCATGAGTTGTAGGAGATGATTTTTCACTGTAGTTTTCCTTACTGTCTTGCATCTCTCTCCTCCATCGGGTCCCAAGTAATAATGTGTGCTTATCAAGTTAAAAGACTGCAATATTCTTTCAATGATAATCGTCGCTTCAATCGTGTAATCTCTATTTTTCTTATTAATTAAATTTGCGTTATCCAGATATATGAGATGGTTTGGATTTTACATGTGTGTTTCGGGGACAAACAGGCTGCTAGAATTTGATAAGCCCTTATTTTTATGATCTTTATTTTTACATCTCATTTGAGAAGTATATATATCTTGTTTTTGGGATTTTATTTACTATTTATTATTATTATTATTATGGGAGAAGAATGCTTTCATGATTTGTGGCTTGTTCTGTTTACATGTTGAAATGCATTTGATTCTTGATCGAGATGGAATGAGCATCTGGACAGTCCTATGCTCATTGGGGAAACCTTACAGGTGGGGGATGTGCGCGATGGGCAAATCCTGTCAGCACTGTTAAGCCCTCTTTGGTGCATCTTATGGGTGTTGTTTATATTTTTTTATGTATTTATATTTATATTTTTAAATTCATGTTTGATTGTTTAATATAGTTTTTAGGTATAGCTTATTAGATAAATTTACTTTAAATAATCTGTAAAAAAATTATTAATTGGCCAGTTGGGAGAGGATTGTTATGTTTTTTTGATTAATCAACTTTTTATTTACAAAAAAATTGAACCAAGTAACTGTTTTCAAACCATCTACGTACATTTTTTTCCCAGGGGCAATTGCAAGTCTTAGCTAACAATTTTTTCAACACACATTCCAACAGCCCTCTCTACTTTAACTATTTCCTTTAAAATATTAATAAATATAAGCACAGGGAAAGAGAGACAGAGGGGCAGAGACAGAGAGCTTCGTCTGCGATGGTGATTAGGTCGGCGTCGATCGTCCTCGTTGCGTTCTCGTCCGCCGTCGATCGTGACTCGTTTAGCGTCGATTCTCCTCCTCCGGCGTTGATTCTCCTCCTCCGGCTCGATCGTCCTCCTCCGGCGTTGATTTTCCTCCTCCGGCCTGGCCCTCCTCCTCCGGCATTGATCGTGAGTTGTCCAGCGTCGATCGTCGATCGTAAGCAAAGCTTGGAGTGCTCGAAAGAAACTAATAAAAAATTGAGAGGCTACTGAACAGTGCCTCGTCTTCCCTGGCGAGGCACTGTAGCTGAAAATCAAAGTAGCTAGCCACCAGCGAGGCTGCTGGAGATGAATTTTCTGCTTTTAGCTAGCTATACTAACAAAAATAGAGGAATAGAGAGGCTTCTGGAAGATTGGAAAAACCGATATCAACATTCCTAATTCCTTAATCAATCATTCCTTAATTAACTAATTCCTTAATCAATCATTCCTTAATTGATCAACTTTCATTCTAATTCCTCTCTGCAATCTCTCTCTCTCCCTCTCTAAATGCATATATATATTCGCATACACACAGCTATTCAGTACGCTGTTGTAGTTGTTGCAATGGAGATTTTGTTATTGCTGATTTTCTTGTCGCTTCTTATGATATTTCTTCAGAGGATGAATCGACTTTCAGGTTCTCCTTTACCTTACGTCCTGTGTTTGTTTATCAATTCAGTGTAAGTTTTTACAAGAAAGTACAGTGAATAATTGAAGTCTTAAAACTCTTTTAGGAATTTGTAATAATTTTCTGAAAGTACCATTGAATGGTAATTTCTCTTAAAAAGTATATGAATGAAAGATGAATATAAACATACATGTTCATCGAGTTTTAAATTTTTGAATAAGTTTGATTTGTCACATGATAATTTTTAGTTTCATCGACAGTTGTGTTTAAGTAATGCCTGTGACCACGTTGCTGATTCATTCCTCGATATGGTGGATGCGAGATGTTCAATTTTTTTTTTATTTTTTTAATCGGTAAAAAAAAAAATTATTGATAAATTTAGACAGTAAAAAGTTTACATCGCCAAATACATCAATAAAAAAAGAAGCTTGGTGACCAACAATGTTTGAGTTGGTGTGTATTTTTGAAGGTTTTTGCAAGAAGTTCCATTAGAGATGCTGGTCTAAATTTTGTGCTCCTCTGTTTCTGTTTGTAATGTTATCGAAAATAAAAAATTAATGAATCTATTTAAATTGTATTACATTTCTGTGCACGCATATGTTTATGAATTGCATATATACCTGTCCAATATCTTTGTTCTTGGATTTTTTTTTATTTTTTTTATTTTTGGTATGATTTTCTTGGATTTTATGCGTACATGTAACATGCATTTGAAGTAGTTGGTGGGAGAAAATTAGAAGGGCGTAAATCTTCCTCGGGAAAATCCGGTGTGGGCTCCTCTTCACACCCTGGTTATAATGTTAAGAACACGACACTTCGTGCATCACTGAACAAAGCGCCTCAAGCAAATTGCGACAAAGTAAGAAAGTCAAATATGTCCAAGGAATCTACTGCTAAGACTCGGGATTTGACTTTTAAATCTGGATGTGGAAGTAAAATCATTGCTGCCGCAAAGTCAGCCCACCTGGAAACTGCAAAATCAAAGGTGAGAAGCTGCAACATTTTGATTAATGACACCAAACTAGGCATATTTACTTCTGTTGAAATCCATCTATTCACCTTCAATCTGCTACTTAGTTTTCAATCCTGAATAAGTTCAGCAGACTAAACACTTGGCATATTTAGTCCAGAATCAGGGTTAGTCAGCTGAATTATGCATAAAAATTTCAGGTTAACAAAGTTGTGCATTCTAAAGCCACGAGGCTACATAGAGTCAATGCACAAGATTCTGTGACTGGTGGTACAAAAGCAAATGACAAAGTGGGAGTCAACAAGTATAATGGACTCGGAAATGGTAAAGAGAATGTTACGAGTCAGAGACCCAACACCGGAGCTGGAGGCACGGTTCAGCAGGTTCAGATAGTGACAGAGCAAGAGAGTACTGTTCCAAAGGTATATCAATTGTTAGTTAATTGATCTCTCATGTCTTGTTTTCAATATAATTTACTTCTGTTTGAAATCCATCTGTTCACCTTCAATCTGCTACTTAGTTTTCAATCCTGAATAAATTCAGCAGACTAAACACTTGGTATATTTAGTCCAGAATCATGGTTAGTCAGCTGAATTATGCATAAAATTTTCAGGTTAACAAAGTTGTGCATTCTAAAGCCACGAGGCTACATAGAGTCAATGCACAAGATTCTGTGACTGGTGGTACAAAAGCAAATGACAAAGTGGGAGTCAACAAGTATAATAGACTCGGAAATGGTAAAGAGAATGTTACGAGTCAGAGACCCAACACCGGAGCTGGAGGCACGGTTCAGCAGGTTCAGATAGTGACAGAGCAAAAGAGTATTGTTCCAAAGGTATATCAATTGTTAGTTAATTGATCTCTCATGTCTTGTTTTCAATATAATTTACTTCTGTTTGAAATCCATCTATTCACCTTCAATCTGCTACTTCGTTTTCAATCCTGAATAAATTCAGCAGACTAAACACTTGGCATATTTAGTCCAGAATCATGGTTAGTCAGCTGAATTATGTATAAAACTTTCAGGTTAACAAAGTTGTGCATTCTAAAGCCACGAGGCTACATAGAGTCAATTCACAAGATTCTGTGACTGGTGGTACAAAAGCAAATGACAAAGTGGGAGTCAACAAGTATAATGGACTCGGAAATGGTAAAGAGAATGTTACGAGTCAGAGACCCAACACCGGAGCTGGAGGCACGGTTCAGCAGGTTCCAAAGGTATATCAATTGTTAGTTAATTGATCTCTCATGTCTTGTTTTCAATATAATTTACTTCTGTTTGAAATCCATCTATTCACCTTCAATCTGCTACTTAGTTTTCAATCTTGAATAAGTTCAGCAGACTAAACACTTGGCATATTAAGTCCACAAACATTTTTTTAAACAAAAAAAATCAGAACCAAAGAAACATATATTTACATGTATTTGAAGAACACAATTATAGAATTCCACCACTTAATAAACTAATTTGCGAGAGACCATTGAGGATCTACTGTGATAATTCTGGCAGCTGTGTTCTTCTCTAAGCACAACATTAATGTAAACATTAAAAAATAAAATGAAAGGGTGAGAAATGCCCATGCCAGCTGAATATATAACTTCGGAATATGATTCTATGTTATGAGTATTATTATTTATTACTTACAAGTTACAAGTTTGTCCAGCATTTGGTAGTCTAACATGTTGGATATGTAGACACAAGACCCAGAAATCGCCGAAAACAGAGATACAGCAGTTGCTCCTCCGAGGAAGAGCGTTGTTGAACCAGTCGATCAGTGGGCTTTTCTGGTAATTTCTGGTTCTTCATTTTCTTCATGGTTTACTTGTTGATTCGCTAATCTCAACCCGCATTGATTATTGGTTGGTTTGAATCTTGGAAATGATTGAAGTCACTAGTGTTTCTTATGATTTTGAAGAAAAAAATTTATAGGTTTTTTTTTCTTTCTTTTCCTGTTGATTGGTTATTTTTTGATCTGGGAATGGTATATTCACTTCAATATGTTATGGATTCTTGATCTTGGTCTGTTTGGGTTCATGTTTAAAGCTGGGTTTTGATCTTCTTGGAATTAATTATTGCTTTGAATCTGTTGTTTTTTCTGTCTCATACTATTGACCCCCTTTTTCCTCTTTCTTTTCCAGCCTTTAATAATTTTTTTCCCCCTTCATCCCTCTTCCTTTTTGTTTTAAATATTCATCATGTCTACTTTGCATTTTGTCTTGTTTTGAATCCAATAATTGTGAGAATCTAAAATGTGTCTTTTGTGTTTGTATTAATTTCCAAGAGAGTCTGGTGTTACATTACTGCTGATTTTCACATATACAGGATGAAATCGAAGCTCCCATGTGGGTAGATCTCAATCTAGAAGCCACGTCTGGATACAAAGACAAGTGAGTTTCTTTACAACTGGTTCTAAAAATGGTTCCTCCATGTTTTCTTGTAAAGTCGTTTCTTGTAAGTCAATTGTAAGACTTCACATCTTGAATCCAAGTGTAATCTTCTTCTGTTACATTGCAGTGATGATAACTGGTTCAAAATAAGTCATTTGTAAGTACTTCACCTTTGCTGTATTGTAAATTTTGTTGGGGTGTTTTCTAATTGTAGTCAATTAAATGAGAATGGCTAAATGTATGGCATTCAGGTCCCATCAAAGTTCTTCCCGACAGTTAATTTCTGCATTTTCTCGTGTTGGCGAGGGGAATACAAACAAAACATCTTCTCCAAAGCTTCCACGATCGGTCTCAAAAAACAACAGAATCAAGGATTGGGGACAGAGCAATTGCAGTGGCGTTGCATCAAATAAGCATCACCCAATCAAGAATTTAATCAGTAAATCCTCACGGTTGAATTCCAGTGAGAAAATAAAACCCAAACCAAGCAATGGAAATCGAAAGGGAAATGCTAGTTCAAAAGTAAAGCCCTTCAACCTTCGCACAGAGGTGTGTGTTTATGGTTTTGTGAAATTGACTTTTGCTTTTAAATCCTTCTGTCTTTGCCTCAATTTACTTGAAATCTTGTTAATTTTGGTGATTGATTTTTATTGCAGCAAAGGGGAAGATTCAAGGAGGAAGAATTCGTCAAGAAAGTACAACAAATGATGATGAAGGAGGAAAAGCAACGGATTCCAATTGCACAAGGTCTCCCATGGACAACAGATGAGCCAGAGGTAATTCCATTTAATTTGAGGAGAAAAACGATGGAAGTTTCGCTTTGTTGTACAAATGTTTCTATCTCTAATTTCATATGTAATATTTTGTTGAAATGTGTAGCATGAATATATGTTTTTTTGATGGTATTACAGTGCTTAGTAAAACCTGCTGTCAAAGAAATCACAAGACCGGTTGATTTGGTGCTGCATAGCGATGTGAGAGCTGTGAAGCGTGCTGAGTTTGACCAACAGGTGCATTTTTAACTTTCTTTAAATATTTTTACTCAAGGTTTTCTTTCATGTATTAATCAGTTGTTTTGGGCATAATGACCATAACTGCACTCACCTATCACATATAGAGTAGGCATTGTGTCATTACTATAGTCTTTACCATTCACTGAATCTACAAGATTCCACGTTCTCGCGCATATTGCATAGCAATAATGAAATCCCCTTTATTGAATTACCTTTTAATTTTGCTTCTGTGATTGCATATTAGCTGGCTAAGAAGATGAGCCTTGTTGAACAGTACAGGGAGAAAAGGGAAAGACAACAAAAGGTACATGACAGAAAAAACCTTATGGGTGTGTTTTGGTGATATTATTGGTAGTTTACTGATATATGTGTGCATGTTGGATTTTGCTCCTGTAGTTAGCAAAAGAAGAGGAAATCAGGAGACTAAGAAAGGAGCTCATTCCAAGAGCTCAACTCATGCCCTATTTCGACAGGCCTTTCATCCCTAGAAGGTACCAGATAAAATCTAGAATTTTTAAAAACTTCTTTTGCTATACATGGCTTTCCATTTGAATATGGATAACCAAAAAACCTACTAAATAAAGAAAT
Source organism: Camellia granthamiana (assembly GCA_036172215.1). Classification (NCBI taxonomy): domain Eukaryota; kingdom Viridiplantae; phylum Streptophyta; class Magnoliopsida; order Ericales; family Theaceae; genus Camellia; species Camellia granthamiana. The sequence goes on from CM069908.1 coordinate 153,067,466, forward strand.
TATCTAGGAGGTTTGGCCTATAGGACACATGGTGTGTCTTTTCAATATTAGAAAAACATATGATCCACTTGTTTCTATTTTCTATACAAGAAGATATCATGTCTATTTTGGTGGGCGCGGAAAGCTGAACCTGCCAGATAACTTCTCCTACTAAAGACTTCAAATAGACCCTCTCCTTCAAATGATTCTTAAAAAGCAATATGTAGTTTGTATACATTGCTTTCTTTCTTCTTTTTTTATATACATTTTTTCCCCCTCAGTGTCACTTACCGTAGGTTCAACTTTTCCAGCACATTTTATTGATCAGGTGTTGTTTGGATCTCCAATTTTGTAAAATAAACCTCAAATCTAAAAGTTTTCTAATGCATCATTTGACTGGCATAAGTGGTGTAAACATAACGATGTCCCTTGTTTGTTTCGGGTTATTTTCAGGTCGATGAAGCATTGCACTATACCCAGAGAGCCAAAGTTCCATATACCACCACAACACAAGAAGATCAAGTGTGGCTTGTGTTGAGATGATATGTTCACACACCAACAATGAAATGCAGAGAAGGAAGGAAAAATCAAGATTTTTTTGTAATTTTTTTGTTGTCAATTGCTTAATAATGCTGAACTTTTTTTTCTTCTTTATATGGTCTCCAATATTCCTTGTGTATATGAAATCAATCAATTTAATTGCAATTTTGATGAAACAAGTGACGGTAGTGCTGTATGCACAATTATGTGCTATTTCAATGAATATTATCTCATAATCATTTATTTCTCTGGTGTTGTTATTTACCTTGTTTTCTTTTTTCTATCTTTGAAGCACAAGTCATGTATGCATCTTTATTTGAAGTTTTGCTCTTACACTTTGTTTGTTTGAGCATTTTTTAGATACGTGTTGGTTAGACTAATCACATAGAAATCTAAACAAAGCCTATATATTTAATTAGCACAACCTCAATATACACATTTTGCTGACTTCTTCTAGTGTACGACAAGGTAAACTTGGGTAGTTAGGACTTAGGAAAGGAATAATGAAGTAATTGTTAAGAATCTAATTTCGTTAAGAATATAATTGTTACAAAAATCTTTCCTAAAGTTCACTTTCTACCGATCCTTCATGAGGAAAGCGATGAGCGATGTGTTCTTGCACTATATATTCGAGACAGATCGGCACTGTGGGATTGGAGAGCTGCTTGAGATATGGGGGAGCATTATTAATGGATTTACTGTTCCATTGAAAGAGGAACACAAGTTGTTTTTAATGAGAGTGTTGATTCCTCTGCACAAGCCCAAGGGAGTGCAGGTGTACCATAGTCAGTTGGCTTACTGTGTGTCTCAGTTTGTGCAGAAGGAGCCTGGGTTAGGCGGGGTTGTTGTGAGAGGGATTTTGAGGTATTGGCCAGTCACTAATTGTCAGAAGGAGGTTCTGCTGATTGGGGAATTGGAGGAACTGGTTGAGAATATGGAGCCTGAGCAGTACAGAATGTTGGCTCTGCCCTTGTGCACACAAATTACCAAGTGCTTCAACAGTTGGAACTCACAGGTAACAAAACTATGATAAAGTCTAACAACACATGAGCTGATCACAGAATCGGATACAATAATCCCACCTTTTTGTGAGTCCAACATCCATGTAAGGTGTTTGTGTCCAATTCTGTAAATGGTTTCTGCATAAGTAGAAAAACTAACTTCTTGTGTTTTAGGTTTTTTTTTTTTTTTTTTTTTTTTCTTTTGATAGTAGCTGGCGTTGGACTAAGCCTCGTTCCCCGTGTCCATTTCCTGTCGACTTTCCCTTTTCTGTGAATTAACTAGCGAAAAATAGCCGGTGGCATGAAGAAAGATAATTCTTGGTTCAGTTCCTCATACAAATGACAGAGAAAAGAATTGATCAAATTCTATTTAGCCCGACTTATGGTGATCATTTATCAAAGAATTACTCTAGTTTTCAATTATTGAACAATCCCCAGCAATTTATTTACAACGAAATATATAATGAATTTTGAGTTCAATACATCAGAAAGACCGATATCCCTTGTTCATTATTTTCTACTTCTTTTTCTATTCACAAAACTCACGTGGACAAGGTTAATAGTTTTCATTTCTCATCTCACAAAAAACCCTCTTCGCTCCACCCAAATTGACTTTCATGAATCCTAAATTTCAATTATCCCCTCTGTCCTCTCAGAACACTAAACACTACTACACAATTCTTCACATGGAGAATCACTCTGTTTTTTCAGTTTCCTATATTTGAAACAAGTGAAATTTCATTTTCAGTCAATAAATGGGACTGGGTTGTAGATTGACATGAAGATTTAGGGTGTTTTGCTGATTGGGGCATGAGTCAATTTAATTTCCATTGAATCAGTCACCATGGAAGCCTCCTCTGTTGTCTTTACATGTGGACATTGTCAAATGAATTGATCACAAAGTAGTTGCTTAATTTTTGTCTGTAATCTCTATGTCAATATCATCAAATTTGTGTATGTATAGGAAATTAACATAAATTCTTTGAATTAATTTAGGTAGCAGAGCGTGCTCTCTACGTATGGAACAACGAATAGTTTGTGAAGATGGCATCACAGGTGAGAGAAGAAGTGTTTCCAGTGATAGTTGAAGGCATGGAGAGGAACCTAAAATGGCACTGGAGCAAGAGTGTCAAACAATTGACAGAAAACGTGAAGGTGATGCTGGAAGAAATGGAACCGAGTTTGTACAACCAGTGCCTCCTCGGACTTCAATCAAGAGAATCCGTGGCACGCCAGGAGGAGAAGAAGAGAGAAGAGAAGTGGGAGAAAATAGAAATGGCAGCTGCCGGGAAACAGTTCCTCCAACCACCACATTATGTTTGTGTTTCCAATTGAAAAAAACAAACAAAGTTACAAGAATTATTTGTTGGCAGCTGGTATTGAGATATGCTATTTTATGCCATTGTAAAAGACAGGAAGAGAAGCTGGTATGTAATCAGAAGATATTGCAACTAAATTTAATCTATAGATTTTAAATTTTGAGTGCTTCTCTTGAAAAATTTGATTACTACGTAGTGAAAAGATCAATGAATAGATGTGCAATGAGTCATTAATCTGCAAAATGGAGCGTTGTTAGTGTATATGATTGCTAAAAATCTAATTTTGTTACAAGAATCTAATTTCGTTAAGAATATAATTGTTACAAAAATCTTTCCTAACACAATACAGCTTAACCATAGCCTATGCACGCACGGTGCCTCGTAATAATTGTGCCACGTATTCGTGCTGAGAACCCATATAATTTTGTGTTAATTTTTAGTTTAATATTGTTGTTATAGGAGATATATCAAGGCTTTGTTGCTATTGTTTAAGCTTTTTCTCAGGACATAAGCAATACATATTATTAAACCTCAATAGCCCAATTAAAACCGGCAGGGCATGAGATGCCAAGCCAAGCTCAGAGTCTTAACAAACACATACAAATACACACAACACAACTATTATGTCATCGTCGTTGTTGTTGTTGTTGTAGCACATGGTTTAGGTTTTGTTTGGTACTAAAAAGTTTCTACACCTAAGCTACAAGTTGGTTGGCTATGGCTTGAAAAATATACCTTAGGGCTAGTTTACTATTTTAAAATGTCTTACAGTTAAACCTATCACTGTTATATTATTTTGATATAATTTTATAGATAAATTATGTAAAAGTAATATTTTTCATTTAAGAAAAATGTGAAAGATTTACAATTTAAAACTTACAATTCAATCACAATGATGGTAAAAGAGTTGAGTTTTACATTGTTAAATTTGTAACAAATCAAAAAATGACATGATGCTTTTTAAGGTTTTAAAAAAAGAGGGATTTGGTGATAGCCCCCTCACTATCTAATTTGTCTTTCAAAAGGACAAAAATTATATAAGTACTTTCAAAACCCTCTAATATTTTAAAACTTGTTTCTTTTACCATATTACCCTCATAAAATTTTACTCTGTATGAAAGTAAAATTTTACTCTGTATAAAAGTAAAATTTTACTCTGTATAAAAGTAAAATTTTACACTCTGAAACTAAAAGTAAAATTTTACTCTGTATAAAAGTAAAATTTTACACTGAAAAACTAGTAAAATGTTAGACTCTACACAAAAGTAAAATTTTACTCTGTATAAAAGTAAAATTTTACTCTGAAAAACGAGTAAACTGTGAGACTTTGAAACTAAAAGTAAAATTTTACTCTGTATAAAAGTAAAATTTTACTCTGAAAAACTAGTAAAATGTTAGACTCTACACAAAAGTAAAATTTTACTCTGTATAAAAGTAAAATTTTACTCTGGTTCTGTCAAATGAAAAAAACAGAACAATAGAATCAGAGTAAAATTTTACTCTGGTTCTGTCACGCCCCAAGCTCCGTGACAACGCCGCACACCCATAAAAGTGAGCATGCAAGGCTAAGAATCCAATCACATAACCCACAATGTAAAATACTCAAAATAAATCCTTAAATTGTCAAAATGCTAAAATCCACAAAAATTGATTATTCTTATCGTATGAAATTATCCACCAAGTCCACTAACAAAGTCCATTAACAAAATAATAATCTAAGTACTTAATCCATAGCCCTACTCTCGGCACTCCCATATGTAAAAATCCCGCGCAGCTCTACTCTTCAGAATATGAAAAAAAAATAAGGGTAAGCTAGATAGCCCAGTAAATAACCAACCATCACTGCCAGCTGGATCAAGTATACAAAAATAAATAAACAAATAAATCGATAACCAATAAATATAAATTTTTCTACAGTTCAATAAATGAACAATTATTTGTAAGATGGTTTCATAGCTAAAAATAAACAATGTACAATATATTTTAAATGAAAAGCCAACAAGATAACTCAAAGTAATTCGTTGTTCAAAGCGATGGTTCGATATTCAGATGGTTCAATGATTCGATTCACAAAACCCAAGTCTTAATGACTACGGTCACTTAGCCCGTGACAAGGCCCAGAACCACACATAGGCCGGTGGTAAAGCCCCAAAAGAAACTAGTTTCTGTGCCAATAAATAACCCCCATTGGCTAGGGTCCAAATCATAGTCAGACTAGAGTGATGTTCAAAATTCAAACAATACACAACTTTCAAATAAAATATTCGATATTTTCGGAATAAACATTTAGTACAATTTTCAGAATAGTTCCACCAAATATCCAAATAATTTTCATAATCATATTTGATGTTGTTTTATACTTGACCCATATTTTATTTTAAGAGAACAGGAAAGCTATAAATAAATATTTATGATTTTAAATGATTCGATAGGAATAAAAATAAACCAACAGTGATAGAGGGTTACTTACCTCAAACAGCTAAAATAATAATTCCCAAGCTAATCTCAAATTACCAAGATCCACCTCAATCTCACAAACCTAATAAAATATTACACCGCATAAACAATTATTATGTGCACCCATCTATCTCTTCTTGTAACAACAATAAAATAAATTAACCTAACTGCCTATTAAGAACTCCCACAATTTAGCATCAAAACAAAGCCATCATGGTTCTGGAAATTCTCAACCCATATTATTCTATTGTTGTTTATATACACGTAAAAATTTGTAATTGCTTGTAATCAATCTTGTATCCCACAAACACACCACCATTAAACCTAACCTATCACATATTAATCTCAAAATATGAACCACCCAAACGTAATACAAAAATACACTCTAAAATTAAGCAAAATCGAGAACCCCAACATAGACTACATCAATATAATTATTTAATCATATAAGCCTATAAAATCATCTATTGATATATTAACACTAAAATCATAGATAGGAATACAACAAAATAAATCTTACCTAAGTGATGAAATAAAGAAAATCACCACTCCATGAATCCCCTTTCTTCACTTTGCTTTTGTTTTGTTTTCTCTTCTTTAATTTTTATTTTTCAAACCCTTGTGCTGAGCAACCACGCCTCTCTTCTTTTTCTTTTTCTTTTTTTCTCCTCTCTTTTCACGCCAAACACACAGAGCACTCTTTGTTTATTAATCACTTTTTTTTTTTCTTGATTTCTCTCTCTCTCTCTCCCAGCTTGCACAGCCGTATCCAACACCTCTCTTTTTCTTTGTTTTATTCTCATTTTTTTTAAAGGGTTGAAAACCTAATTCTTAAGATTACTAAATTACCCATACAATTAATTGAAAAAATAATGCCATCTCATAAATAAATCCTTGATATTACTAAGTGACCCATATAAATTAATGTAATTACCAATCTATCCAAAAATAATCATATTCAAAACTTGGGTTTTACATCCTTCCCTCCTTAAAAGAAATTTCGTCCTCGAAATTTGACATACCTGAAATCTCAAAAAGTTGTGGATACTTCCGTTTCATTTCATCCTCGAGTTCCCAAGTTGCTTCTCTTTCTGAGTGATTGCTCCATTGAACCTTAACATAGTGGATGACTCGAAGCCTCAAAACTTGTTCCTTTCTATCAACAATTCGTATAGGGTGTTCCTCATAAGTCAAATCCTCCTTAAACTGCAACGGTGCATGATCAATCACATGACTAGGATCCGGTATATACTTCCTTAACATTGAGACATGAAAAACATTATGAACTCCAACTAGTGAAGGTGGTAGGGCAAGTCTGTAAGCTACCTCTCCAATTCGATCTAAAACCTCAAATGGTCCAATAAATCTAGGACTCAATTTACCACGAACACCAAACCTCATCACTCTTTTCATAGGAGACACCTTAAGGAACATATGGTCTCCAACCCCAAACACCAAATCGCATCTCCTGTTATCTGCATAACTTTACTGTCTACTCTGTGCAGTGCGAAGGCGCTCTCTAATAAGATTGATCTTGTCCACTGTTTGTTGCACAATCTCAGGCCCTAAGAACTTCCTTTCGCCCACATCATCCCAACAAATAGGTGATCTACACTTTCGTCCATATAAAGCCTCATATGGTGCCATCTGAATGCTCCCATGATAACTATTATTATAAGAGAATTCCACTAAGGCCAAATGCTCATCCCAAGAACCTCCAAGATCATTAATACAGGCCCTCAACATGTCTTCAAGAGTCTGAATAGTTCTCTTTGACTGTCCATCACGTTGACGATGAAAGGTCGTACTAAAATTCAAACTAGTATCCAAAGCTGTATGCAAACTCCTCCAAAACATAGATACAAATCTGCTATCTTTATCAGACACTATGGTCACCGAAATACCATGCAACTTCACAATCTCCTTGATATACAATTTTGCAAACCTCGCTAAGGAGAACCCTACCATAAAAGCAAGAAAGTGAGCGGATTTGGTCAATCGATCAACGATAACCCAAATAGCATTGTTACCACCTTGGGTCCTAGGCAACCCTGTCACAAAATCCATGGTAATATGTTCCCACTTCCACTCGGGAATAGGAAGAGGTTGTAACTTACCTGCAGGTCTCTGATGTTCAACTTTTACTTGTTGACATACCAAACATTGAGCAACATACTGAGCAATTTCCCTCTTCATATTATTCCACCAAAAGTTCCTCTTCAAGTCTTTATACATTTTAGTGCTCCCTGGGTGTATCGTATATCCTGAACTGTGAGCTTCTTTCAGGATTTCTCTCTTGAGCTCCAAATCATTAGGCACACACAACCTCTCTCCAAACCTCAAGGTTCCATCTTTATGCATACAAAATTCTATCTGTAGCCCTATTTGCATTTCAGCCTTAAGTTTTTGCAACTGAGGATCTCTTCCCTGAGCATCTTTAATTCTATCAATCAATGTGGGTTGAACTCTAAGGTTTGCCAATTGCACTCCATGGTTATGCCATCTAATCTCAATATTCAACCTCTGCAAGTCCTCCAAGATATTCTTTTGGTCAGTGATCAAGGTAGCCAAATTACTCGGGGTCTTTCTACTCAAGGCATCCGCCACTGCATTGGCTTTTCCTGGATGATAATTGATAGTCAAATCATAGTCCTTTAATAGCTCCAACCATCGCCTTTGCCTCATATTCAATTCTTTTTGAGTGAAAATATACTTCAAACTTTTATGATCAGTGAATATCTCACATTTCACCCCATACAAGTAGTGCCTCCAGATTTTCAATGCAAACACCACGGCAGCCAACTCTAAATCATGCGTAGGATAATTTTGCTCATATGGCTTCAACTGCCTAGACGCATATGCCACTACCTTATCATTCTGCATCAGGACACAACCCAAGCCCATCTTCGATGCATCACTATAGATGGTAAAACCTTCATCTCCGGACGGAACTACAAGTACTGGAGCAGACACCAATCGACTCTTTAGATCTTGGAAACTCTTCTCACAATCATCAGACCATTCAAATTTTACCGCTTTTTGTGTTAAACGAGTCAAAGGCATAGAAATTCGGGAAAATCCCTCAACAAACCTTCTATAATAACCTGCTAAACCCAAGAAGCTACGAATTTCAGTGACACTAGTAGGCCTATTCCACTCTACCACCGCCTCCACTTTCTTGGGGTCAACAGACACCCCATCTCTAGATATCACATGACCCAAAAATGATACACTCTCTAGCCCAAAATTCACACTTTTTAATTTAGCAAATAATTTCTTCTCCCTTAATAACTGCAACACTATCCTCAAGTGTTCTTCGTGCTGCTCTTTACTCTTCCAGCACACAAGAATGTCATAAATAAAAATTACCACAAATTGATCTACGAAAGGGTTTAAATAATCCGTAAAAACTGCAGGCGTATTGGTCAACCCAAACGACATCACCAAAAAATTCATAATGCCCATATCTAGTTCGGAAGGCTGTCTTAGGTATATCTTTCGCTTTAACCTTCAACTGATGATATCTAGAATGAAGGTCAATCTTAGAAAAGACTTGTGCTCCTTGCAATTGATCAAATGAGTCATTTATCCTAGGCAAATGATATTTATTTCGAATTGTTACCTTGTTCAACCCTCTATAATCAATGTAAAGGCAAAAACTACCATCCTTCTTTTTCACAAATAAAACGGGCACACCCCAAGGAGAAACACTAGGCCTAATAAAGCCCTTATCTAGTAACTTTTATAATTGTTCCTTCAACTCTTGCCCCTAATTTCCTCCGACTGCTTGAGAACCACTACCAATATTAGTCACATTCCCTCACCGATTGTTATTATTAGTTCGTCGATTCGTTTGACCCTGGCGTGTATTCCTAGCCATATTTGCCAATGTCTCCTCATGTTCCATTGCAACCTATATGCATCAATAATAAAACCTCATCTTATTCTATTCTCAAGTCCCTATAACACGTAAATAAAATTAACATTTTACCGAATTATAAGCGTTCTCAATCTTACATCTACCCAATCTCACCACTATTCTATACCAACTTTTAAAATTACAACCTGGCTCTGATACCATAAAATTGTCACGCCCCAAGCTCCGTGACAACGCCGCACCCATAAAAGTGAGCATGCAAGGCTAAGAATCCAATCACATAACCCACAATGTAAAATACTCAAAATAAATCCTTAAATTGTCAAAATGCTAAAATCCACAAAAATTGATTATTCTTATCGTATGAAATTATCCACCAAGTCCACTAACAAAGTCCATTAACAAAATAATAATCTAAGTACTTAATCCATAGCCCTACTCTCGGCACTCCCATATGTAAAAATCCCGCGCAGCTCTACTCTTCAGAATCTGAAAAAAAAATAAGGGTAAGCTAGATAGCCCAGTAAATAACCAACCATCACTGCCAGCTGGATCAAGTATACAAAAATAAATAAACAAATAAATCGATAACCAATAAATATAAATTTTTCTACAGTTCAATAAATGAACAATTATTTGTAAGATGGTTTCATAGCTAAAAATAAACAATGTACAATATATTTTAAATGAAAAGCCAACAAGATAACTCAAAGTAATTCGTTGTTCAAAGCGATGGTTCGATATTCAGATGGTTCAATGATTCGATTCACAAAACCCAAGTCTTAATGACTACGGTCACTTAGCCCGTGACAAGGCCCAGAACCACACATAGGCCGGTGGTAAAGCCCCAAAAGAAACTAGTTTCTGTGCCAATAAATAACCCCCATTGGCTAGGGTCCAAATCATAGTCAGACTAGAGTGATGTTCAAAATTCAAACAATACACAACTTTCAAATAAAATATTCGATATTTTCGGAATAAACATTTAGTACAATTTTCAGAATAGTTCCACCAAATATCCAAATAATTTTCATAATCATATTTGATGTTGTTTTATACTTGACCCATATTTTATTTTAAGAGAACAGGAAAGCTATAAATAAATATTTATGATTTTAAATGATTCGATAGGAATAAAAATAAACCAACAGTGATAGAGGGTTACTTACCTCAAACAGTTAAAATAATAATTCCCAAGCTAATCTCAAATTACCAAGATCCACCTCAATCTCACAAACCTAATAAAATATTACACCGCATAAACAATTATTATGTGCACCCATCTATCTCTTCTTGTAACAACAATAAAATAAATTAACCTAACTGCCTATTAAGAACTCCCACAATTTAGCATCAAAACAAAGCCATCATGGTTCTGGAAATTCTCAACCCATATTATTCTATTGTTGTTTATATACACGTAAAAATTTGTAATTGCTTGTAATCAATCTTGTATCCCACAAACACACCACCATTAAACCTAACCTATCACATATTAATCTCAAAATATGAACCACCCAAACGTAATACAAAAATACACTCTAAAATTAAGCAAAATCGAGAACCCCAACATAGACTACATCAATATAATTATTTAATCATATAAGCCTATAAAATCATCTATTGATATATTAACACTAAAATCATAGATAGGAATACAACAAAATAAATCTTACCTAAGTGATGAAATAAAGAAAATCACCACTCCATGAATCCCCTTTCTTCACTTTGCTTTTGTTTTGTTTTCTCTTCTTTAATTTTTATTTTTCAAACCCTTGTGCTTAGCAACCACGCCTCTCTTCTTTTTCTTTTTCTTTTTTTCTCCTCTCTTTTCACGCCAAACACACAGAGCACTCTTTGTTTATTAATCACTTTTTTTTTTTCTTGATTTCTCTCTCTCTCTCTCCCAGCTTGCACAGCCGTATCCAACACCTCTCTTTTTCTTTGTTTTATTCTCATTTTTTTTAAAGGGTTGAAAACCTAATTCTTAAGATTACTAAATTACCCATACAATTAATTGAAAAAATAATGCCATCTCATAAATAAATCCTTGATATTACTAAGTGACCCATATAAATTAATGTAATTACCAATCTATCCAAAAATAATCATATTCAAAACTTGGGTTTTACAGGTTCTATCAAATGAAATTAGATCAAAAACAACAAAAATAAATCAAAAACAAAACAAACAAAAACAAAACAAATTAATCAACAAATCAACATATCTAATTGAGAAGAAAAACTTCTAAAACTCGATCAACAATCACAAATCTCAATGAAAAGAATACATATGTTCAACAACACTCATACACACACATATATATATATATACATATATTCTCAAAATCTTGAATGAGGAATGTAACCATGATGGTGATAAAACCTAGACAATATTTGATAGAATTAAAATTCAATTACTGGATTAGTGATGCTCAACTTTTAGAGCTTACAAACAAAAAATTCCTAGAATTGAACACGTGTTCAACAACCTCCAAACCTCTCACGAACAAAGCAAAACACTCCACAGCGCAAAAGCAGTGAAAGATCTACGATCTCCAATGGACAACGGGGTCCCATCAGCTCTGAAAAAGGCCAAACTCGTCAAAGTCCGACGACGATACTACACAGTGACAGGTTCACGTTCCTTCGTGCTCTATGAGATGAGGCTTTTCACTTGTTAATCTGATCCACTTCTTCTTCTGATAGCTGCATATATATATATATATATACATATACACATATCTAGGGTAAGATATGAAGGCAGACAGCCATAGCAACCAGACTTAGAGAGTTGCATTCGCCGGCCTCTTGGTGCTCCTCCTCCCAATCTTTTCCCGCAATCTCTTCGATCCCTTGGGCCGCGCTTCTCCTTCTATGTTCTCCATACGTCTCTCTCTCTCTCTCGCGCCGTCGAATCTGCAGATTTGAACTTCTCCCCATCAAAATGGTGTAGATCTGAGAAGTGTAGCCAAGGGTATAATAGTCTGACAACATATTTAAATAATAAATTTTGTCCTTTATGCAGGACTTTATAATTATGAGTGGGTTTAGAAAGTATAATTTTTTTCTTAATCCTTTTAACAATGAAAGGAAGGTAAAGGGGGTTTATAACCAAATTTCCCTTAAAAAAATGGACTCACCTTTTAATAATACATAATAGTTAGATTATTTTTCATCATTAATTCGTTAATAGTATAAATGAAAAAATAATATTATCATCTATTTATTACTTTTATCTTTATTTATTTCAGTGTTTATCCACTGTTAATTTTAGTTTCAATCACTTTAATTTTATTTAAAGAAAAATTAATGCAACTATATTAAAAATGATAGACTAATTGTATTTTTTTTTAAATATCCAGAATGTACAACTTTCCCAAGCAGCAGTTTTATCTGGAAGAAACAAATACTGCTCTGTCAATAGCAGCTTCCATTTCTCTCTCTCTCTCTCCCCTCTTCTCCTTGGGTGATGGTGAGAGCATCTTCATTGACATCAGGTATTGCTTCTTCTTCTTCTGCTTCTCCTTGTCCTTCTCCTTCTTATTTGGGTTAAACACACTCTTTCTCAAATTCAAACAGAAATTTCATTGGTGATGAACTCTCAATTTCATGTATCTTTGCACCATTGTGAGACTTGGATTGGAGAGACACCTAACTTCTACAGATATTGAATTAACCTTGTTACATATGTTTATGTGTATACATGTTTGTGGTCTATGTATTCAAAAAAAAAAAAAAAAAAAAAATTGAAGTTTGTTTCACAATGGATGCACCTTTAGGGTTTGTTCATATTTTTCTGTGATTCCCAATTTTCTCAATTCTGGGTTAGCTTCTTCTTCTTCTTATTCCCTCGATTATGCTCTCTGCAGTGGTTTTCTTCTTGCAAGAGGTTCATTGTTTTCCCTATTCAATCATTCTTGGTATTCAGTTGAGAATAAAACATCAGTCTGGAGCTATAGATAGGATGGAATGAAATAAAAATAGGGTTGGTTCATAAATTAGAATTGTGGCTCATCCAATCCAATCATGAGTAAATAGGTTAAAAGTTAGTTTTTTGATTTATTTTTTTTTAAATGTTCAAAAAACGTGATGTGGCTCGAAAAAGTCAAAAAGCCAATAAGTTAGCTTTTAACCTACATGCCAAAAGAAGTGAAAAATGGTTTGGAAGCAAGATGCCCTGTCTAGAATGTTATTTCCTATCCTACAAATATCCACTAAATACGAAGAGCTTTCTTTGCTTCGTTTGATTGAAGATAATTTGAGTGTAAGTCGACCAATAAGCCCTTCATTATTATTAGTAAGATGGGGCTTTGAACCCGACCTTCCCCTGCCTCTGCAGAACCTATAGGGAATTCAAGATCTATAGCTCGTCGTTGAAACTTTTTGTCAGATTCTAATTTATGAACCAACCCTATTTTTATTGATCTATAGCTCGTTGTTGAAACTTTTTTTCCAAATAGATCGTTAAGGTATAGTGGTTTCTTGAATGAACTTGCATTTTAATTTTATGCAACCTCGATTTATTTGGAAATTAAATAAAAAAGGAAGTTGAATAGAAATAGAAGTGGAATAAAAGTGGTTTATTTAATTTCCAAATAGATTTTTATTTAATTTCCAAATAGATCGTTAAGGCATAGTGGTGTCTTGAATAAGCTTCCATTTTCAATTTCCTTTCTATTTAACTTCCTTTTTTATTTAATTTCCAAATAGATCGTTCAGGTATAGTGATTTCTTGAATGAACTTCTATTTTTATTTTTATTCAACTTCCTTTTCTATTCAACTTCCTCTTATTGAATAATTTTATGCAACTTCCATTTTTAATTTTATTTAATTTCCAAGTAGATCGTTAAGGTATAGTGGAAATTAAATAAAAAAGGAAGTTGAATAGAAAAGGAATTTGAATAAAAATAGATGTGGAATAAAAATAAAAATGGAAGTGGCAAAAAATTAAAAATGAAAGTTCATTCAAGAAACAACTTCCACTTTTATTTTTATTCAATTTTCTTTTTTTATTTAAAAAACCACTATACCTTAACGATCCATTTGGAAATTAAAAAAAAAAAGGAAGTGGTTTCTTTAATAGGTATAGTGGTTTCTTGAATGAACTTCCATTTTTAATTTTATGCAACTTTAATTTTTAATTTTATTCCACTTTTATTTTTATTCAATTTTCTTTTCTATTCAACTTCCTTTCTTATTTAATTTCCAAATAGATCGTTAAGGTATACTGGTTTGTTGAATGAACTTCCATTTTTAATTTAATTTCCAAATAGATGGTTCAGGTATAGTGGTTTTAATTTTATGCAACTTCCATTTTTATTTTTATTCAATTTCATTTTCTATTCAACTTCTTTTTTTATTCAACTTCCTTTTTTTATTTAATTTCCAAATAGAAAATGAAATTGAGGTATATTGGTTTCTTGAATTATCTTCCATTTTTAATTTTATTCCACTTCCATTTTTATTTTTATTCCACTTTCTTTTTTTATTCAATGAACTTCTATTTCTATTTTTATTCCACTTCCTTTTTTATTTAACTTCTATTTCTATTTTTATTCAACTTCCTTTTTTAATTCAGTTAGGTAGCAACAGTTATCTGAATTAAAATAGATGTGCAAGAGTATCTAACTACTTTTGCAGCATAGTGGTGAGGGTATGTAATGGCATCAAAACATTTCCTTCCTGTAACGAACTGATTGCCATTTGATATTCCCTTCACTATTCCACTAAGGGAACCCTTCTTATTATCGTTTCTTGATAATTGAACAATAATTTACAAACATAGATGGGTTTTGCATATATTAGTTTTTGATTTGTCTTAGCAGAAATTTTTAATATATATCACTCGAATTCACTGGCAAAGCGTTTACTTCTATTGTTATTGTTGTGTCACATTATGGCACCTCATCTTTCCTCATAGCTTTTACCACTATGTCTGTTACTATTGAATTGTGCTTGAAATGACTCTTAAGTCCCAATAATCTTATCAGTATTCTTTTCCCCGTTCATTTCTGCCCTTTTTTTTTTTTTGTTTCTTTTTCAATAATTTGTTTCTTTTGTTGTTGTCAATAGGTTTGGAGTTAACATTCGTATAAGATGCAAATCAGTTCTGCGTTGACGGCAGGTTGTGCAGGTCCTCCTGGCCTCTATTTATCTGTGACTATGTCTTTATTTTTTATTCTTTTGGCACTTAGTATTTGTTTTGTTATTATAGATAGGTTTAGTCAATCCTAAACTACCATTCCAGATTCAGAAATATAACAGAAGCACAACTAGAGATTACAATGTCATTCAACTGGTTTCAAAAAGGGTAACTTACGAAGTCACTCAACTTACTTCTAAAAGGGTAACTTATTAGGTATTTCTTTTGTTTTTTTCTCTCTGATTTTAATTGGTATATGTTTGATTTTGAAGATTATTTACTTGTAAATATTTGTCAGATTCCTAGAGCAAAGATTCATTATTTTCTTGCCCCAAGTTTCTGCACCAGATATACTACATCCGCAGGAAGAAATCATCATGAATTGAGCTTTGGCGATGACTTCCTTGAAGAGCCCATTTGGTTAACTCCTATAAAGGAAGCTTTGTTGTATTGTACTTGCAATAAATCAATCATGTTGAGTTACCTCAAATTTACATGTTGGTGGCAGCCAATAGGAACAGTTTTGTCAACATTTATATAGGATGGAAAAGATTAGCTTGTATGAAGTGATTGGTGATCCTTTTTTCAGGGCTTTGTAATCTTTATCTATCTTCCTCCATGAGCAGCCTAGCCAGCTGAAGTACATAGAGTAGCCAAGTTTCCATAACACGGTTAGTTCCTACTGTCTAGAATTCTTGCTCTACTTTCAGTCGCTTATTCAACTCATATGTGTAAATTGAATACCCTTCTGAACTGCGGCTCTTATAAATATGTATACATGGATGAGTTAAAACAAATAACATAAGGGTATTTGCTGATTGTAATTGGCATGTCCGTTCTCTTATACATGTCAACAAATAGGTTTTAGGATACTGGCTATAATCAGATGCATGATAGCAAACATGCCAAAAAAATAAATAAATAAAAATTGGGTTCATTATCTTTGCTGCTTTTAACATGCATGTGCTTCTATTTCTCATGCATTTCTGATCTCTGTGCGTGTGTGTGCAGCAGAAGACAGCTTCTCTCACTCTCCTTCTCGTGGCACTTCTTATAGTTGCACTCGCCTCAGTTGACTCTTCCCTCTGTTACCAGTTGGCCTTGCTTCTGCGTAAGACCCCATAACAAGCAGTGATGAAATCCCTGGTTGATAGTATATGGTCAAGCTCAATACTTCCAGATGCAGTTCATAGCTTGCCCCATTGGCAGTGTGAGCATAACTCTTGTTTACATCTCTTTGGCACCCCAAAAACAAACACATTTTGTTAGAGGTGGTTTTCAGAGAGCGACCATAGCTTCTGAGTGAGTAAACAGTCGCAGGAAATGTTCCATGGATTGATTAAAGTTGTCTCTCTATCTATTACAATGGTTTTGTTAAAAAAAAAAAATTTAAAAAAAAAAAGAGAAGAAAAGAAAGAAGCAATGCTTTAGTATTTCCTGCATCAATAATACTAAGGATCATGAAAAAAAAATCATGAAATGCTTCATGAAGATTTTCCATCTTTTGATTCGTGTGTGGTATTTTTTTGTATGTGTAATCTAACAGTGAAAAATCTTTCATGATAATTTTCATAATATTTTTTTCATGATACTTAACATTACTTATGATTACGAATGCTGTTAGCTTGGTAGCACTGTGATTCTTTGTTGTTTCATACTTTTCATTTTTAAAATAGTCCCTGCAATTCATTTTATCTTAATTTAATCTCTCAACTTTTTAACCAGCCTCAATCTCATTCCCTTGAAAAGGGGGTTTTTTTTTTTTTTTTTTTTCCTTGAGATGGGGCCTTGAGTGGATTAGTTTTGCAGCCAAATGCAATTCTTTGAAATATCTGTCTTGTTATCAATTAAAGTATAAATCTGAACAGTCATAAGCATTAGATTTAAAACGTTGAGACACTAAATTGAGAAAAAAATGAAGTTCAGGGCCCATTTTAAAACAAAGGTATAATTTAGGGGCCCAATGGGTCATTAACTCCGTATCTTTTGTTTAGGTTGCGTCATATTTTGATTATGTATCCTCTCGCGCTCGGGCGTACACACAGAGGACATGAAACACAATAAGTGACGTGTTTTTTGGAAAATAAAAACATAAAACACATTACACTCGAGACAACCAAACCCATAGCCATAGCCAGCATTATGAAATAAAATTGTTCCAAATACACAACCAAGTAACCAACAGGCAGCATCATGAAATGAAGTCTTATAATACACACACAGAAAGCTGCCAAAAAATATTCCACTCAGCATTGCCTCATCACAAGTACCTTCATAACCAACGAGATGTACTAACAAAGAATAAACTCGGAATAGAGTTAAAATGGAAAAATAATACAACAAAAAGGACACAATGCAATTTGTTCTGACTATTGACCTTAGCTGACCACAATTTCTATAAAATCATGGAACCTGAGGTTCCACCAACCAAATCCTACAGCAACAACAATAATTCCGCTCCACCACCAAATGGCAATAACGATCCCCATGCCCAAATGTGAAATATGAAGAAAACCAAATTATAATAATCAACATTTTGACCTCTTCAACAAAATCTATAGAAATCACAGACTGGAATCTATTTGCCAATAAGGTGTATACAAGACTTTGACCAAGCTGGGAAAAATATAAATCTAGATCTTGAATGAGATGTAGTAAACTCTTTTTAAATTCAAAACCTGGATAAGGGAAAAAAACTCACGGAAAATGCTAGAAAAATCACGCCCCTATACACCATATCTAAGTTGCAATCATCAGTTTCGACCTTCAGTCCAAACCAAATGTCGTTGTGACAGTCAATCCATGGGCAGCCTTGAAGATTACAATAAATTAGCTTCAAGCTTCAATGAAAACTGGGGAATAATTCGGCCTGTGCTAGGAAAAACATCACCAAGCCGTTTGGTCTTCTCGCTCAAAATTAAACAACGCACAAAATGTCAACAACACAAGCAGGTACACAACTCTGGCAGCATGGCGAAGACAGGGCACCAGTGCGGAAGACAACTCTCTTATGAGGAAAATATTCATACTTGATACTTTGACAACTTGTCTTTCACCGGGGGCTCCAAAGCAGACATGCACTGGTCCCACGCACCATCCCTAAGCATCTGTAAAGATAATTATTTTATACATTTATTACATCAGTTATTTGTTATCCATGTCCAATTTCTAATTTTGTAACTGCAAATAAAAACAAGTACATCATTCACCATGCAATGCAACCATTGGTTTTCTTCTATTCCAAGAGTTATACAACCCCCATGAAAGAAAAAAAATTAGGCATAAAGTTCCAAAAATATATTTAAATAGAAATCAAAAGAGAACCAAAACACCACTGACCTGTTTATAACCATGCAACACCTGGCAAACTTCATTGTGTAGTTCTTCGCTCCTTATTTCCTGTATTAAAATAAAGAAAACAAAAAAATCATATTTTTTTTGTTTTTATTTTCTACTCAAAAAAATTAATTCAGGAATGCCATTCTTACATGCCAACTTGCAATAGCTTTGCACATGAAAACAAGTGAACTCAAAGCCCCTGATGGGTTTGCTCTAACCTGCAAACAATTGCACACCAAACTAGGATTACATTTCTAATCTCAGTTTAATTGGAAGATGAAGAAAGTATAGGCATACCATGGCACATAGACCTCGGAAGGCATCCTCCTTCTCAATATCATCACGTATCCTGCCACAATTTGCTAATGACATAAGGCTGCAAGTAGACTGATAGTGATATAGAAACGCTTACACTTGGCAAGTGTCTGAAACCAACAAATAACTAATGTAGAAGAGAATTCAGATTTAATAGTAATCTATATAATAAAGAAAACCTAAATGCTCCCAACACTAATTACTTCAATCCTATCTCCGGCTTCTGTCCCTAAATGAGGATTAATAATATTAAGATGACACAAAGCATGCCCATACCACCATTTTCTAGGTACTTGCAAATAGTAACATCAAGAAGTCTTTCAATGGGTAGTGGTGAAAAAGAAAACAAGAACTTACATAGATAAAGCAATACACCATGATTGCATGAAATGCTCCATGTGTGGTGATACAACCTCCGGACAAACCCAGGCAACTCGACCAAGCGTTATAGCACTATTTTCTATAAGTGACTTATTGAGCTCCTGCTCAGCATCAAGAAATGTAATTAATTAGAGATAACAGTCCGAAACATACACCCATGCCCACGAGTGTGTGCATGCATACACATGCATGACTGGAAAACAGCAAAGAAACAATCACCTCAGCATGTTGAAGAATCGGGATCAAGCAAGAAATGACTGTCATCACTATTGGAGAAATTTCTTGACGAACCTGAAATTATTAGTTTACAAAATGTCAAAATACTTCTAGTCTATGGAAGGGCATTGTTGATAAATTTGTGCACCCCATTTAGTATTGATTCAAAAAGGAAACCAACAAGAAACAAATGCCCCAAATAAACATAGACATGAAGGAAATGAGATGATTAGCAATCAAATGAAACCTCAACACAACTCATGTTAGCATGCAAAATACATAGATTGAACATGGTCACTGCACTATTTTTTTCCGTTTTTCGGTAGACCTCCCCAACCCAGATGAAGGCATTATTCAAACTAGGTCTTTAGTACAACTGCCAAGAGACTTTACCAGTTAAGCTAGCCAGCAATGCCAAAACATAGAATAATTTAACATTTTGAAATTTATTTGTCCAGACAATTGACTCCATAAGATATATGGACATAGGAAAAGGGGAAGAAATAAAAATAATTTTTTTTTAAAAAAAAGGGAGGTATCAAAATGGGTGTCAAATGTAAGTAGACAGCAAATAGATTTTAAAAACAATAAACATACACACATAAATAAATAAGCTCTCTGATCATCAAATTTTACTTGTACAATTCACTAGATTTTTTGGCAAAGAATACTGTCATTCCTGCAAACAATTAGTGAACCACATAACATTTCCAAGCATCAAAGACTGTAATAAGAGTATCACAAGTGAAATGCATATGTAGCTCTATTGTCTGGATAAGACAACTTTCACCATGTCAAGAAGCTACTTGAAGCAAATTTAATTGGCATTCTACAAATGAACTATAAAGTTGGCAGAACTTTCAGATGTATGACATGTGGAAAAGGATCATGTCCAGGCTCATGGATTTACATCCCACTCAGTTTTAGGACATGTAGCATGTACAAAGTAACTGGACCTTGCCTTTTTTTCAATTAAGTTGCACCTGCTAAATAACAGGATCATTATTCATGTTACATATTTTTTATATATTCAAGCGCAAAATCAAGAAGATCAACATGCCCACATAAACTATGAAGACAAACATCTTTGACATCTTGTTTTAGGGTCATGGATTAATAATTTTCCTCATTTTAAAACAGAATGAACATTAATGATGTTTTTCCAGTCAATACACAAAATGATATGAAGCATAAAGATAAAATCAGAAATCAGAATTATGCCAAAAAATTGAGAACTGCAAAATTGGAAGTCATAAAAAGAACCCACACTTCAATGTGAGTCACAATTGTTTTAAGCCAGAATTAGCTAGTTCAAGAACAGAGAATGGAGCGTGAAAATGCAATATTATCTAGATTCATTCTGATGCAAATAGAGAGGTGAAACTACCTTAACCGCTAATTCTCCAATTGCCCAACATGCGTTGTTTGCCACAGAAATATTTTCCTTCAGCTTAGGGATGCTCTGTAGAAAGCTTGTATAAGTAAATCTATGAAATAATAAGACTATCAGAAAGGATCTCAGAAATCAGAAATCCATTCTACTTACCAGCTGCTTACTGGCAACATCAAGAAATTCGGACAAACGCGGGTGCAAATGAATAGGACAAACCTAATGAAATACAACGAAGGCCATTAGTATTCATTGTCAATAAAAAGCAACATGAATATGTATATAAACATGAAAAGAAAAAAAAAAATTGAGCATGAGCTTCCAGAGGCACCAACTGGCCCTACGGCCCAATCATATCTAGTAGCGTACAAGTCTCAAATTGCAACCCCCAAAAACAGGGACTACATGAGCTAATGATAGAGGCAAGAATGCTTTCCTATTATTAGACCAAGAGAAAGTCATACAGTATAGTATATATACACTTTTGACTTACTCTTGCAAGGTCACCAAGCAATGCAAAGGCACTTTGTCGAACATCAGGAGCATCATCCATGCAACATTGAAGAAGCAAATCCCTCAAACTACTTTGTGAAATCTGTAGAATGATTCACGACAGAACACAGAGACAGGATAATTAATATAAAAGACATAATAGTCGATAGTCTGTTGAAAGAAGGCTATGTCTGGCCAACAAATTTTAATGCACAGGGTACATCCACAGCACATGCAACGCAACAGACTCCTCCACAATGACAGTCTATGAAGATAAAATTATGAACACATGGACAGATTTACTATAATCTAGGGACAATAGGTTTGTCTTTTCCTGACACAATAAATGAGGATGTAAAAAACAAATAAACTACAGTGTGCAACAATATATAATGACCATCACCCAGAATTTATTTGCATCATTTCATTTTCATGGAGCATCATTTAGCAAAAACTAAAAACATATTGCAGAGAGAGAGAGAGAGAGAGAGAGAGAATTAGAGAAGGGGGAATACCAAACTCTCTATCCCACTACCAAGACCTTCAGCAAGTCCAGAGAGCAAGTCCAAAGAGCACACAATGAATTCTTTATCATACTGAAACCCAGCTGAAACAGGATCGACCTGCAGCCACAGTGTCAATCAATACGCAAATGATGCTCACAGTATAAGAATTCAAATTTCAGGGGGGAAAATGTGTTCGTGAACCAAGATAAGGAATGCAACCAGCAAAGCAAACTGCAGAATTTATTAACAATGCCACAAGTGATGATAAAAGGAGCCTATGTTACATGAACTCAGGTACGGGTATCTAGTGTGTGCATCTAAATGTCTGATTCATCTAATTCTCATGTCATGTCCAAGGACACGGGGACACGAAATAATATTCATATATCTTAATAAACTTGTTTTATTTCAAAGGGTAAAATGGTGTTCACATGGTATCATAATAGAGGTTTTCATGCCTAGTTTTAGAGTTAACTCAAATAACTTAGAATGGAGCCCATATTTTATATGCAAGAGAATAATAATTGTCCCAAGAGCAGATGGATGTATCACAATATATATACACACAGAATTTTGATAGATATACTTGTTAGATAGCTTGATATAAATTGTTGGGCCCATTTCCTAACAGCTTGGGCTTTTGGGAGAATTGGTGACTTAACAATACTGACTGAAATTATGGGTACATTTTTGTAGAAAACTATCAATACAAAAAATGTACATTATGATGCATTTTTATCGTGCAAGAGAATAATAATTGCCAGAAAAACAAATGGATGCATCACAATATACACAGGATTTTGTTAGAAATTGATTGATTAAGCTACATTTTTGTGGCAAATTATTGATAAATTTTTCATCAATTTCCCTCGCAACTCAAAACAAAACAAAACAAAACAAACTTGATACAGAGCCCAAGCTCAAGCAAAGTAGTCTCTCAACAACAAATATGGATATAATGCTATTTAGAGAAATGCAAAATATAAGTGATAACAGCAACATCCACATAACAGTTTCAAAATATTCTTTCCTGTTTGTCATTAAAATATAAATATTGTAACATCAGGAGGATGACTTGAATATTCCAGTACAAGATAAAAAAGTGTCAAAATAGAGCTTCTCTGTCATCTATCCCTAGATTAACTGACCATGACACATTAAAAACGAAAGCAAACAAGAAACCTTAATATGATGAGTTTGCTAGTACATTAAAATTAAACATCACACAAGACTATAATTTTATTGCTTGGATAGGAGAATGACACAACGAATCAGGCCCCATCGTAATCTCTACTATAGTACTATGTAAGGTTTGTTTTGTCAAATTAAGGATATACTTCTATATCGCAGACATATAAGGCGTTGTCCAACCCAAAATTTCCTACTTTTCAGCACCATCTGATATGGACAGTAGATGACTGAAGATTGATGCCAAGAATGTGACCTAAATTTTTTTAGGGAGCATCTGATTATGCCAAAATTTTACATATTTGCACAGATGTCTAGCATAGACATATTATCCAAAAAATTCAAAATTATAAAGCATCTACCACAATTTAGCTTGATGTTTGCACATAGCCTACATTTATCAATTCAATATGTTGAGTACATAACATATCATGAGCACTGCACAAACATAGACATTTCATCATTAGTGACAATGCTGTCTGTTGTTTTCTCTCCATTTTCATATAAAATGTCACAGATACTATTGAAGTCAACACTACTATTTAAGGGATTTTGGAAGGGTACCAATATGGTAAATTTCCTTAAGGTGCCAGCCAGCTTGGTTGGTAAAGTCTGGTGGCCTGGTATCAGAGATCTGGGATTGATTCCTGCCTTCATCCAAGTTAAGATTTCATGGGGAAGGAGTGTGCTACCCCTCATTTTGTAGCCCATCACCATTGATAGGAAGAGAAAGAAAGCTCATTTAATATATTTAATTTTACTTATCAGGGAAAAAAAAAAAAGGATGGTAAAGGAAAAAGCTCTTTATAATTCATTACTACACAGTGAAAGCAAGTTCCATGCACGTAAACTTATAATTTAATAGATAAGACACTGTGCCTTCAAGATTCCAGATAACAATGTTTTCTTTCTGCCTAGAATATGTACAACCCGTCAAGGAAATATGTCCACCTTACTCTACAAGTAACATTGTCCAAAAGACTAAAACAGAAGGGCATAAGAACATTTCAGCATAAAATAATGACTGAAATTGCAAATGCCATTACACACGGACAAAAACATTAAATAGAGCAAATCATCAAACAAAGAACAACTATGATAACATTCAATGATGTAAAAAACTGATTCATAAAACAATCAAATTTATTGAAACCTTTGCCAATTGTTGAGACTGGATGATGTTTATGCACCTCTGGAATACCGGCTGAGCAAACTGCGAAAATCCGGTACCCAATGCCTGAAAGAAAGTATAAAACACATTATTCTACCACTTATTACTATTTTAGCGTAATTCCTAGATATTGTGTCTATGAAATAAAGCTTTTTTTGCTGATCACAGACCTGAAAGATAAGGAACAGTACAAGCACAAGTAGTGGTGCGGTAAAAAATAACTAGAGCAGCTACAACACAAGATACTTAAGAGATATTAAGACAGCTTAAAAAAACAACTCACTGCATCTTAAAAATATATGAATCCAAAGGAACTATTGAAGAATTGTGCTTCTCAAACTAAACTGAAAAGTCACCAATAATGATGATGAATATTAAAATAAGGTGAAAAATCACCAATCCAACAATCCTACTTGTGATCCTATCTATTATTTTTTTTTTGGATAAATACTTGTAATCCTATATGATCCTACTTGTACTTCTGTTACGATACTGATTTTATACCGGTTTGGATCATTTGGGCAATCTAGTACAACCTAGATCATGATTTTGATAACCATGATATCAATATATAATCCATCTAAAAAAATGCCAATTTTCATATATATTTTATACAATATTCTCAAAGCTCATTGATCTATCAAGGAATAAGGAGAACTACGCATTTCTATTATATTGAACACAGAAAAACTCCCAGGTTCATGTCCTTTCTCACCACATAGAAGAATTGTTCTCATCAATTTGCTGCTTGCAGGCCCTCAATGAACCCAGTGTCTCAAAATCATTAAATCTCATATACAGGACATTTATTACCTACTGGTTTGCCAACTACTTAGTGCTTTACACTTCATTGATTTGTACAATGAAGATACCATTTCAGGCACTTATGGTTGAAAATCGATATATCTTGGCTAATACTTGATTTAAAAGCTTGCCAAAGCTTTTACTGTATATTTCTCCTAAAGCAACCAGATTAATTCTGAGAGAAAATATCTACTAATTTAAACCAGATATCAAAATATCTTGAATAACCAAAACATAGACTCGGTACAACAATACACGTACCTGGGCAATTGATGTAAAGCACTCCAACAGTGGAAAAAAGGTCTTTATCAGAATTTGGAAGTTGTTGCCACTTCGCAATTAATGGCGGCATCATAATATCAAGATACGTCGGCTGCAAATCATCATGACAAAGAATCAGCAAGACTACATTATTAACAAAAATGCAGCATGCAATAAGGTTTCTGTACAACCCCAGACTTATGTCTGGAAAGAATAGCATATGCATGTATGCAACATCCATATAAGATATGCGTTACAACACATGCACACACATGAAGCTGTTAAATTGATAGGCAGGGTTATGGTAAAATGAAGCACACAATTGACTCCATGTGACATGCATACAAGAAGTACTAAGCATAATAGACCGTACCTGATTTAGTTCCCCTCCAACAGCATCAGCTAGAGTTCCAATAGCATCATATACAATTCTGAGGTTCCGCCTCTAGATATAATCACGTATAAAAAGTAGGTTAGTGAGAAAGATGGGGAGAGAATAAGAAGAGATCATACGTACAAAGAAAACAACAAAAACAACACCAATAATAATACAAGGATGTGATTAATCAGTATGTAAACAATTGTTACATAATGATGAATCAAGATGAGTTCAGTAAACATAAGCAGTACCAAAAGCAACCTGATATTTTCCAAAAGCACACATTAAGTGCTGTAGAATAACTTCCAAGCGTGGCGCCAACTCTTCAGCAGCTTCCTGCAAATAAAATAAACCACTATTAGAATTTAAAATGCAGAAATCCAATCTCTAAGCTCCATTTTCAGTAAGAACCTCTTCGAGAGTTGCAAAAGCTGAACAAGCAGCCTCTTGCACACGCTTGTTATTATCCAATATTCTTCTTAGAAGCCCCATCAAAACCTTATCAAATTGCTCACGGCGTTCTTGATGACCAATACCCTGGAAAAGATGCCCAAACAAAAAACTGACTTCAGCAATAATTCTGACACATTCAATCCAACTCAAGGATACTTGAAAGTGTATAGACCATAGACATTAGGAAGAAACTTTAGAGTTAGACCCACATAGGAACCAGACTACAAAATATGCACTTCAAATTGTGTTACTTGCAGCTAATAGTGTTGGGCCTGCTGGCTACAAGTAATGTAAAAAAATGTAGATAACTGCACCCTCCTCACTTTAGTTATTAAGCACCAGGAGACAAACTCAAGGAAAACAAATAGGTTTGAATCAAGATCACAGGCGATGCTTCCAGGCTTGCATGGTTTCAGTCTCAAGGTGATGATGTGGAATCTCTGGCAAAAGTGTACAACTAGGCTGGAAATCTTTCGGTTTGTGTGCTGAGGAAACAAATCTAAGGCTAAATTTCTCTCTTATTGAAAGGAGCAATGAAATCAAATGATTTTTAATGTTGATAAAGAAGGAGGTTCGTTGGGTCTGTAATTGGCTCATGGAAGCATCATCAAAGTGGGATGAAGGCAAATCCGAAGGGGTCGACGGAAGCCAAACTACTAAGAGAGGAAGGTTTCTGGAAGTGGGATTTTCTAGGTGAGGCAGCCCAGCAGTGATAGTGTGCCCAAGTTTGATGCAGGGGGTGGCTATTAATAGCATGGGATTTCCAGGATTTTGTGGTCAAGAAAGCCATGGAGTTTTATGGTAGGATGTTAGCGATGATGTTGATTTGGAAGTGGAAGAAGGCTCGTTAAAACTGATGCATGATAGCAACTTCTTTCTGTATAGCAGGATTATTAGTCACTTGTTGGCCTTATTCAGGGCATTCCCCATTAATTAATCTGTGTGTGAATCATTAATCTTCCTTTCAAGGAGTTTCTCAATGTAACATATTTCAAAAACAAATTATAAATCATTTTTAAGTGTAACAACGATGACAAAGTGCTATTTTTACACAAGGAATTACTACTTCAGGCCTTTTAACTGAAATACATCAATCATAAACACTTGGAATGAATCAGAAAGAATGAAAATGTGCTTGGAGATACAATGTACTCATACCTGAACAATGAACTTGCTGAATCGAGAAACTGTCCAACATGAGATACTTCGTATCAAAGGAAACTTATCATCCAAAAGTGGAATAAGAAATGCAACAATCTGCGTGTGATTTTTAAATGTTAATTAGAATCTTAAATGAAAGACTATACAGTAGTGCTATGGTGACCAAGTTTGGGTACCAAATTTTGGATGCCATCAAATGTGTCACCAATACGTCAGTGTAAGACATGAAAAGTAGGACTCATTAAACAGATGCACTGGTGAAACATGATATGGTAGCAAAATTTGGTACCCAAATTTGGTCACCGTAGTATTATTGTTGCCAGTAATAGAATATATTAGAGTACACAACAGGACAAATGCAATACATTAAGCAGCACAATACGCATCAATTGCAACCAAAAAAAGGCTAGATTCTTAAGCAACAGGAACAACTGATATTTCAGTTACAATAACATCAATAAACTAAGAAGCACCAAACAAGTAAATATTCACAAATGCATACATAAATAAGATTAACTGCAAATAGGAGGATACAAAGCCCATACACTGTTATTGGATTTAGTTGATGGAGAATTTAGTAAGACAAAACATGTGCTAGGTGTCTAGGTTAGATGTATAGGTTAAACTTAAAGTGTCCAAGTAATGAAGATTAAAGATCTGCAAAGACAACACAGAGCATGCTCTGACAATCTCAAGTATAACTGCCTAAGCGTACTGCATTAGCCTAGGAAACATGTTTCAAATGTCATAATATTGACCTAGGATGACCTATACTTAGTCCTGTAGAGTCAGTATCTTTAAATTGTTGAAAACAGAATTGATTGGTCAAAATCAAGGGCCCCGCTTGAAATGCATTTGAGACCTGCTCAGCAGACCACGAGGGTTACAAAAGAAAAACTCCCAAATCCTACGGCTCCCAATCGAAGTGCCTTCGTGTGGGTGGTAACAATTTGGCTCCAAAGTTGTCCAGAGGGCTGTGCTCAATACAACCTATGACTGAGGAATTGGTTGAGGATAAATCCAAGGATGTCCCCACAAGTGGGGATTCCATTCGCCCGCGATTTCTTGATTTTTATGCTTCATGAGGTCGCAAGGTCCTTCCAAGTGCTTCTCTTGTACCAGATGATCCAACAGTTCTACTGACAATTGCCGGAATGCTTCAGTTCAAGCCCATATTCTTGGGAAAGGTATTTACATCTGTCTTCTGAGCTTACAAATTCTTCAACATCAGAATCGAGCACCTTGTAACTTCTGGTAATGGAGACGGACGGAGTATGTCGCTGACTCTGACTGCCTGAACGGCGGGGTTGGGTGCGCTCACTGTGGTCTCCCACTCCAACTACATCCTTCCCTTTAACATGCCGCTTCAACTTCTCCATTTCTACTGCCATTCGCCGGATGATGGCATCCTGATCCTTCAACTTGCTTTCCAGACGCCTAGCGTGTGAATCTCTTCGTCGCCGATGACCCTCCAGACTCCGTGAATGTCCATAACTTCTCCCGCGCTTATCCCGCGCATCGCCTGACTGTCCTCCCTGGTACGTCTCCAGGTCCCCCATCGGAGAGATGGTGGGGGGTCCCTCTCTGCGTCTGCCCGACTCCGGAGTGATTCCGTCGATGGCGGACACCTGAATCTCCTCGTTGTTCGCCATAGAAGGCGATCAGATGAGCTTCGGAAGACAAGGTTTTATCTGCAAAATTCCCACAGACGGCGCCAATTGTACGGGGAGCAAATATTCCAGCAAGCCCGTATTCCTTTCTTCCAAGCTCCGTTTCTGTCCGATCACCTACGAACACAACGGCGGTGAGCTACCCGGCGGTGTGTGGCCGGAAAACCCCTCCGACGATCAAGTTAGCACACACCTTGGGATAGAGAGAGAAAGAGGGGAGAGTGTATGGCGTAAGTGTTTTCTTACAAAGTGTTCCTCTGTCCAGTATTGGGGGGCGCAGACATGCCTATATACCCTCTGCGCCCCATATCCACTCCCAGTCATCTCCTGACACGTGGCTCTGCTATCCCATCTGTCAGCATAAACCTTGCTGAACATCACCTAATCTCAACTGCCAGCCTTCTCTGCTGGAGCTCGGCAGCCGAGCTGCTCTATCCGTGGCCGGGCTGTGCTGCCTGCCGAAGCACTTCACTGGCCAAGCTCAAGAGAACCGGGCTAGGCAGCATCTCTGTAAAGCCGTGCCCAGGACATCTCGTGCTCACCAGTGGTCGGCCTTCCTGCCGAGCAGACAAGTATCTCGGCCGACTGCGCCTTTCCGGGCGCCGGTCATTTAACTGATTGGTCGGCCCTCCTGCCGAGCAGACAGGTAGCTCGGCTGACGAAGCCTTTCCGGGCGCCGTTCAGTCAACCTGACTAGCTGCGTTGCCTTAACCGAGCAAATTCTTTCCGGACTGGGCGGCGCATATTCGGCCCAACACCTGCCCGGCCCAAGTCCTAGTAGCCCAATTCTGGGCGGATCGCAGATCATCTCGGCCCAATGCCACATTGGGCTTCCAACCTGCTCGGTTGTTACCTCGGCCCAATTCCAGATCATAAATCTCCCTCTCAGCTGATTAGACAAAAAAAAAAAAAAACTATATGGTCTAAAGGTTAAGCACAAATATTAATACTCTCTCAACATATTGTGTTTCGCGTGTATTTCTACTTGTAGTTTATACTCAGTTATGGTCAAATTTGAATAGCTAATGTTTTCCAGCACATTAAGATAAGGATAATTAATAATTTTGCTAGAACTAAAGAAAGACAAAAAGAATCACAT
Organism: Camellia granthamiana; assembly: GCA_036172215.1. NCBI lineage: Eukaryota > Viridiplantae > Streptophyta > Magnoliopsida > Ericales > Theaceae > Camellia > Camellia granthamiana. The sequence continues at coordinate 153,097,609 of CM069908.1, forward strand.
GCTTTATTCCACAGTCCACCTTAATTGTTCTTGCTTGATAAGATCAAATTTTAACTTTGTTCCTTTCTCTCCCCTCATTAACAAGATAAGCAATCATTTCATATCTCCCCCCCTCCCCCCCCCCCCCATACTAAAATCTCCACTTAACAATTCACATTGAGTCCAATAAAACATGATAAAAATACCATCTCCTAGTTGGTAATTGCATTTAAAAGAAAAAAACGATGACAGAGAATTTGCAAATCACGAGGATCATGCATACTTTCAAGGTTATAATGTTCATTTTGACCCAAAAGTACCGGTTACTGAATAAAGATTAGATGTAATGGTGATCAAGTAATTTTTACCAGTGTTTAGTTAAAAGTGTGTCACCAATACTCTTTGAATTACAGATATGGTACTCACAAATCAAAAAATACTAATAATTGAATGACTAGAGCCGATCTTAACTACCTCAATTGATTGGGTGGGAGACAAGATCGGTTCCATTCATCCTTTTGTGTGTGGTGTTATTGGTTGGAATTATTAAGTGCACATGCCACGGTGTTATTGGTTAGGAGTGTCACTGTCGCCGCTGCCGCACTGGCTTTGGCAACCAGCAACGCAGTAGTCTGGGGTGGTTCCGCACCATCCATGTTGGCTGCAGCATAGGCCTCCTGGGCACAGTGCACCCCCAGCTTGATTTCCACATTGCTCTGCTGAGATTCCTAGTGTTAGTACTACTAGGATGGTGAGCAAAGAGAGAAGTGTCAAGGCCCAACTAGACCTCATTTTGATTCACTTTTGTGTTTTGAAGTGATTTTGTTGATGTTTGAGGAAGTGGCAGCCTGGCAGGGCATGTATGGTTTATATATAGGAGGTGATGAGGCAATTGGAGAAAGCATTTTTTATGTTGCTAGAATCCTACGTGGTGGAGTCGAATTGCTTTTTTTTTACTGAACAATTTTGGATAAATTGCAAATACACCATTTAAGATTTGTTTAAAATATGAATTGTTCATTGTGATTTTAGAAATTACATTTCGTCCCTTCAAATTTCTAATCCAATAACAAATAACCTCTTTTACTATTAATAAAATATCAAGTTAATTAATAATTTTTAATGATATTAAAAATATATTTTAATTAACAATTCAGATAATTTTATTATTGTATAAGAGAATAGTTAAAAAAATTATTTTTTAATTAATTTTTTTAAATAACAAATTCTGACCAAAAAAAATATTTATAATTTTTAAAATTACATAGAACAATCCAAATTTCAGGGCTATCTTGTAACAACCCTCGTATTGATTACTGAATTACGTACTGATTTCTGTTAAACCGAACTGATAATGACTGATAATTGGATTAACTGAAGTACAGAATGAACTGATTGAAATCGGAACTGAAATTGAATAAGTTATCTATTGAATTGCATATTGTATCTGTTTGATTGATTGAATATCTGTTTGAATTCATATGTTTGAACTATTAATTGAAGGCCTTATCGGCGGCCGAATTAGGAACCGTTTAGTGTTTTGGAATCAGTAGAATATTTGTGATTTAATGGTATATTTATCTGAAAATTGATTAGGAATGATTAAAAGAGATTAAAATAAGTTAAATCAAAGAGTTGCCTTATTTACAGAATTGCCATCAAAGTGGGGCCTTTGTTTATTATATGTTGAGCCTTATACACTTGAATGAAAACATCTCCTCAGCCATTTGCTTGCTATAGCCGAATTTAGAGAGAGAGAGAGAGGGAGAGAGTGCATTCTTCTTGTTGGATTGCTTGGATATTGAAGAAATTGTTAGAGAATTGTCAAATTGGACTCTTAAATCTTGAATACAAGACTAAGGTAGGACATTCATCCTCTTATTGTTGTCATTAAGATTGATCTTGCATGTTCCATGCATCATTGTAGAGCTAAGCCATGTTTTAAGTTCAAGAATGTTGAATTGAAGCTTGGTTGTTGCATGCATCACCATTTTGGTGTGTTTGGGAGTTGAATTCATGGTTGATTGTACATGCATGTTCATGTCTAAGCTTTAGTCCATGTTTTCACTTTGTTTTCCAACTATTGAGCTCTTGAGAGCAAGATTTGAAGCTTGAAATTGGTTTGAAACTCATGCATGTCATATTTGAATGTTGCTCATGCATGTTCTTGAAAATTGGTTTGGAAATGAGTTTGATTAAACACCCTTGGGCTTTGATTTCTTAAATTGAGTTTTGAAACATGTTATTCTATGTGTTTAAAAGAGTTTTTCCAGAAAATAGCCCAAGAGGATCGAAAACATTGCTTTTGAGCTTGGTTTTGAGCTTGGGACTCAAATCTGGGATTTCCAGATTTCTGTTGTCCGCTCGAGCGGAGGAAGTAGCGCTCGAGCGGAGAAGTCGAGCTCCCAGCATCTTGCTTTGTGCATCAGTCCGCTCGAGCGGAGCATTGGGCGCTCGAGCGGAGGACTGGGTGATGCGCTCGAGCGGGCGTCGAGCGGAGATTTCACCTATCCAGTACTTTTTGGTCCGCTCGAGCGGGGGAATGTACGCTCGAGCGGGGACCTTTGTTTGCCTGTACGCTCGAGCGGGGAAACCTGCGCTCGAGTGGGGCTCTGTTTGACTGAAAATTCTGCAAATGTTTTCTGTATACATCTTTGCATCCTCATCCCATCCTAGGCATCCTTAGGCCTAGTTTAAGACATCTTAATGAGGATATAGATGTAGAACACACCGAGGCATAATAGGAAGTTAATTATTATACTTCCCCAACTGTTAAACTTAGAGTGTGTTCGATTTGTTTACTGTTTAGGGTTGGCACTCGGGGACGCGCTCTAGCATACTGTAGCCCAATCTCTGTGAGTAACAGATTGTGTAAAGATATGTTCAAAATGGTTATCTTTTGAATACTGAACTGAATTGTTTATTGAACTGATATTGTTTACTGAATGAATGTATGTCCTGTATTGTGAACTGTATTGTGGCATCCTTAGCATTGACTGTTACTGTTACAGAGCTCTGTCGGTTCCCTTGTGGAACCATACTGTTTACTGACTGATGGCCATCACTACTGTTGGGTCCGTGAGGCCCGGTCCTTTTGGACCTACTGTTTATAGGCTAATGGATGTACCCATATGATTGATGACTGACATACTGAAAGACTGAAATACTGTTTAATGAACTGTTTTCATTACTGTAAGGACATTACATTCTTAACCTCTTTATACATTATGTTATTCACTGGGCTTTAGCTCACTGTTTATATATATATGTAGGTTCTCAGCAGCCAGACCGGAGCTAGGAGCGTGGGTTAGTCCCCAGTTTTGTCAAGCCAGCCTATGTGCCTCACCGCGAGGTCCCGTGTTGCCATGCTATGGCTTGGGGTGTTTTTGTGTCCCCTACTGTATAGACCGTCTACTGTTTACTGTACTGTTATCGAGGGATTTGATTCCCGTACTGAATGTTGTATATGATTGTATATAGACTGTACTGTTTGAACTGAATGAATGCATGGAAAATGTTTTTGGCATACAGATTTTCACAGCTCAATGGACACTAGTTATTTACTGTATTGGCTTCCGCCAGGCCCTGTACTCTGTTTTACTGTATTACTGTTCTGCAGGCCTTCGGTAATCTCGGATTACTGGCCAGTTACGGTGCTAAACCCATAGGGCCGGGTTTGGGTCGTGACATATCTGCATTTTACCGAATAATGTTTGTGTGGGACGTAACCAATACTGATGGTGGATTTGGAGAAATATTTCTTTTCTTATCCAACCAAATCTCTATTCAACAAAGTAAACAGAAGACCACTAGGACGACTCTTATAGCTTCCTTCCTGTTCATCAATGCTGCTATAATTTATTTATTAGATAAAAATAATTTAAATGAATTAATTTTTGGGAGATTTACCAATAAAATCCCAAAATTTGAACTTATGAACCAATTAGTCCCATTTTTATTCTATTAAACCGTTTAGTCCCATTCAATTGTGAGGGACGTAATTACCCTCATCTAACCGTTGCTGATGCAGCTGTCGGGCAGAAATTGGGTGAGGCGCGTGTGTCGCTCACGTGCGTGATTAGTGAATGGATGTGTGGTGTGTTGCATGTGATACATTGGTAGGGTGTCACAGAATGGCAAAGCGTTGTAAGGGGTTTTTTATTGGGCTGGGTTGGTGTGTTTGGGGGTTAACACACACACTGATACACACACACAACACACACACACGACATACACACACACTGATACACGGGACACACGCACACAGCTTCTCTTCGATTTGAGTTAAGACACACACAGGGGCTGGCATGGGCTCTCTCTTTCTCCTATCACACACAGATACACACATACATTGTCGCCCTCTCTCTCTGATCTCTCTCTGTCTCTCGTGAAGAAGATAGTGGAACAATAGCACAGAGCCTTTATCGGGGAGATTGAAAAACACAGAGACTGATTGTAGACACCCCATTTTTTACCGTCCTCGAGACTTGGACATCACCGTTTGAACACTCGGTGATTATCCATGTTTGTGTTTGTCTTGAGTTCCCGGAGATCTCGGCCACGCGCGCCTTGCCTCAAGATCTCTCGACTCGACTGTTTTGTATCTGGTTTTGCACCAAACACTTGTGTTTTGCCTTTGAGGGGTAGGGAATGGCTTGTTAACCATTCCCACACATCACCGGCCATGACTTGAGGCCACCGGCCACTGGCTTAAGGCTACCGGCCAAATGTTTGGCCGACCGGCACTATTTTTGGCCAGCCGACCATCTATTTTGGTCAAATTGCATTTTTGGCTGGCCAACCACTGTTCATCTGCTTTTGCAGGTGTTTTTATGCCAGCTGTGCTAGCTGGCATACACTTTGCTCCCCTCCATACACGTGTATGGAGGGATCTCCCTCTTGACTAGCTTGTTTGGAAAGCTTTACAAGAGGGATTGTCTATAAGAGGGAGCCTCTTCTCTCTTATTGGGGGTTGGACATTATTTTCAGAGTTTTGAGTTTTAGGGTTAGGGTTTGTTCATACTCTATCTCTATATCTCTCCCTCTCTTGAGTGTTTTATGTGTGTTTAGTCTTAGTTTTGCACACAAACACCTACCATTACACCATATCTTAGTTGTTGAGGCATAAGGGGCTTGTTCTTGGAGGTTTTGGACTGGTTTGAACCTAAGGAAGCTGCTGGTCTTCCATTTTTGAAGAGGGTCTACAAGGGTAACAATCTTACCCCTTTTTTCCCATTTTTGCATAGCTTTTTCACCTATCTTGCAACTATTTTTAGACTTTGTGTATAACATATAAAAGTTTTGTTTTTGAGTGCTTTAAATAGTTGCTTAAGAGTATTTTGTTGTTTGGAGGTGTTTGACCCCTCTTAGGCCTTGTTTGGCCCTATTTTTGTGTCATTTTGGTGAGCTCCGGGACCACCTTGTTTGGGCCTCCTCACCACTGAAATCTTGAAGGATTTCAGTGGTGAGGATGGTGCCTTGAGGTCCCAAGAAGGAGAGGGCCACCCCCTCTCCTTGTTGTTCTTGAAAAGGGCCATTTTAGCCTCTTGAGTGAGCATCTTGTTTAAGTGTATGATGGCCATGCCTTAGCTGTTTTTTATGCTTATTATGTCATAATATAGCTCTGTTTTTACTTGGTTTAGACACACCATGCTTGCTTAGTATACATGTCTTGTAATGCCATGATTTAGCCTTAACATGCTTTAAGCTTTGACCCTTGTTCTAGCATGGTTTTGGCCAAGCTTTGTGAAGCTTTTGTGCATATTTCAGTGTGCCTTGGCTCTGTCTTCATTTGCTTTGGTCATGCTCAACATGCTTTGCATAGTCTCTTTGCATTCTAGCTTGTAGGCCTTGAATATGGGATGTTATGAGCATGTTTTGTTTGCTTTAATTAGTTGGTTTGGCACCTCTATTTTATGCAATTTCAGAGCTTATAATGCATGCTATTAGCCCTTGTTTATTCTCTTTTAAGTGTGCTTAAAAGTTGGCTCTATGTGCCTAAGTGTTGGACCTTACATGCATGCCTATTTGTATGTGTTTTGGCTTGCATTCTTGAGCATGTTGGCCACTGTTTTAGGCTTGTTTGAGGGCTGCCTAAATTAGTCTAAGTCCATTCTCGCATGTTGTGGCATGCTCACCTTGTGTGTTGTTGCGTACTTGGCCTATCGCATGTGTTGCATGCTTAAATCCTAGTGCATTTGGCATGCATTCTTCTCCTTGCTTTGGTTGCTTAATATGCCACATGTCTTGCACACTTGCATGTTGGTATTGCATCCCACATGCTTGCATGTTTGCATGTTTGCCCCATGATCATACTTGCATGCTTGTCCTCATAGCATGCTAGCTAACATGCCTAGGTTGCATATCATTGCATGCATCTTTCGCCTCTTGATCAAGCCATGATAGAGGTTGAAGGATCCCTTGTATGTTTATGTACATTGCATTTCATTTAAAATAAAAAATGCACAAGTTGGTCTCTTGAGCCATCACGCATTAAAATGCGCGATTGGTGGCCCGAGAACCAAGGAACATACCTCTTTGAGTCATAAACATGATAAAAGGTGTGTTGGTGCATACATTTGCTTGAAATGCATTGCCATGCCATGTTTTGCCCTCTGCTGCTATCAAAACAGGTTTCTGCAGACAAAGATGGCCGATCGACTACACTAAGTGCCGACCGACCAACAATTGGTGGCCGATAACTCAACCAATGGTCGATGACCATCCTGCCATGGGCGGTGACCATTTGCCTTAGCCGGTGGTGTTCCACAGTGTCCAAACAGTGCTCCCTGGGACTTTTGCAAATTTCAGAGGAGCAGAGCAGGGAAAATAGAGGCAACTTGTGCATGGCAGTGGACTTCCGAGCGGAACCGAGCACGCATTGCATTGGGTCCTCTTCCCGAGGCTGTTTACTGTTTTATTAGATTAATTAATTTGCTTAACTTGTTTAATCGGTCTGTAATATTTAATTAGCTTGTAGGCTAGTTAAATCCGTATTATTCTTTCGGTCCCTCCGAGTGAGGGCTAATTTGTAATAAGTGTGGGTGGGTGCGTGCGTGCATGTCTTCCAACCCCCACTTCTTTCTCTCTTTTACTTACCTGCTTTTGATGGTTAGTATTAGGACACATTTAATTTAGCATACCTTATGCTATGCATGCGTGCATCATTCATCAGTCTTGCATGCACCGGGCTCAGCGCATCATGCTAACTGCGTAGTATTTCAAATCAAACTTGAATACGTGTTATCTGTTGCATCTTACATGTCATTTGTAGATTAGCCGAGCCTATTTTAATGACATTCTGTATGCGTTGCATTAGCCATTTAACATAGACTTGGATCATGCATGATTGCTAACATGTTTATTGTTTTGGCACGGAGTACGATGTAAGTATTTATGCTTTAGCATCTCACACGAGTGTGAATGTTAACATGACAGCATGCTTATCATGTGGCTATGTGCTTATGTGATATTACGGCCTGAATGCCTGTGGGTGAAGGTTGGATTGTTTGAGTTGGAATAACTCGTTGAAATCCGTGTTTTAGCCTACTCACGAGTAGCAAATTTCAAACCATTTTCCAAACGAACGGATATGCAATGCTTTGTTCCAAATTAGGCGATCTAGTCTATACTTGTTTTGCTGCGCGCATCACATTGTAACTCTAGGCTAATTAACCGGAATAAGAACGCATGTGTTTTCAAAAACTAGATATCATGGTTAGTAGAGGCCGATCTTCGGATCGGGCGAGAGGGGGTGCTCATAGATAACCTTCCCCAATCGTACCCAAGTTCCCGAGCCGAGGCAATTTTGGTGATGACGGACACGTGGCCTTAGGCAAACGAGTCAAGGTTTCCTAAATTCCCCCATTAACAAATATTTAGGTGGCGACTCTGTATCTGGCAAAGCAGTCCATGTTTGGCGTTTCTTTTCTAAAAATCTATTTTCTCAAAACGATTTGCCAGATTTGGACTCTTTGGTTCAGATTAAGAACCGTGACAAAATGAGTCCGAACTGTGGCACGGAGGCCCTCACGCGGGGCGCGTCCACACTGATCCACGGACAGCAGACACACACACACAAGAGAGACTGCTTACTCCTCTCTCTCTCTAGCTTGAAACCAACCCATCTCTCTCTCTCTTACTCTCGAACCGAATCAGAAGAACCCTAGCCCTCGCTCTCGCTCTGTGTGTGTGTGTGTGTGTGTGTGCGCGCGCGCGTATGTGTGTGAAGAAGAGAGTGGAACAATAGCACAGAGCCTTGATCGGGGAGACTGAAAAACACACAGACTGATACACGGATAGCAGACACACACACACAAGAGAGAGACAGATTACTCATCTCTCTCTCTAGCCTGAAACCAACCCAAAGGAACTGACCCCGCAAAAGAGTACCACATTAAACCAAGGGCACTCTCGTCCACGCAGTGAAACAAAAATGGAAAAAAAAAATCAAAAAGGACCAAATCAACCCACCAACAGGACTATTTGGTATAATAGAATAAAAGTGGGACTATTTGGTATAACAGTTTGTGAAGTAGGATTTATTGGTAAATAATCCTTAATTTTTTTAGAAACAGAGAGAATAGTATTTTTAACTTGAAACAGAAATATTTTTAAATTCTCTATTTATAGATTATTAGATTAAGATGACCTCTAATTTCAATCTTAATTAAGATGATAAGCTTCACAAATACATTATTTGTTTTCTTGTTAATAAAACAATCGAAATTATAATTCAAATCAACTGTATGTAGTCACGTAGATGATTAGATATCAGGTTTCTTTTAAATTGATCCTTACATAGTTTTTGATGATGCTGCTGGACCCTGATGGATAAGGTCGGGTAGATCCACGCCTCCTACACCGCTGTCCAATGGCTGGGTCCATGGAGAAACATGCACAAGAGTTCAACGGGAACGGGAGTCCCCAAGCGAACTCTCCGACGAACAAGTTAGAAATGAGAGAATGATGGGATGTCCAGAGAGGATGGTGATAATGAACTTAACCTTTTTTTTGTCTTAGAAACCTGTTTATATCCTTTGCTCATCATTTTCTTGTCCACTCCGACTTGTCATGTTAGCCGAAAGCCTATGTCTTAGCTTGCCTTGTTCATGGTGAGGCTGCTCTGCCCCGACGTGAGGAGGCTATCGCATTAAATGCTGCAAGGAAACCCATTCATGACTGTTGCGTGGTGCAATAACTCTGCAGGATCTTTATCTGCTTATGTGACTGATTCTTCTCTTAACAAGTGTTTAGATGTTATTGGTCCTTGGTGCAATGTTGGGCTTTTTAGTGTTTAAATTATGTATTGGGCTTTAAGCGGTGGGCCAAAAGTCCCTATAGACCCACCTATGTCAGTTTTTATTACCGTCACTCTTGTACTTTATCAACAAAGTGTGAATTAACCACCTTTCAAGTATTCATTTGTAGAAAAAATTATTGCATATCAATAGCGTACATACTTTCTATTACCATCACTCTAATCTTGTATTCTCTTCCAAACATAAACATAAATAAAAAAAAAAAAATATTATTAGATATTCTTAGATTATGATATAGGGTTTGGTTATGGTGTGCAACTTACACTTTACACCTTACACTTACACCTTACACTTACACCTTTTGTGAAAAATTAAACCTTACACTTACACCTTTTTTGAGGTTGCACACCATATGCAACCCACTTACACCTTACACCTTACACTTACACCTTATACTTATACTTACACCTTACACTTACACTTTTTGTGTAAGTGGCACATGGTGTGCAATTGCACACTTAAGAAAACTCCTATGATATAATGGTGTTTACGTAGTACTAAATATATTATCTTTTCTCATAACTATGTAATAAATGTGAGTAATATCATATAGTTTTCTAAGATTATTGAATAATTATCTAATAAATATAATGGACCTCACATTATCTAAGTTAATCATCACCACTTTGCCAACACCCTTCAAAATATAATTTGACTTTACTTATGTGTTATTCCTAATAAATGAATAATAACAAAACATATCAGGTTATCATTTGTTTTTCAATTACTTGACAAAAATGAGTCAACATTGTACCTTTAAAAATTTTTTGTCTCAATAACAAAAAATGTTTGAGACTCGTAGACTCACTTCCCTAATTTGACTTCTAATGATGTGATATAATACATATTAACTTTTGATTTGTGATACACTCATTATATAAGATCCAACTCTCTTACCACATCATTGTAGATGTATTATGAATCTAAAATTATAAATCTCTAATATTTTTAAACTATTTAATATGTCCTAAAAGCACATATCAACAAAATTTATTTTTTATTACATCATTAATTAAAAACACTTTATAAAATAAAAACATATCACATAATATTATAAAAGTACTAAATAATTCGCTTTAAAAAGTCAGAGTTGCGCGCCAAATTTTCAAAGGAGACGGCTTGCATTTTTTTGACGAAACAGGTAAGGTCTTGCCGCATCTTAGCTATGTTTGCTTGGCATGGATTTGTTTTTTTTGTTTTTTTTTGGTTGCTATTTTACTAATAAAAAGATAAAATACATTAAAAAAATTAATAAGACAAAATATTATATCTAAATTATAATTATTTTATTTTTTCTCTCATAAAAGTAAAAAATGTCAAAAAAGCTCATCCCAAACAAAAGCTTTATTTTCCTCACATCACAGTTAAGGTTAAGATTTTGTTGTATTTTTTATTTGTTTTTAAAATTTGATTTTTGATTTTAAAAAAATAATAATAAATAAAAAATACTCATTGTTTTCCATATAATTTTATCTTCTTTTTATTGAAAATAATTTTTTTTAAACCTTTTTAATATTTTATTTTTGTCACACTAATTTCTAAGTTTAACATTTTATTATATATATAAAAAAATTATTACTAGTTGATGTGACACATTATAAAGTCCACTTCCAAAAAAAACAACACTATTTCATAATTTTATCCATTTGAATTTTAAAAAATAAAAATTAGGTTTAAGATGATTTTTAAAAAAATGTTCCTTAAAATTGGATTTGTTTAGAAATGAAAATAACAATTCATGATGATGACATCTTCGCCATTTATATGTATCTTGTATTAAAAAAAATTAAACATATTATAACTTTAATTCTCTAAATTTATTTTTAATAAAATTAATGTTCTTAAATTTCCTTTTTCGAGATCTTTACAACAATATCTATATTGCATATATGGTTTTGAAGGGAAAAAAATTAACAAATATATATATATATAAATGAAGTACTAATAAATTTCAAAATATAATTTTGTGAACTGTTTAGTCCTCTTTTTTTTCTTTTTCTTTTTTTCCTTATGAATCTAAAAATTACATTAAAGTGAAAATAACACAAAAGATAGTCACTTATACATTTGGGTTTAATTTTTGAGTGATAAAAATGAGTTTATCCAAATATGAAATTATACATTTAGGCAATCTACACTATAAATGTTTTGAATTTTCCATCCTTTTGGAACAAATCTAACATTACAAATAATAATGTAACATTCCAATATAACATACTAAAAAATTACTTAGTGTATTTTTTCCAAACGTAATAAAGTAATACTAAAAAAAAAAAAATTCTTAATATACTTTTCCAACATAACACTCTAATCAATGTAATTACAAATATAACGGTCCAATGTAACACAAAAAATACTAAAAAATGTCTTAGTGTACTTTTTTCAAATGTAACACTAACAGTTTGAAATTATACATTTGTCTAAAGCTTACTAAAGAATTTTTGTACTCCTTTTGGAATTGTTTGAAAAATCTCACATCCCACATCCTTTTTTTAGAGTGTTACATTAAAATGTTACGTTTGAAAAAAAATACACTAACGTTTTTTCATATGTTACATTGGAGTGTTACGCTAAGAAATTTTTGAAAATATTATATTGGAGTATTACGTGTGGAAAAAGTATATTAAGCAATTTTTTTTTAGTGTTACATTGAAATGTTACGTTTTAGTGTTGAAGTTTAATATTATATATTTGCCCAAAACTTACTATGTTTGAAGAATCTCACATCCTTTTGGAATGTTTGAAGAATCTCGCATTTCAAGAAATTCATCCCAAATTTAATTCTCAATGATTGTGTATCTTACCTTTCTAATACCAAAGGGAAAAAAATAAAAAATAAAGAAATAAAAAACATAATAAAAATAAGGGTATAATCGTAAATTTAATTTCTAAATAATATATTAAATCTACCTTCCCAAAATCAATGGGACTAATTGGTCTATAAAAAAATTATTGGGACTAAATAGATCACCATTTCTCAAGATGTGATTTATAGGTAAATTTTCCTATATAAATCCCGAACTATGTTTATCAAAGATGTATTTTCCAAGCTAAAAGTAACTAATAAAACAAAATACTCCATCACACATCACCCTCTACATTTTTAAATGTCTTTTTATAAAAAATTAAAAAATCAACTAAAATATGACATACATACACATACACCCCCTCAACTATCACTTTACTCCGTTATTAATAAATTTCAATACTATCATCAATTTAAATGAAAAAAATTGAAAAAATAAAACAAAATATGAAAAATTAAAAATATAATTCCGATTGCAAAAAACATCTGAGAGAATCTCAATTGAGACAGAGAAAGAGATGCTCTTTCTTTTCAACTTCAAATCATTGAGTTCTAAAAATTATGAAATATGTTGGATGATTTCTACGCAAACAAAGAGAGGAAAATCAACAAATAAATAACATATTTATCAACCCACATTCGAACAGCACTCATACTCAGATTATGAACAAATCGATAAAATCCCTCTTTCACAAGTGTCACTTGAATGTACACCTGATATCATGGAATTTATTCAACGACATCGTCGCATAAGAGATAGAGAAACTCATTCTCGACTCCAATCGGATTTGGTTGAGCACTTGTGGCAAATCTATAGCCAATCTTAGGTTAGAATAAGCAAATCTATAGCCAATATGGAATTAATGAGAATGGACCTAAACACTAGGTTGGTTCTCATGATTACAACCTTTGCTGTAGCTTGTAAGTTTTTTTTCTTTTTTCTTTTTTTTTGAACTGCTGTAGCTTGTAATTTGATTTTTGGGAAAGTCATGTGTTAGACATATTGATTTTGATGATTTTATTTATATTATGTTTTTTATTTTGTTTGATGAATTCATTTGATCAAAATGTTATAAATTATCCATATTAATTCATCCTATTATTTTGTGGTTTCTGGAGGTGAAAATGAAGCCCAAATTCAGCACAAAAACAGCCACAAAAGAGCTCCAGATTCAGCACAAAAACAGTCACAAAACAGCCCCAAATTTAGCACAAAAACAGTCACAAAACAGCCCCAAATTTAGCACAAAAACAGCCACAAAAGAGCTCCAGATTCAGCACAAAAACAGTCCAAATTCAGCACAAAAACAGCCACAAAAGAGTTCCAAATTCAGCAGAAAACAGTCACAAAACAGCCCCAAATTTAGCACAAAAACAGCCACAAAAGAGCTCCAGATTCAGCACAAAAACAGTCCAAATTCAGCACAAAACAGCCACAAAAACAGCCCCGAAACAGCAGCAAAATAACTCTGAAACAGCAGCAAAATAGCCCTGAAACAGCAGCAAAATAGCTCCGAAACAATAGAAAAAAAACAGCAACAAAAGTATCCGAAACAGCAGTAAAAACAACCCAAAAAATAGCAGTTCAGCTCAGTGTCATTCTGAAATAGAATAATCTTTGTACCACCAAACTCCAACAAGTAGAGCTTACAAAATGCCAATGTATTATATAGGCAAAGGTTACAAAATATACATAAACCTTACTTTAGTCAAAAGTCACAAAAAAGAACCCATGTTTCTACATCATGAAACCATATAGCACAAAAGGATCCAACTATTTCATCCAAACAAAATCTACCAAACTAACAGTCAAAAGTTACAAAAAACATAACAGTTTCATAAATTACTCGGAAATGTTGCTCTTTCTTCGACTCTCAATGATTTCCATTTGACGCTGATAATAGTGTTCTTGTTGCATTGGGGACATCCCACTAGTATCCATCATCATGATTCTCTCTTCTTCCTTCAATTTCTCCAATGAAGCTTTTTCAACATGAATAATATATGATTTCTCAAGCATTTCAAGTTTTTTCTCAGTTCCTTTCTTTCTATCTTCTTTCATGTCAATTAGCAAGTCTACAAGTGGAGAACTTGTAGTATCTTGACTTTTCAATTTTTTCAGCCTTTCTTTTTCTTTCTTCTTGCCAATTGGTCTCTCCAATTGTATATGCGCATCTCGTGAGATCTCATCTTCCTCTAGATTGACTAACTCTGGTGTTGAAGGCGAAGATGTGGGATTTCGACTCCTTTTTGGATTTTTCTTTTGGTACGTCTCAAACCATTTTGGTTGATGCCTCAACACATTCCAACAATGTTCGAATGGAAATGAGGTGTTATGAACCTCCTGGTACATAAGTTTTGCCTTGCCAATCTGGAAATATATATATATATATATATCAAAATTTTAAAATATATTGAATGGTAAATGTCTCAATATCTATGTAATTAATACCTTGTCTTGCTCATTCACACCGCTTTCACGCATTGATTCAATTTGAGCAAAGTACCCACAAAACTTATTGGTTCCAAGTTGAATGATTGACCACCGGTTCATCAAAGAATTATCAGTACGTTCACTAATAAATGTTTTGTGCTCGTGGAAGTACTCCCCAACTCTCCTCCAGAATGTCTTACTTTTTTGCTCATTTCCATGCACTGCATCTAAGCTAGTATTAAGCCAAGCTGATATAAGCAAATTGTCTTCTTCTTTAGAAAAGTTGCCACTGCGTGACTTTTTTGCAGCAGATTCTTTTTTGGTTGAAAACTGAGATTCTTGGCCAGCACCTTCACTAATTTGGTTAAGATATTGAGAGTTCATGAATTGATTGTCAAGGTTGGAGCCCTCTTGTAAAAGATTGGTAAAGAAGGGGTCTCCACTTGAATCCATCCTACAAGATAGAGTGAATCAAATTAGAATGGATTTTCTAAAATCAATTATGTAAACTTGCAAAAATCTAATTCTTAGTGGAAACCCAATTTGCATACATCATTAGTGAAAATAAATGTGTTTTTATAGTTTGAGTATGAGTCAAATTCAGGAGTATAAAATGCAACATATGTACATACATCATTACTGGATACCCCTCTATGGAAAGGCTCCTAATTGTAACTATTCTACTGCATCTGCTTATAATCTTGTTGCTGACCAGGAGACCAATGAGCCTGATTGGTCCTGGGTTTGGAAAGTCAAAGTCCCCCAAAAGCTAAAGGGATTCATTTGGCTTGTGTTAAAAGGGAGGCTTCCTACCAATCACATGAGACTCGTTATTGTTAGAAATATTGCTAATTCTGGCATGTGCCCCAGATGTAATAGCCATGTGGAAGATGTGGATCATCTCATCAGGGGCTGTTTTAAAGCTCAAGATACTTGGGTTGTTAGAAGCAATCAATGGTAGAGAGATGGGATTGATAAGCCTCTGGGTTAATACTTATATGAAAAGCCAAGAGAAATGTAATACTAACATACCTTGGACATACCCAACCAGAAAAAACATACCTTGGACAATTATTTTCATTGTTACTATTTGGCAAATCTGGAAGGACAAACAAAAAGGATTTTGATAGTCAATCCCAACCCACTTGTAAAAGTGTTGGTTTGATCATCATCTTTGACAATGATATCCAGGAGGCTTTCCACTCCCAATTCTTAGTGGAAACCCAATTCTTAGTGGAAACACATTTATTTTCACTAATGATTACTAAAATCAAGTCTTTACATAATTGTTAACCACAAATAAACTTGAATTCCTGGTTGGTATAAATGGAACATACTCACAAACATGCAAGAAAAAATGAAAATGAAAATTAACATACTCATAATGAACTCTTTCTAATTGCGCTTAAAGCTACTCAGATCTAAAGTTTTATCTTCTGATTACATAATGGCTCAGCTTATTTATTTTTGTTTTTAATACTTTCTTCCTTTGGTTTCCTAATATCAGTTCAGGATATTGTTCAACATGCAGTGGTCATCTACTTTTCTTCTTTCTATATGGGACGCACGATCAAGAGCAATAAAACTTCAAATACTACTCTTTCAGCACTAGTAGAAATATAAAACATCCCTATTTGCTTGATCAACTATGGATAGATCAAATAAAAATAATTGTCCCGTGAGGCTGGGACTCATAAAATTTGTTCACTTAACATCTCAAAAAACTGTTGATGTAATCATTTACAATTTTGCGATTCGGATGCATATCCAAGGAGGTATAGAATTAATGATAATCTGTGTCTCATGCCAAAAATGAAATCTTAAAATTATATCATAGTTGTATACAATGTGTATCAAAAAAAACCCATAAAGATCACAACCTATATATGTTCTTCCTCAATATGATAGAAATTTTCTTTACCCAGTTTTAAAGATTTTAAAAATATACAAGTAATCTAAGCTTTAAAATATCAACATATTTATGCATTCACTTTCATTGAGGCAATTTATCAAACACTTGTGATACAAGAATTTTGTGCAGACAAATTTTCAAAGATGTTCAAACAACTTAATTCAATCAAAGAGCCATTGATGGTTCTCAAATAAAATTACAGACCCCAATTCATCCCATCTAATCCAAATCTAGAGTACAGCAGCACAAAGAGAGAGAGAGAGAGAGAGAGAGAGAGAACCTGAGTTTCAGATATGGTGAAAGCAAATGCTGTGGAGTGGTTGCCGCTATGTAGTTTTGGCGCGGAAGAGCAAGAGGGTAGAGTTTGGCGGGAAAAAAAATAATAAAAAAATGAATAACGATGAACAGTAGCTCGTTTGTTGTAACGAGCTACTGTAGCATCCTCAAATTTTGGAAAGCTTGTAGCGAGATTGATGCGCCTGGTTTTTTGGAGTTCATCTCGCTAGTTTAGCTGGAGAAGCTGTCTACCGAGCTTGATGAGGTTGCTCTTAATACCCAGAAAAAGTAGGTGAAAAGTACCTCTTGGGAAGAATTGTCTTTATATTTTGCGTTTTAACCTGTGGAATCTTTAGTTTTTTTTTTTTTTAAGTATTCTAAAAAAAAAACAATTTAGAGAAATGATCTACTTTTCAAACTATTTAGAGGTAGTTTGAGATGTTCTAAATAAGTGTATTTTTTGACTTTTTATGAAATATGGGTTAGATTTTGGTTGAGTTTGAAGTGATGTGGTAGAGAGGTGATGTGACTTAAATAAGATGATGTGACTTAAATAGGACAGTGACTTTTTGACTTTTTTAATACATGACAAACAAGGCCTTAGGAAACTAACATGCTTTTTGAAATCTCATTTTAAAAATGCGATTTTAAAATTGAAATTACATTTTTAACATGTAATTTCACCTTAAAATCACATGTTAAAAATGCAATTTCAAAAAGTGAAATCCATGTCATCATAAATTACATTTTCAACCTACGATTGGAACTTTACCAAATTGGAATGTGTTTGAACATGTTTGTTTTTTGGGGTTTATTTTCCATGGCAGTGGATATCATAAATCCAGGAAAGGATGGACAAAATTAGCATGTAAATAACATTAAAACTATAAAATTGCAAACAAGACCTGTTTTTTTTTTTTTTTTCCTTTTTCAGAACGCAAATAGAACTGTTAAACGAATTAAACTATTCAAATTTGTCTTGTTAAAAGTTTGATTGAATTAAGTTTTTAAACCAAACTTAAACAAGTTATAACTTGGCTTAACTTTATTTGATGCATTATAAAGAGCCAAGCTACTCAAGCTTGGGTCATGATGGATTGATTAAAACTCGTTTAAAATCAGCTCAGAACATAAACAAATTATGCTTGAATACCATCAGCCCAAGACTTGTAACCTGTTGTACGCAAAAAAGCCTTTAACAATCACAAGATCCAAAATTATATTTTTTTATTGTCACAGAAAATGATCAACTTTCAATGAATTCATCAACATCCATAGATTTCAGTGGTTCAAACAGATTACTGTTTTACAATTCACACATAAATATCATTTCAAGGGACATCACAAGTGAACTCTCTCATTGCCATTTAGAGCTGATGCAGTAAACAACAATTTTGGAACATGAAATTGTAACTTGAAAAAGAAACATTGACCCAAACTTTTCCTTCAAAATATTATACAAAGATCCTTATAGGGCCTAATTAATCTTCCAAATAAACCAGTATTTTTTTTTTTTAATGACGTCTGTAACAAAGAATGAAAAATATAAATAAAAAAAATTTGAAAGAAAAAACAAAATTGACTTTTAACTCATCCTGCTTTTGATGTTCTTGTTACACGTGGCGGTACAACTGAATCAAGGTTCCCAGGATAAGGAGTCCACAACCCTAACCCTCCCCTACTCTCTTTCAAACCACTATTCTTTCCCTTGAACTCATCCAAGGATTTCACCCATTCGATTTTGGAAGAATGCTCGCGAGTGTGAGGGTGCAACACAAAGATCGAGTTGTACTCGCAGTTTGGAAACATAAAGAACTTGAACGCATGCCCTAACCTGTAAACGACGTAGCCAAAGCTTAACTGATCTCTTGGTGTAAAGAGGTTGACCTCGTTGAACCACAAGCAGCTAAATAAATCATTCAGCGCTGTATGTTCACGTATAATTATGGCTCCCTCTGGCACATCTGCATTTTACCACCAAAAAAACAAAACAAAACTGTCAATATAGCACAAAAATGAGCAGAATACTAGAATAATAAAATGAGTTCTGAATTTACCATTAAATTGTATAGTACTTCTAACGAAAATTAAAGTGATTAGTCAAGAGCATTCATTATGTACAGTGTGCCTTGTTGGGATCCGGGATCCCCCAAGACCTTTGCGGAAATTAAACCAAGCAGAAATACACACCCACACACAAGGAGACACAATATTTTACGTGGTTCGGCCTCAATGCCTACGTCCACGGGAGAGTAACCGGATTTCACTATACCAATTTGGAGATTACAGAAAGATTACATTAGAGGAGGAGCTCACACTCTCCTCACTCACCCACTCTCCCGTCTCCCTCGCCCACACCGAGGGAGACGGTCTCTCCGCCTCACATCTCAACACTCACTTTGGCTTCACGGTTTTTCCTTCTCTCTCTCTCTCTTGCTCTCTCCTCACCCTCACAATATATAGACATCATGGTGGAGAGATGGCTGGCCTCATGGCCTCATGGCCAAGCCTCATGGCCTCATGGCTTATCCCCATAGCCTCATGGCCTCGTGGCCAACTTACCACTTTTGTTGGTTGGCAACAACATGGTGAATCTACTTTGTAGGTTGGCAATCACCCTCACATGGGTGATATCCCACAAATCACCCCCTCAACCCATGTGAGGTGATCCATTGCACACATGCTGTTAATCTTGTCACGCCCAAATTTCAGCATAGTTAGCTTCTCCTCACTGAGACGCTGCATCCCTTGAAAGCTAGAGATAACACAGCAGAGATACAAGAGAATGAGGGAATCCTACATCCTCAATTCAACTCATACCACTCTGATTTGGAGAGAGCCTCTGCTCCTATCTCCCCCAGATCTCTTCCACGCTTCCTTGCTTGGATGCCTTCACTTGCTATGCTTGAACTTGCGCAACCAAGATATCCGACACCCCCTGATTGGATGTCCTGCACCCCCGGCTGGAATGCCCTTGACTGTCATGCATTACCTCGCAGGACCAGTCATTGGAGCAATAGAAAACTCGTTGTTTATCCCATCAACGTCCTCTGTCTTCTTTGCTCGGAGCTTTTCCTCTGAACTATCGGCCTTTGCCTTCTGCACTGCTGAACAACCTCCTAGCGTCTCCATACGCTCGTTGTCTGTGCCTGTGCAATCCTTGATGTGCTGTCCAGTAGATTGATGGTTGACAGTAGCTCCATCTGTCAAAGCATCGTCAGCTATGCAATTCCCTGCATAGTGCCCGTACCCATGGCTTCTGGTCTCCCTGCGTCGAGCTCGCCTGAGAGATCCGCATCATGCCTCATGACTTTGAGAAGATTATTCCTTCTTTTTCCTCCAAAAAAAAAACCGCAAAGCCCATATCTCAGCAGAGATCCATGGGCATTTATTTGGAGGTGGTCTACGCGTGATAAACATTTCTGACCTTCACATCCTTTGTGGCTTTGCTTAAAACCCAAAACCGAAAAAAAAAAGAAAGAAAAAAAGAAAAAGAACAATTGAACTAAAATACGCTGGGATTTCTTTCTTACCACTGACGGTTTTTTTCTTTGGACTCCATGGCTTCATCCCTTCATAACGGTATATTTTCATGTGAAGATCAATAAGAGGTCGAGCATATCGCTTCCTCAGTTTGTTTGCATCAGCCTCCTCATATATACTCTGATGGTGCTTGTGCTGAGCAATGGCAAATGTGTGCTTTCCGCGCCACAAGTATCTGCGAAATCATGACAAAATTTATCTCAATCAAGAGGCCCCATTAGTTAAAGGTTAACTTGATTAGATCATCTCAAAAGTCACAGCATTATTGCAGTTTTGAACAATAGACTAAGATATCAAAACTTTTAAGGGCATAAGCATGCTCTTCATCCAATTACATGCATATGTTTTGTTCCAATAATTCGCTTTACATATGCCAATAGAGATGCACTATGCATTAACGCACAATGTGCACACCATTATGCACACATTGAAATTTATGCAATCAATGCATCAACACTTTAGTTTTGTGTTTAACTTAAAGCTTGATTGAATATGAAACATTACAAATACAGATTTGTCCACATTAAACAAGAATAGAAGACCAGACCTTTCTAGCATAAGCAATGGATCGACTATTAGCTCCATTTTACCATCAATCCATATGCTGTACTGTGCTTGAGGAAATAATCTGTGGGTTAATATTTTGGGAACTTTTCCATTCCTCCTGGGTTCATCATATGGTTGATGTTTCAGCAGAATAATACGCCAAATACCAACCCATTGTCCCCCATCATTGTCCTCTCTGACAGTAACATTTTTCTTGATGAAATCAATGGATATTTCATCCACCACCATAAGAAAACAGAAGAGCTGTTGAGATCGTGAGCTGACATTGGAAGGCTGATGAGGCACATCATATCCATCAAAAATGCCAGATGCAACCACAAACCTACACTTCTCCACATATTTGATGTCTTTTGGAGCCATCTCTGCACCACCACCTTGAATGAAACCACAGTGCACCTAAAGATAGAAAACACAAAAAACAAGTAAAATCTGATATAAATTCAGAAAGGAAGGCAAGAGTGACACTGTGTTCTCATAAAAATAGATTACACAGTAAACAATTAAAAGCTGATATAAGTTTAGAAGAGAAGGCAGAAGCGACGGTGTATATTTATTTACAATAATTCACTCACAAAAAGTCATGGTTGAATCATGTGCAGAGCTACTTATCTCTCATTTTTTACCATTTTGTTTAGAAGCCATCATCAAACTCAGCTAACATTATACACATTTAAAGAACAAAGCACATAATAAGCAATAGTACCATAATATTTTAGTTGACTGCAAATTGCCTCCAAGGTTTTTCATTTATCTAGATTGCAGGTTTTTCATTTATCAATGGGCCTTTAAACATAACACATATATCCAAAAGGCAGAACATCTGTTCATTTAATGCAATATGCTCATAACATTTGGCTTAGCTTTGCATTAAGAATGACAAATAATCCTTTTGTCCCAAAAATACTTACTTGACCAAATGATATGGAGATTTGGTCAAGAAAATAAACAAAAATAAATTAAGAAGAATTGAACTTTAAATTGGGGTAAATATTCACCTTCATGATTGATTTTAGTTTAAAACTCTCCTCTCTTTGCAACCAGCTTTGATGCCCTCCAAATAGTGGAGGTGACTGAGATCCATTATTTTCTACCTCGTCCTCCAAAATATATGATAAATGTTGAACAACTTTGTCAGGAGTTCTCCCCTTCGGAATAATTATTTTGTCCGGGTCATCCACGATGGGAATAGGACAACCTAATTGTATGCCAGCACAAACAATATCACTCGTCATCTTTACATTGAGATGAAAAATTCAAACAACAGACATTGCTGTGATCTTACGGTGTGTTGGTTTTGGTACAAGTCCCATTGTGTCTAACATTACAAATACCTTGCTGTCTCTGTTACAAATAGCTGCAAATGAAACAGAAAAATTATAGAACCATCATTTCAAACAAATAAAATAGAAAAATATGTGAATTTGGGGTAGAAAATTTGAATTGCATGTGAATTTTCAATTTTGCATCTAGCATGCATAGCCCAATCTCCTAATTCATACAAAAACTTATAAGAACTAGAAAAAAATGAAGCCATGACAACAAGAACTGACAAAGAAATAACTTTCTTTGCGGCATTTCCTTAACTTTATAAGTTCAATTCCAAACACTTAAAAATCTTTCATACTGCTCCTTCCCAATAACACCAACCAAGAAGAAAAAGTGACCTTCCAAAGAGAGGCTTTGTATGGGCCATCTAACGCTAATGTGGCCAAGTATATTTTTGCCAACTGCCAGGTAATTTACCCTAAATATTAAATGTTTTGAAGAAGGATTGAGTCAGTCCCACGTTCAGGACTGTTAATTTCATAGATGCCACAAACAAACGCTTCTCAAACCTTCGAATAAAAGAGCAGCCAAAGTCCGCATTAAGGCAGTAATTGCATGTGCACCATATTACCATAGAATCAAAATGGCCAGCTGCTTCTTCTAGCAAATTTTCCTACTAGTGCACATAATAATGACGATCATTTATAAAAACTTTCTTCAATATGTCTGCTTAATTATTTGCCTTCATAATGAAAGCACGGAACCAACTTAAGAGATTGACCTCAGATGTTAATGTCAGTTAAAATATTATGCTAAATATTCTATCATTTACATCCTGCAAAAACTTCCTTTGAACGGTTTCCATATCATAATATGAAGACAAGAAAGTATAAATTGAAAACTTATATTCAATTAATATTACTCCTCCGTCCCAAAATATTAGCCCCTTTTGGGGAATTTAACTTTTTTTTGTAGTACAATTATTACACTTCAAAAATATTAACTTTCCAAAACTACCCTTTCGTAGTACAAGTATTACACTTCAAATAATGCTAATGAATTTAAAAGAAGGGTTAAAAAGGAAATTCATGTTATTTTAGTTATTGATTTTTGAAAAGAGACTAATATTTTGAGATAGTGAAAAATAGAATAAGGGACTAATATTTTGGGACGGAGGGAATAACAAGAAATAATTACAATTCTTTGAAATAGAGACGTACTGATATCTCCAAAATACCTGAAAAGAAAGCTAGGGAAGATTGGCAAGACCAAACATGAAACAATAGTACAATGAGAATGAGTAGCATCCACAAGATGCCCCCCACAAGAACCAAACGAATAAACGCCTTCTTCCAAAGAATCTTAAATGGGTAATCTTGAGACAACTTCACTGGAGAAAAGACCCCACCTTCAGCATCTGCATCCACCACCCACATAATTTTACCCACATTTTGTGCCCTTCATAGATCCAGGAAATATCTATATATATATAATATACAAACATATTGTGTGTGTGTAAATGACTTACCTTTAGTTTGCCGGTGTTGATTATGATGTTCTGATCTCCGGCTTGCCCGTAAAGAAACGGAGCGTTGGAAGTCTCTATCCATATTCAATGACTTTGGCTACTCATAATAACAAACGAAATCCTACAAAAGGAAAGAAATCAAACAATGATCATTTTTTCAATATGAAATCAAACAAGGTTCAATCTTTCTTGAAATAAAAATGTCTTTAAAAAACAATTAAAATATAGTATTAACAAGATCAGACAATACAGTCCTTACAATCTATTGAAAAATACAAATTACCAAGTAGTTCAGTGATGGCTTACATTTAGAAACTCTGCAAACTTTCTTGCAAAGTGTTTAAATGTATTATACATATATATATATACACTATAAGGTGTGCAAAGGCAAGGCAAGTGCAATGAAATCTCAGGAATAAGAATACTACAAACAAACCACCACCCGTGTGAAGCAATGATATTAACCCATTTGTTTCACATTTTGACAATGAATACTACGTAAAACTTTGGAGAGTAACGCTCCGTTTGTTTGGGCAGAATTTTTTTTTTTTTCCATATTTTATGGCATTTAGTACAATAGAAAACGAAAGTTAACGGAAAACATTTTTCATAGTTTACAGAAAAATAAGACTATTTAGGAGAGAAATATTTTCCACTCTTAAAGAGTTGGAATTAAAACAAAAATCTTACCAACCACATTACCACTGCCACTCTCACCTCCACCACCACACGGCCTATCACCACGGCCACCACCAACGTTGCCATCACCGCCACCGCCACTGCCACCCTTCACCTTCATCCCACCACCACCACAACCACCACCAAACATATCTAGAAAAAGCTTTCTGGTGAAAATATTTTCCATTAGAAAATGTTTTCCCCGCAAACAAACTATGCGTTAGTAAAACATTTTGGTGCCCGTTGCATCAATGGCGTCTTCAAATGCAACGAATTTCCGGAACAAAAAAATTCAACACAGATCCATCAAATTGTAATCGTAATCCGTTTTAAAGTTTCAATTTCTTTGAACTTGTTAAATTACAGAACCAAACACACAACGCGAATTAAGCTGCAAACAAACAAACAAACAGAGAAAAAAAAAGAAAAAAAAAGAAAAAAAACTGAAGAGATAATCTGAAAGAGAAAACATATACAGATCTCGTACCTGACAAACGGTGATTTGTGGAATTCAATTCAGCTCCGTTCTCAAACAAGAAAGCAACAGCCTATAATCGACACAGAAACACAAACACGAAAAATTACACACATATATGTACATATGCATGATAATGTAGCAATTAATATATATAAGAATGAGAATTTGAAGCACTCTGTTCTTGAATCTGATGATTGAGAGAGAAAGTGGAAGACAGGTTAACGAAAGCGAACAGTCCAATTCCAGGAAACCAAAATGTGGTTTTCACAGTTGAAACGACGTCGTGGATATCGCTGTGAGTGCCGGCAATGTAGCCTCGAAATGACAATTATACCCTTACGCTCCGGATAAACTCTCAGAACCGCCCTTCTTTCTTTTTAGAAAAAAAAAAAGGTTTCGGTTGGCTTCAGAAGTATGTTAAAAATTAATTTTTTTTAAACGTATATAAAGATTGATAGGTGTTGTGATTCAAAAGAAATTAAAAATTAAAAAAAAGATTGATTTATACTCATTTTGCCCAAAGTTTAAGAAAAATTATAATCAGTCCCACATTTTTTTTTTATATAAATATTACCATGTTTGGTTTCACTTTTTCAATTAATTTTTAAAATTTAATTTTGAGAAGTGATCATTGTTTGGTTGTTCTATTTTCTTGAATTTTGTAAGTTAAATTCGATAATCTCTTTAGAAAGTGTGCTGTTTGGATTTTGGGTCAACACACAATAATCACTCACCAACAAAAAATAAGAAAAATTTAGAATAAGTCACATCAAAATGTATACCGAAGAGGAAGAAGTTTGGTTGGATGAGATGTAATAAATAAAGCAATAGAGAATTGCTTGATGCCCTATTCAAACATTTAATCACTTTACATAAAGAGGACATAATATTTTTTCCAAAATTGGATTTTTTGATTTTTATTTTTTGACTTTACCAAACAAAAACTCTAAAATTTTCTAAAAAATGAGTTGAAAGAGTGGCACCAAACATGGTGATTGATTTTTCTATCTATAAGGTTTAACTAATTTGAACTAATGTAAATATTGAAATAAATAAAAATAAATATACATTTTAGTAGATAAGAGGCGCTAATATCAATTTTTATTCATACGACTAACAAATTATTTATAAAAATAGTCTAATTATTATGTAAACTAAAATTTTAAAGAAAACATGTGTAATTATGTTAAAAATATGAAACTACTAAGTCTCCGTTTGGGAAGTAGGTTGGCTTTTTGACTTTTTGACTTTTTTGGCTTTTTTAGCCTGGGCTTAAAAGTTTGGTTTGGGAAGGGCTTTTTGGCTTTTTGGCTTTTTTGACTTTTTTTGAGAGAGAGGAGTGTAATGATTATGGGTTGGATGTGATGTTTTGTTTTTTGTGGCTAAAAAAGCCTATTTTATCTTTTGTGGCTAAAATAGCCAAAAAAGCCCAAAAAAGTTCTTGCCAAACGGAGGCTAAGTGAGCATAATTTACCCATATATATATGGAAAATGCTATGAATGTCAAATAATCTATCAAATATTTTACCAAATCTCTCACATAGGTGTGAGACCCACATAATACCAAATCTCTTACATGGTGTGAGACCCACATAAACCCACATGTGCGTGGGTTTCATATTTATGTGAGAGGTTTAGTAAACATTTGATAGATTTTTTGGGATCCCTAACATTACTCTCTATATATAAATATTAAGAGAATTTATAATTCTTCACATTTTTCTTCAATTAAATTTAAATTTGATAAAAATACATTTAAAAATAATTTTAAATTTGATAACATAAATTTGTTTATCAAATTTAAATTTGATAAAAATTAGAAACAAAAAAAAAACTAATTTTTTTTCTTTATATTTTATGAGAAAAAAATTTGAGTTCAGAGATATTTTTTTTTTAAAAAAATTAATAAAAATTCAAAAAACTCAAATCAAACTTATATTTAAATTAACAAATATAAGTTGATAAATTTGGAATACCCTCACCATTTTTAGTTCCTCAAATCCATCAACCAAACGCATCTTAAGAAAAAATTAAATCTATCTATACTATATATTAAGCAAAAGGGGGTTTTTAACCCCAAGGGCTATGGGAGTTTCAATATCCCAATCTGAATTTTCTGAATTTCTTATTAAAAAAAAAAAACTCAGCATTTATTGATTTGGTCAAAATCTCCTGATCAGCATTTATTAACTTTTTTCAATCCACATGTCTTTCCATATGCCTACATTTATTGATTTGGTCAAAATCCCTTGATCAGCATTTAAAATCCCCTCATACAAATAATTATAGATACAATCCGTGTATAGTTACTGCAGTACCCTTTTCAACTTCTTCCATATACTATGGTTAGTGATAAGATTGTTAAATTATTTTTGTAAAAAATCTTAAAAAATATAATTTATATATTAAAAAAAATTTAAAATAAATATAAATATCTATAATTATCCGAGTATAGCACGCACGAGTGATAGACTAGTAAATAAATAAAGAAACAATAATGATTCATCCCACTAAAAACACCACCACTAATAGCACTAATGCATTAAAAAAGTAAAAAAAAAAAATACAACTCCAAAATTAAAACATCACATCATTATTGGTGGAACCCACCGTCACCTAATTAGTGGGAGCCCTACTCATTTTCCATAAAGAAATAGGCAGGTGATTTGGGCATCGGGTGGGGTGGGTAGTGCGCTAGAACGGTTATATCAGTTAGCTTAGCTTAGCTTTGCTCTCTGAGTCCTCCTCCTAGGGTTTCAGTACGCGGACTTCAAGAAAACTGCCTTGTGATTGGAGTCTAATCCGCACTCAACTCGCCCGTTCGGCGAAACAGACTTTGAGTTTTAGAGGTATGTATGGATTCAAATTTTCATGCTTTTTACAGATTTTGATTATTTAGTCAATTCAATCCAACGCCTTCAATTTCTGATACGATTTAGGGGAAATTTTAGGATTTTCAATTTTGGGTTATGGGTTTTCAAATTCATAGGAATACTGGTGCCTTTGTTGTTAGTACTGAAAAGAATGGCGACTCTATTGAACTACACTAGCGTAAACACAGAACATAGCCTGATGATTTTACCCAATTGCCTTATAACCCTATTGCCTCATATATGCAGTAGAGAGAGGTATGCAGTGACCTACAGTTGAGTTATCAAATCAATCCCAACAAGATGAGCCCTCCGAAATAAAGGCTATTTCCCTATACATATTGTTATCCAGACTAATAAAATATATATTGTTACATACATTAATAAATGAAGAAAGATGACTGGATTCCCCAAAATCCCACCAACCAGCGAAAATTATAAGTTAAATAGATTGAAAACCAATGGAATAAGCATAGTGCTATTTGTACTCCCTGTAAGTTATATGTAGATGGGTCAAGTGTAAATCAATCTGTAGACTTTTCTACTTCCTTTATAGTTCACAAATCTGGAAAATAAACCCAACCCAAGATCCCTAAAGAAAATGAACAAAAAAAAGTAAAGAGAAGTATCATAAGGACTTACTTGAGAAGTATTTAGATCTACAATGATGATGAATACAATGAAGAGCCACATGATTAGAACATGGTGGCTCCTCTATTACCCTAAAAAAATGGAACACAACCCACCAACCATACCCACTCCTTCCCTAACTTCCATTAAAGTGTTCTTGTTTTGCTGATTTGGGTAATTGGGTCCCCATTTGTGTCCTTTTTTCAGTTGCTTGATTGGTACCATTCTTTGTTTGGTTTCCGAGAAAATGACTTGGATTTGAGAAAAATCAGAGGGACAAAACCAAGTTTCTTACAGTCATATTAATTGAAGATGAAGATTCCCCATTACCCTTAATAATCGAGTTGGTACCAGTTAAGCACTGATTTAAGAACAAACAAAAAAAACCCAGAAAAACACTTGAAACTAGAAGTTCTTTTAGTACTAGTAGTGGGGTTGGGACTTGAATTGTCTGGCAATGTAGAGGAGGGCTTATCCGCCATTAATGCAACTAATTTTGTCAGTTACAAAAAAAGAATCGATTTATATACTGTGAATACACATACACATATATACAACTCGTATTCTGGTCCGCCATTGGAGAGACTCTGAAGCTCAAAGTAAAAAGAGTGAGGGAGAGAATAGGGAGTGAGTGTGATAAGTGTGTTAATATATACAATTCATAGTTTGGTTAATATATACATGTACACAGATTACAATTGTATAACCTTTGTATGTAAGATCACAGAAATTAAACACAACCATTGAATAAAGCATTGGAAACTAGTTTGATAAAACAAATCCCAAGGTTATATAGTTGTCATGACTAAATAACCAATACAAAATAAGGAACAAGATTTGCCCATGGTTGAACTGGAATCAACCATTATTGATGAGAACTTCATGAATCTGCCTTGGAAGGTTATCTTCTCTACCTCTTTAGCCGTTCTCTATGGTTGAAGTGCCCTTTTTTTCCCTCTTTCTTTTGAGTTTGGAAACCAAACCATAGATATAGTCTCCAGCACATTCAGGTCACTTAAAAGCATGAAGCATGCTTTTTGAGGTAGATCTGCACGTGCGGTGCCCAGCCTCTGCTCAAGCGGATTTGCAATATTTGTTCAAGTGGGTCTTCATAAACTCCCATTTCTTGAATTGCAGTGTTGTAATTAGCAGCGAGAGATATGGATGATGCAGTTGATCATTATGTTATCCTGGGGTTACCGTCTGGTGAAGAAGGGGCTAAGCTTTCGGAGAAAGACATTACAAAAGCATATAGAAAAATGGCATTGGAATTACACCCTGACAAGAGGCCTGATGATCAGAATGCACATGCTAACATCCAGAAGCTGAATGCATCATATGCGATTCTCAAGGATGAGAAAGCTAGGAAGTTGTTTGATGATCTCCTCCGAGTCAAACATGTGAAGGTTCGCCACCAATCACAACAGGATCCCAAGCGTAGGAAGATGATGTCTGATCTTGAAAAAAGAGAACGGGATGCTTTTGCACCCGATTTGGAAGCAAAAGCTCAACAAGAAGAAGAGAGAATTCTTAGGAAATTTAATGAAGAGGTTGCTAGAATTCGGGCAACCTTTGCCAATAAAGTTGCATCAGCGATCCCAACCCCAAGGAAGGAGACGGCTGTAAGAGGAATGGAGGGTACAAATGGTGGTGGGAGTGGGTTGGACAAGGAGAAGGTTCTTAAGGTATCGTGGGAGAAGATTGGTGAGGATTATAGTGCTCAAAAACTCAGGGAGTTGTTTGAGAAGTTTGGTGAAGTCGAAGATATTGTAATCAAGAATTCCAAGAAGAAAGGTTCTGCACTTATTATGATGGCATCTAAAGATGCAGCAGTAAGTTTGTTATAAGCTTGTTACATCTTTTGACTGCTGCTTGTAGTGGTGCTTGGGATTTTGTTTTACTGTTTACACAAAATTGTTTTATTTTGCAGGTTGCTGCTATTGGAAGTGTGTTTGGGGATCTCTCAAATCCTTTGCTGGTCGTGCCTCTTGAACTAGCCAAAACTACTTTTCCAAGCACCCAAAGAAGTGTTGAACCTGATGATCCAAAGACAAGTAATCTTGTTGGCATTGGACACCATGTGTTTGAAGATTCAGTGTTGAGTAAACTCCGAAAGGTTTGGATATGTTTAAAGAAGTATTTTCAATTCTTTTTCCACCTTAATGAATTTTGTTTTTTCCTTTAGTCAATTGCTTCGTGAATAGTTGGAACATGAGCTAAAAGTTTATTTCAGTTAAATATTTATTTGTTTTTTCTCCTTCTTCAAAAAATTGGGACATGAAATTATATTTTTATACTGAATGATAATACACTAGAAAGTACATAATTACCTTAATCTTCACTGTGGATATGACACTTGAACAGAAGAATCAACAAAAGAAAATACACTAGAAAGTACATAATTACCTTAATCTTAAGTGTGGATATGACACTTGAACAGAAGAATCAACAAAAGAAATGGATCATATATGCCAACCTCAAGTAATTGGGATCTTGTTGATTCAAGTCGAGTCGAGTTAAGCATTTTGGGTGATACATTATTCACATCTTGGGTTTCAGCCATTAATCTTAGTTGTTAGTATCTTACGATTAAGATGCACGAATACTTCTAAGAAGGTGGTGTGTACGTGTTGGACATTGGCACTCATCAGACAATGAACACTTGCTGATATGTGTCGGATACTCATCCAAATATGTCCTTTTATTTAGGACACTTAGGGTAACATGTGTCACATAAAACTAATTATAAGTTTGAACTAAATAACTCAAGATACAATGATAAAAGAAAAACAATATAGATCTATTGAAATTAGTGTTATGTCATGCATTTTTTTAAAATTGTTGTGATGGCGTGTCTGTGTCCATCGTTAATGTATCTTATGATACATATACAATAAACAATATGTGAGACAACTGATATGCTCACACTTTGATTTTTTTAAAACTGAAGCAAAACGAACTTGCTAAATAGAATATCATTATAGTACAACAGTACATTGAATTTAAAAGTAAACATTTACTTTTCTTTCTTTGGCCTTCAAAGTTGGGAATATTTCTTTTGGTATGTTGCTGCAATCCATTGTACTTAAATTCTGATGCAAAATTTGTATTTTGTATTGAAGTGAACCATATTTTATATATACAGGCCACATATATGAATTTTAGCCTGAACTTTTGTCACGATATATGGCAACACATTATTGTGTTTCAAATATGCATTGTGCATCTTTATTGTTCTAGTCCAAGTTTGCATTCTATTCTAGATAATGGGCCAAGTTGGTTGGTTTCATTTTCGTTTATTTTCTCTTATTCTAATTATTATTCTTTCTTCTGAGCAAGCTGCAGAGGAGCCAAAAGGAATGAGAGAAACTTTTAACATACCATTTAAAATGCAGCACGTGACTTCGAATCTTCCCGGTTTGGAGAAGAGGTAATAATGAAAAGTATTCTATTCATGTCCATACTTCAATTTCATTACAGTTTCTCTTAAACTTGCCTTCAACCATATTTGAGATTGTGAGGCAAGCACACTTGTCTTTGTTGAGGCTCTCCAGTTTGGGTTGCACCTGAATTGGGCACTATATTCCCTTGTGATGGGTAATAAAATCTTGGATCATTTTAATTTTTTCAGCCCTTTTATTTTCAAAGCTGTGTGGAATTATATACAGTATCTCGATAGTCTAACATAATTTATTCTTGAAATGCAGACTATTGTGTCTATTGTCTTTCTGGAGCCCATATTTTCAGGAGGACCCTTTGTAGCTTCAATAGTGGGAGATTCAATAGTGGGAGAGCATGCCTTTGTAACTTGCCTTCTGATTTGGTGTATTTCTACATGTAAAACCAATAATTAGTGTTAGATGTGAACTTTGTCGTGCTTAGCAACCCTTCAAACTAATGAGGGGAAAAGGATTATCATAAACTTCAAACTTCTATTTGAATTTTTCCAGCACACTAGATTTTTTAGGTAAAACTCAGAGTTTGCTTCTTGAAATATAAGCGCTGAAGTAGAAGAAATATTTGAATCGTGTATGTAGCTATGTATAATGTGGTAATGTTTCAATTGAGATGATTTTTTACTTGGCAAAATCCAAGTTCTTGTTCCCTTCTATAACACTCGTTTGATGATTTTCTCATATTCTGTGTTGAAGGCATGCCAATAATGAAATATTGGAATTTGTTGATTGATTAGGGTTTCATTTTAAAAAAAGGAATATAAAGTGCTTATGTGGGTAGTATCTCTGTTCATTATTGAAAGGGTAGACGAGAAGCTATTGAGTTGCAAATGTAGGACTTCTTATTTGATGGTATTTTGGAAGGAAATGGCTATATTTGTATCGAATCCACCTGTATTGCAAATGGTCTTTGTCACCTAGAAAGTGTGATAGCTCATTTTTCTTCTCCATTTTTAGCTTTGTCATGGTTTGCTATCATATTGGGGAGATTGGATTCATAAAATAATTTGATTGGCACTTTTAGTTAGAGATAGATGACATCTGGTCAAGGAGAGAGAGAAATTATCAATTGGGTATGGTCAAGGAGAGAAGGAAATTATCAATTGGGTAAGCAAAATAGTAAATTGACATTCCATTTTAAACTGCATCAATTGCATTTGGCATTTATATACTTGAAAGGGTAAAGTGTATTTTAAAATATTGGGTAACACTAAGGATATCAAGTTTTTTACTAAGATCAAGTTTGGCAAGTGTTCAAAAAGTCAAAAAATCATAAAGTTACTCAAAAAGTTAAAAAGTTATCACTATTCACTAAAAGTCAAAAAGTACGGCTACACAACTCCTAATCCTAATTTTTCACTATACACTAATTTATACAATTTTTTAATACATATTTTTCCATAAAAAATCAAAAAATTAACGCAAATAACCATATTTTTTTCCTCAACTTCTTAGTAAAAAAAGTCAAAAAGTGCACTTATTTAGGACGTCCTAAACAACCCCTAAATAAATAACCAAATATTTGGGGTTTGTAATTTTATGGAGTAAAGTGCAAATATGCCCCAGTCAAGAGTATAAGCTCTATTTAACAACGCCGAAATCCCTCAATTTTGGTATTTGTTGATCAAGATTGAAAACTATGGTAACGACATTAATATTTATGTATATATATAAACTACAGCAAAAATTTATAAAAAAATAAAAAATAACAATAAAACTGTTGGCTTATTTTTCCTACGAAGGAAAATATCATAAATGCGAGCGTAACAGTAAGGATTGAAAAATCCTTGTAAATTAAATTCAAGCTAATTATCAAGCGATTGTGTTAATAGTTCTTTTGCCTAAACAAAGAGGATTTCAAAATTGCCAAAGAGAAAATAAAAATTAAAAGAAAAATGAGGGAGACGGAGAAAGATCATTGAATGAACAATCAAAATAAGAATTACTTGCCTCTACTCCTATGCTTCGAAAATGAAGTACACTAAATGCTTTGAAAATGAAATGCTGAAAACAAATACTTTGAAATATAAATTTATGTTGAACTACTCCTAAGATAAGAAAAATGACAAGAAATATTGAAATCAATTATCTTTGATTTAAATTCTGGATCCCTTACAATGTAGTCATAAATGACTATTTATAAACAAGTATTTGTAGAAAAAAACTTCCAGCAATAACTACTAAATAACCACCTAAAACTACCCACTCTTCCATCTTCATTCCCACTATGCCATATATCCCTCAATGTCTTCATAACTTCCTTTAACCTCAAATTCATGCTCCATGTTCTCCACTTTATTCTCCATCATCTTTTTACATTTTATAACTTCTCATAACTTCCAAATGAGTAGGAGGATGCCACATGTCGTACAATTATATAAAAAATAAATAATAATAAAATTGCAAATTTATTGTGCTAACAAAAACATATATAAATAAGTTTATTTTTTTTATTCACGTTGAGTTATAAAGAGTAGAAAATAGTAAAATAACCTATCTCCTAAAAAATAAAGGGCAAATTACATATACCCCTCAAGGTTTAGCAAAATTATAGATACCCCTCTGAGATTTGAGAAATTGCAGATACCCCCTGAAGGTACTATTTGTACAACAAATTATGGGGCAAATTGTTATGAAAATATAAACCTCATATGACAATTTGTTATGAAAATATAAATCTCAGGGGGTATCTGTAATTTTCGAAACCTCAGGGGTATCTGTAATTTGGCTAAACCTCGAGGGAGATATATGTAATTTGCCCAAAAATAAAAGAATAAAGCTCCGTAGATCGAATCTCTTTCTCCTCGAATCCCCCCGACCGCCCAAAACGACGTCGTTTTTGGTGGTTTTATTTTTTTATTTTTCTTTATGTCTGAAAACAGAGAGAGAGCAGAGAGAAGATAAAAGAAGAGGGGAATAGAGAAAGAGAAAAAGAAAAAAGAGGGGAAGAGGGAATGGAGAGAGAGAGGGTCGGCGATCGACCGTCGCATTCGCCAAGTTCACCAATCGCCGCTGTCGCAGCCCAGGGCTTTTTTTTTTTTTTTTTCCCTGGATCTGAAATGAAGAGCCGATGATGTTGATCAACATGTTGTTGTTGATGATGAATGGGGTGGGTTTGATTTTTGGTTGAAGATGAAGCTGTGTTGATGAACATTTGATGAATATACTGTTGTTGTGTTGAAGATGATGAACATGTTGTTGTTGCTGTGTTGAAGATGAAGTTGTTCTTGTGTTGAAGATGAAGCTGTGTTGATAATCATGTGTTGGGTTGATCATGAAGCTGTGTTGATCTCTCTCTTTCTCTGTCTGCTCCTCTCATTTCTTCTTCTTTCTTTCTTCTTCTTCTTCTTTTTCTTGGCCCTCTTCTTCTGCGTCATTGAATTTAGGGGATTCGAGGACTCCAAATTCGAGCTCCGTAGCACGGTTGAAAATAAAAAGTGAGGCACATATTAGTTAGGATTGACCATCTTATATGTTATTAAAAGTATTATGATAAAATTAGAAATTCTAAACAATAAATTTATCAATAAATATGATTAAATAACTTGTTAAATCCTCCACCGTTATCTTTTTGTCATAAGCTAATACTTATAGTTGACATTAGGTATGAGAAACTAATTTATTTTATTATTTTTATTCAAAATTTTAAATTTATACTTTTACGTCTATGGTTTATAGATACATGGATTAGTCTGCATAATTCAGAGATAATTATTAATTAATACTACCACAGTAAATAAGTTATAATTATTAATTAATACTACCACAGTAAATAAGTTATTTGAAATCATAAGGGACGATCGCGGGGCATTTCCCTAAATAAGCCAAAATAGTAAGGGAATTCCCAAACTAAGCCTATTTTTCAAAGAATTCCCAAAATAGGCTAACTCGCGGTTCACAATCGCGAGTTCAACACTTTTTCCCCCGGAGCTGCAAAATCTTGAACTCGCTGTTACGAAGTGTAAGTTTGCTTAAGAACTCGCGGTTACAAACCGCGAGTTTAATTAAAAATTTTTTCTTTTGATTCCAAGCACGAGTTTAATTTCATCCCAAAAAAAATTTGTTCTGAACTCGCTGTTTGCAACCACGATTTCATCAAAAAAAAAATTTGTACTGAACTCGCTGTTTGTGACCGCGATTTCATCAAAAAAAAATTTCTTCTGAAGTCGCTGTTTGTAACCGCGAGTTTAAGTGAATTTTTTTTTCTTCTGAACTCGCTGTTTGTAACCGCGAGTTCATCAAAAAAAAATTTTCTTCTGAACTCGCTGTTTCTTAAGTGAATTTTTATTTTTAACATAAATTTTTTTGTTTTACTTTGTTTTAAGTGAAAATTTGTTTTTTTTTTTTCTCTGTTGTCATTGTTTTGGTGATAATGTATTTCAGAATAAATTTTTGGGTTAAAATTGTTTTACTAAAACCGTTCTCATGTTAATTTATTTTTTCTTTTATTTTGGGTTAGAATGTGTAATTCAGCATTTTTTTTGGTTTGACTAAAGTAAATTTATTTTGTTTTTCTTGTGTTTGTTTTGGGTTAGAAGGTGATAATATAATTCATAAATTTCTTTTCGCTTTACTAAAGCCATTTTCATGTAAAGTTTTTTATTTTTTATTTCTTTTCTGTTGTATTTGTTTTAGGTTAGAATGTGTTATTCAGAAATTTGTTTTGGCTTTACTAAAGCCGTTTTCATGTAAATAATAATTTTTTTTTCTGTTGTCTTTGTTTTGGGTTAGAAGGTGATAATGTAATTCATAAATTTCTTTTCGCTTTACTAAAGTCATTTTCATGTAAAGTTTTTTAATTTTTATTGTTTCTGTTGTCTTTGTTTTGGGTTAGAATGTGTTATTCAGAAATTTGTTTTGGCTTTACTAAAGCCGTTTTCATTTAAATAAATTTTTTTTCTGTTGTCTTTGTTTTAGGTTAGAAGGTGATAATGTAATTCATAAAACCTTGAGGAAAAAACACATAAGTAGTACAGACATAAGTCTCAGACAAGAATACATTGTGGACACCATGAACTGAACACACAATACGTAGATAAACATAAAAGTTAGACAGACAAATATTAGGCAGACAATCTGACAAACTCATTACGGAAACACTTACTCTAATACAGACATTACATATGAATGCATGACCTAATATTGCCGAAGTGTAGACATTAACACCTAATTCGCGCTTAAATCGGTAGGTGGCTCAGAGTCTGAACAATCCGAAAGCTCAGCGTCAGAGACAAGCTGAGGATCCTCCATGATAGCCTTGATAGCCGCATCATTTGGTTCTGTTTTGTTCTTCTGGGCATCCTTCTTAACTATGAGTAGCTGCATATCGCGGGCCAACCTACGACCCATTTGAGAAATCTCACGTTGTAGTCTTTGACATAGTCGATCAACATTATCAGGATCTTCCTTTTGGATCTCAACAGAACGTGCTTTTGGCACCTTCAGTCGTCTTTCCCGACATAACCTTTCATTTTGCACTCGCTCTATAAATAGTGCGGGCCACTTCAGAAGTCTAGCGTTTGCATAACCATATCCTGTTTGATTACAACAAGGATTCTCCACCAAACCACATGGATCTCGATAGTACTTGGACATGACAAAATGTCGCTTCCCGAACCTATCATGATAAGCACAAGAGGCATCTAACAAAGGAAATGGTGTTTCATCTTCAGCATCGCCACTTCCCCTTCCCCCTCCTCGTCGTGAACTTTCACCCCTTTGCAAGTTCCTACCACCTCTGCGATTCCCACCACTCCCTCCCATGAACCATGTAGCCATGCTAATTTTGTAAAGCAAATAAATGATAATTTCGTAGGGCGAAATGAGTTGTAAGGTTGTGTCTTCACCTTTACTCGTTTATATAGTTGGTTATGAACGACTTTAGAAAGATGCCTCTGCATGACAATCCCACATAAATGAACAATGTATGAGTTGTCAGTACATTGAAAAAACAGAGAAAAGCAAATACTCTGTACGAAGTCACGTGACTTTCTGAATTCACAATTACCATGTGACTTTCTGAATTCACAAATCAGTGAATTGACTGTTGCCATGTGACTTTCTGAATTGAGAATCCCACATATATTAATAAGAAATGAGTTGTCATTGTAATAAAAAAATCGAGCAAAAAATCGAGAAAACCAAAGTCTGTGCACCAAGTCATATGTCTTGACAATCCATCTGCATATACC
This sequence comes from Camellia granthamiana, assembly GCA_036172215.1. Classification (NCBI taxonomy): domain Eukaryota; kingdom Viridiplantae; phylum Streptophyta; class Magnoliopsida; order Ericales; family Theaceae; genus Camellia; species Camellia granthamiana. Next base: position 153,135,542 of record CM069908.1, read on the forward strand.
GATAAAATAAGGGCATGCTCATTGTAAGGTAAATCAGTGAATTCACTGTTGCCATGTGACTTTCTGAATTGAGAATCCTACATATATATTAATAAGAAATGAGTTGTCATTGTAATAAAAAAATCGATTACAAAATCGAGAAAACCAAAGTCTGTGCACCAAGTCACATGTCTTGACAATCCATCTGCATATACCAACAAAATAAGGGCATGCTCATTGACGGTAAATCAGTGAATTCACTGTTGCCATGTGACTTTCTGAATTGAGAATCCTACATATATATTAATAAGAAATGCGTTGTCATTGTAAAAAAAAAATCGAGTAAAAAATTGAGAAAACCAAAGTCTGTGCACCAAGTCACATGTCTTGACAATCCATCTGCATATACCAACAAAATAAGGGCATGCTCACTGACGGTAAATCAGTGAATTCACTGTTGCCATGTGACTTTCTGAATTGAGAATCCTACATATATATTAATAAGAAATGAGTTGTCATTGTAAAAAAAAAATCGAGTAAAAAATTGAGAAAACCAAAGTCTGTGCACCAAGTCACATGTCTTGACAATCCATCTGCATTTTCTTACAAAATAAGGGCATGCTCACTGACGGTAAATCAGTGAATTCACTGTTGCCATGTGACTTTCTGAATTGAGATTCCCATATATATGAAAATGGTGTTGAGTTGTCATTGTAATAAAAAAATTGAGTAATAAATCGAGAAAACCAAAGTCTGTGCACGAAGTCACATGTCTTGACAATCCATCTGCATATACCGACAAAATAAGGGCATGCTCACTGACGGTAAATCAGTGAATTCACTGTTGCCATGTGCCTTTCTGAATTGAGATTCCCATATATATCAAAATGGTGTTGAGTTGTCATTGTAATAAAAAAATCGAGCAACAAATCGAAAAAACCAAAGTCTGTGCACCAAGTCACATGTGTTGACAATCCATTTGCATATACCGACAAAATAAGGGCATGCTCACTGACGGTAAATCAGTGAATTCACTGTTGCCATGTGACTTTCTGAATTGAGATTCCCACATATATCAAATTGGTGTTGAGTTGTCATTGTAATTAAAAAATTGAGCAACAAATTGAGAAAACCAAAGTCTGTGCACCAAGTCACATGACTTGACAATCCATCTGCATATACCGACAAAATAAGGGCATGCTCACTGTAAGGTAAATCAGTGAATTCACTGTTGCCATGTGACTTTCTGAATTGAGAATCCCACATACATGAAATTGGTGTTGAGGTAAATCTGTTTGTGTATAATTAATTGTAAATAGTGATTTTGATAAGCAAATCAAGTAAAACCAATGGGGTTTTAAATTTAGTTCCCCAACTGGACCAACCACTTGGCTTTGAGCTTGTTTGTCTAGCCCCCCAAGTTTAGTTATCTGTCAACCCCCCATTCCTTAACAGAGTCATCATTTTGACTGGACTTCCAGGAATTGGAAGGCGACCCTTTCTTCTTTCCCGATGGAGATTGAAATTCTTTATGTACAAGATCCCTATTTCACAAGCCGCAGTTAAGGGAAGCTTTTCACCGAGCTACCTGTTCTGTTTTATGTGTTGTTCAAGGCGGTTGTTCGTTTGTATGAACTTTATTTAGTTCCCCAACTGGACCAACCATTGGCTTTGAGCTTGTTTGTCCAGCCCCCCCAAGTTTAGTTATATGTCAACCCCCCATTCGTTAACAGAGTCATCATTTTGACCGGACTTCCAGGAATTGGAAGGCGACCCTTTCTTCTTTCTCGATGGAGATTGAAATTCTTTACGTACATGATCCATATTTCACGAGCCCCAGTTAAGGGAAGCTTTTCACTGAGCTACCTGTTCTGTTTTATGTGTTTTAAGTATTCACATAATTCAACATACATTAATCCATTCGTTAATCCAGAACATTCCTTAACTCATTGCAATTCAATAAAGAAAGTCATGAACTAATAAATGTGCAGTTATAAATGTAGTTATTTCATAAACTTCAAGTTCATAAAACAAATACTTGAAATACATCCGTACGTTAGATGAACAACAACATTGTGTCACACTCATGTAACGAAGATATGAGACAACATACAAACATATATGAAAGATAAAGGTGTTTGATTTCTCATTCCTCATCTGACATGTAGTAGTCAGAGAGATATTTTTCATTGTTTAAGACATTATTTCGCTCAATCACTGTCAAATCTCTGTTGCTTGCTTCTGCCATTTCGGTGGCTAACTGAAGCATGAAATGTCGACATCTCCGCATCAACATTCTGTTGTTCTCCTTCTTAATTCTGGTAACTGCTTTTTCATAGTCACTCACATTTCGTCTAGCCATGGTCAATGAACGACGATGAGGTACCGGTGCCCCAAAGTTACGTAGATCATTAAACAATCCTTCTTGCTCCGTTACCCTGAACGCCCACTCTGCTCGGATATCAGCATAATAATCCTTCGGACTCGAGTACTTTTCGCTCTTGTACTCATAAGTAAATGGAGATAGCAGCCACACTTTCGGATTTCTTTGCTGGCGTGAACTTCCTGCACCTCTTGAAGACATTGTTCATAAAATAAACAAACAAATAATAATAGTAATTGTAGATATATTACTATTGTTATGACTTGAACAAACATCATACTGGGGGTGTCGCTATTTATAGACATCATACTGAGGGTTAACTAGAGATGATCTAGTGACGATAACGCATGCTGGGGCACTGTGGAACAAGTGATACCCGTGATATTATTTTTTAGCTTTTCATTTCATGCAATACTGAGTACCCGTGACTTTGTGTACCTTTGATGTAGTCACGGACGTGTTTGTCAGATAAAATCATAATTGTAGGCCAAATGATGACAATGCAATCCCTTCATATTGGAGCAGTGAGTTGTCAAATAAAACAACATGCAGTGAGTTGTCACATCGCTACATGAAACTATTTTTTCATACTTACTTTTTCCATACTGTAAGTAGTCACTTGGAATTGACGATTTCAGTACAAAGTGGTGTTTTTAAAAAATTATAAATTAAATGCTTAAATTTTTAATAGGTTTTAAAGTAATATTCTTCATCTCATTTTCTCCTCTTTGCATTTTTTGCTTTATTCGGTAAATTACACTTTACTCCTTTAGTCCATCACATAATTGTTTATCAACACTATTGCCATGTGATCGTATTGATGTGACTTACATGAATTCTGAAATGTGATAAAAAAAAATAAAGAATTTACTTGCGCTGCAGAAAGTCACATGCATCGCGAAATGTGAGGAAAAAAGTGACAAACTATATAAGCATGGCAAAGTCAGAAAGTCACATGCATTACTGCATCACTGCATAAAGTGGCATGCATCACTGCATCACTGCACAAAGTCAGATGCATCACTGCATCGCTGCACAAAGTGACATAGCATCTGAGGAAAAAACAAAGCATCCAAATTATTACACCGGTTCAAGTAATTGGTGAGCATCACTGACAAATATTGGACGTATCACTGCGCCGAGCTACAATTTATTATCGTACCATACCTACTGTGCCCTTGTGAATTATGCAATAACAAAATAACAACTAATTAATAAATATGTCAATACACGTAAAAAGTAAACAAATTTCTGAAACATATTTCAAAAAAATTAAAAATATTTTAAAGATTTTTAAATTGTAATTTCACATTTATTTTTTAAAAAAAATTTTAGGCACAGAAATTTGACTAATTTAGACGTTTAGTCGGTTAATCAGCTTGGTTTTTATTTTATTATTTTTTTTAGGTTTTTACTTTTTGTTTTGGAATAACAATAAATTATACAATTCATAAAAGTCGAAGTGACAACTCCTATCAAGTTGATGGATAGTTGTTCAGGTCATAAAAGTTGACGTGACAACTCTGATGCATAGTTCTTTACAATAATTTCATACATACAACTACCATGTGTATATATGGTATAAATATCGCATCATACCACAACAAAAGTTTTACAGCTATTTCGAGCAATATCATCATGAAATATACGGTGGTTGATCTATATTCAGCAATGGGTCGCTATTGGGTTGCAGATGGAGATGAATTTGAATACCCAATGAATCCAAATTTGCGTTACTCACGTGCCACCGTCAATACCATGAGAGCTGAGTGGGAATTTCGCAAAACTCGAGCAAACGTTCTCGTTGAGCTATGTCGTGAAGTTAATCTTAAATTTCCTCGTCAGTTAGCCATGCGTATGCCAATTGACACTCCCCAGTTGTTGCAAAGGGCATTGCATCGTATCCGCGACGAGGTTAATCGCATGACCCAACGTTTGCAAAGGTCCGGACTAATGAAGACCGCAAATGAGCGTGCCGAAGATGGGTTAATGGATGATGCACACCAGTACTACGCCTGGAGCATGGATGTTATGTATGAATCTGATAATGAGATGTCAGATGATGATGATAATGAATGAAATTGTTTGGATGAACGCCCAAACCATTTCTGTAATGCATGCAATTTGTAATGCTTATCCACCACTTATCAATGAAGGGAGATATTTCAATTGTTTTCGAATATTTCTTGTCATTCTACCTTTGCTTTCTCTCCGTTATTGTTATTTTGAAGAACGCTACTTGAACTAGACTTTCATTATTTCATGCATTATTGATGTGGAATATAATAATGATACTTAATGAAGTACATGTTCATATAACAAATAGTTCAAATACTTGTTTGGTTATCATTGGTTTGTACATGAAAAGAAGACAGTGAATGCAATCATTCAGAAAAGGGAAAGAAAAGGGAAAACAAAATTATGTGCGTGTTTAGATATTTATTTTGTTTCCTTTTTGTTTTTGTTTTCATTTTTATGGAAATCATCAAAACAAGTAAGAATAACAAAATTGTAAAATTATATTTTCCGAATAAATAAGTAAGATACATTTACATCATCTGTACAAGTTTGATATACAAAAACTATAACAAAAAGTATAAATAAAATAAACTATACACTCCACATCACACCCGCTAATGCCCTAACCTGCCCCCAGTCCCACAACCCCGACCGTGGACCTCCCTCCTCGGTCTCCTGCGGTAGACTCTCTGAATATCTGGCTCCCCCAATCGGAAATGCGTATCCTGTGGAGCCTGTGACTGTGACCCCCCTCTACTGCATGTGCTGCCCCTGATCCTGTCTGTGGCAGAAGATCGGATACTGCTGTGAGCTGTGAAACTCCAGCATCTGGTGCAACTGTATCACGATCTGTAGCTGGAGCTCGACCTCTGCCTCTGCCCGCACCACGACCTCTGCCGCGACGTCCGCCACGACCAAAACCTCGACCTCTCCCGCGCCCTCTGGGAGGGGGCTCAATATGGCCCTCAGCATCAACGTGGGAGATGCCAGTGAGAACTGCATCATGTGTACTCATGGTCGCGGTGGAACTGTCTGGTGGTCGTAACTGGGTGGGTGGGGTAAGAACGTCATGCATGTATGGGGGCGGTGTCCAATCAGGGTCAGACATATAAGGTATGCCAGTATGCTGCGTATGAAGTACGTCGAGTGAATCTGCAGATATCAATGGGGTAGTATGTGGTGGGGTGACTGATGTCGAAGGAGCTGATGTGGCAGGCACTGAAGTGGAAGGCGCTGACGTGGACGGCGCTGATGTGTCTGGATCAGCTGCTGAAGTGTGTACACCGTAGTGGCCGAAATGTAAACGATCTCCCCGATGGGCAAGTTGGAATGCCTGGTACAATAACTCCCGGATCTCTGCAACGGCCTCCAAGGCATGCTGTCCGTCACGTCTCAAATGGGCGTCCTCAGCCAAGTGAAACACCCTCCCAGCTCCAGCCACCTGAACAGACATGCAGACGTATTATTAGGCTACAGTTGACTGAAAGTAAAGCAAGTATGATTTTAATAATTATCTGACACATAATATGATACTCACCAATGCCTCAAGATAAGGGCCAACTCCCTGATATCCAGACTCAGACACGTGGCTCGGATTCCCGACTAGTAGGTGTGTATGTCGCCGATACCACAACATGTAAGGGTCGGAAGAGGGGAACACCTCATCGCTATAGTCAGCCTGTACAATACTATCCCGGCGGCCATCCCACAACTGTATATATGGCATATAAAACAGATGCTAGTCAGTGCCAACTCGGCCACGCCTATCAGTGACGTGCAACTGCCACTCAGTGTCGAACCGATCCGGCACGGACTGCACCCGACCAAACTGTCGGAGGACACGATGGGGGAGATGCCACTCAACCACGTCAAAACAAATAAGTGGCACTCTCGCCATCCATATCTCCTGACCCAGTCGGCAGTAGTCGGGGAGCGTATCAAGGACCCCAGCATAAGGCTGCCAGATAAACTACAATGACGGCAAATAAATTAAATTTTGCTCGTGAACTCAAAACATATACAATGAAGAAGACAACTAAAACGCAATCAAAAAATTTCATACCTCTCCCTCAATCATCCGGTCCAGCTGGTCTCTATAAACTACCACTACGTGGGTCGAGACGACCTCGTGGCCCATGTCAACCCTCCACCGGCTACCTCGCGGTCCGGTGGGCATCTGCATGTCCCCCTCACCCATAGGAAGCTCACCAGGACCAACCTGTTGCCGCATAGACGGGGCAATGCGAATCAATCTCTCCCATGCCCAAATCTGCAATAGTTTGAACACAATTACAATACTGATATATGACATACAATATGAATTGACATGTAATAAAATTGTTACTAACCTGTAGCAACACAAGTGGTCCTTCAATCTCCCTCGTACCCACCTGCGCTGCTCGACATAGCATCCTATACAACCATGCCAGAGCCGCGCTACCCCAGCTGTACTGCCCAATCTCCTCAATGTCTCTCAGCAATGGCAAGTACATCAGCTTGACCAAGTTCTGGGACTTATCAGGGAGAAGTACCCCCCCAATAAGCCACAGAATATATGCTCGGGTATGCTGCTGTACCAACTCATCTGGAGCATGATCTGGAAGATGAACAAAGTGCTCCGCCAACCACCTAAGTGTGGGTGCTACTCCCAATAGCTCAGCACATAGGGCTATCCACTGCTCCGTCGCGATAGATGGGTCAACTCCAGTAACTGCTCGGCCATCAATCCGAAGACCATATAGGACAGATACGTCCTGCAACGTGACGGTAGCCTCCCCGATCGGGAAATGGAATGTATGAGTCTCTGTGCGCCACCTCTCGACGAGAGCAGTGATGAGTGCGTGGTCCAGTCGAATGTGCCCGATACGATACACACCATAGAATCCCGCGCGTAATAGATACTGCAAGACTCTATGGTCCAACGGATGGTCCCACAATCCACCATCTGCCCGACGGCATGTCAACACTGTGCGTGCCTCATCCTGCACAAAAGAATTATCAGTTCAAATACTAACATTATCCCGAAATATACAACAAAATGCAAGGTATTTTAATTGTAGGCGTAAAGTCCAACAAACGTTATTGCATACCGGACGATCCCACATACTGTCAGCCCGATGTGCCTGTCTGAACAGTGGAACCTCCTCAGGTACATGTGCCATGAAGCCTGTACAACTGAAATATTAGATCATCCATATCAAAATCTCATTTAATCATAATATAATAACAGAGAAAACTGTAATCATTGATTTTGTAGTTAACGATGTAAAATACAATGAAGTAAATGTTATGGGTTCGAGAAAAGATAAATTTATGTGCCACTTACACGAAGGCAATTCGAAATTAATGATTACATTTATGGCATATTGGACAAAACTTAAATATTGATTTTGTAATGCTACAAGTTTGAATAAATTATAAATTTTGCAAAATACATATAAAATTTTGTAATTGTGAACAATGACTGCAGCATTCCAATTTATAAAATTTTAATTTATAATAGGTTAATTTTTTATAATAGGTTAATTTTTTTAATAGGTTAATTTTTTTAAATTCCAATTTTGTAATTTTTTTAATTTATATAGCATTCGATATTAAATATATTCAAAAATATGAAATTTTGAAATGATAGAAGAACTACGTGATTAAGTATAGAAGCTTGTAATACACATTTCGAATCAAGTAGACGGTGAAAAACTAGTACACATTTTCAATAAATTATACAAGTTTGCATAAATTATACACATTTGTAATTTTGCATTACACATTTTTCAATCAAGTACACATTTTGTAATACACATTCAAAATAGATAGGTAAAGAAAGAATTGAAAAAAACATAATTAAATGATCTATTACAAATGAAGAATTTCAAAATGATATATTACAACATGTAAGTATTACAGTCTTCATCGACCAAGTCGCGCCGGACATGTTCGCCTGTCATGACCTGTCTGGTGGCACTCACTGCAACGAGCTGTCAAACGCCTGTCTGATATATCCATCTCATTCGGAATACGAGCCATAGATGTACGACCCCGTTTTACTTCTCGCAGACGAAGGTCATTAGGCAATAAGGTCCACTGCGGATCATCCCAATAATCTTGATGCGGTATTGGATTGAATTTAGTTTCCCAAACTCTCATGTATACAGGAAGCCTATATACTGGATCAACGTACTGGAATGGATTGTCACCGCATTCAGACATTACAGCGAGCATATGGGAACATGGATAGTGTCTTATCTCATATTTTCCACAACTGCACGTGGGTTGATTCATCCGCACAACCTGTCTATTGCGACCTTGTCCACGGCGAAAAGATGTTTGTACCTTAAATACACGGCGGGGCCTATAAGACAATATTGATACAAACTAATGAAGTTCATGTTTTTAGGTGTAATTAACTTGACAACATAATAATAATAATTTGTTCATATTACAAACTAACCTGTCATACGATATCAACGTGAAACTATTTCCCCTTGCGATACCCTCCTCCATCGTTCTTTGCATCTCTCTAGGGTATTGGAACTCATTGCGTACATCAGTTTCAGCTTGGGCTCCCATCTCGTCAAAATATTTGACGAGTCGTCGAAATGTAAATTCAACCATAGCTGAAATAGGTAAGTTCCTTGCACCTTTCAAGACGCTATTGAAACACTCTGCATCATTACTGGTCAATACCCCCCAGCGATATCCACCGTCATATGCAAGGGCCCAATCCTCAGGATTCATCTTGCGGACCCAAATGATGGCTTCTTGGTTAATAGCCTGTATCTGATCTAAGTAACCATTACACTTTCGTCGTTGATCAGCACTCCCTGCTTTCCACAGAAGTTGTTTGAGCTCCTTATTTCTGAACTGTGTGTTAAAGTTACTGCAAACATGTCGAAGGCAGTGCCGATGATATCCAACAAATTGGAGCGAGGGATTAAGCCAATGCCGCCTCACAGCAGCTAAAATACTCTCAGCTCGATCAGATATCAAAGTCACTCCCTGTCGTTCCATGACAATATGTTCCTTGATATTTTGAATGAAGAATGACCAAGACTCCAAACTCTCTTTGTCGACAACAGCGAATGCAAGCGGTAATATTTTGCCATTGGCAATGACAATCGTTGCTACGAGCAACACACCGGTGTATTTACCGTATAAGAATGTCCCATCTATAGTTATAACAGGCCTACAATATCTAAAGCCATCGATGACGGGTTTGAAAGACCAAAAAACAAAGTGGAAGACGGGTATAATGGTTGCATGCCTGGTATATCTATGCTTCCATGTTACAATGGTGCCAGGATTAGATGTCTGTAATGCATGCATGAATTTAGGCAACTGCCTGTATGATTCATCCCAATCACCGAATACCATTTTAATTGCCTTTGCCCTTGCATGCCACGCCTTCTTGTATGATATACTATAGTTCATGGTTTTTTTTATATCTTCGATGACATTCTTAATTGGCATATCAGGTTCATTCTGCATACGACAAAAAAATATGAGTTGGATTATCTAGATGTGAACACTATAAAAAAACAAATATGTATATCTAAGTAAACATTTATTTTTTATACTAACCGCAACTTGTCCCAAAATATGAGAAGCAATGTAACTGGAGCTAATATTAGTGTGGTCCCTGTTCATTCGTGGGTATAAATAATGGTGAGGACCCCTGTACTGCTTTATTTCAAAAAGACCATGTTTCCTGCTAAGAGATGCACGCAACCACCAACTGCAGTCGTGCTTGCAAGCAGACACCCAAAGGTCTCGCTTGGAGGATACGACCTTATACTCTCGATTATTTGTTGCATGGTACAATTTCACAGCATGTAGAAGTTACTTCTTATCAACAAAAACCATTCCTCTGTCCAACTCTGGATTTTCAGCGCTCCAGATCCGGTTACAGGGAACGACATCACGGGTACTAATGTCAAAATCATCACCCATGTGAATGTTGTCATAGAAAGGGATTTCAACTCCAGGTGGAATGGGGGCATTTTCAGGTTCAACGGGAGCCTGGGCATCATATTCTTCATCATCATCATCTGATCCGCCTAATAAATTTTCTTCCTCACACATTTCATTGTCATCGTCGTTTAGGGCGACATCAGGACCGTACATGTCACTGTCAGCAAACTGCGCCTCGTTCACTATTTCATCCATATTACCAGCAACTTCAACCGGAGTGGTATGATGGCTGCATGTCGGTACATCTTGTGTGTTACTCTCAAATTCATAACCATATCCACCATGTGAACTTGATTCTACACCATGGCCCTGAAATGACTGTTGTGTGTAGCCCAGTGGATAACATTGATCTGATTCATACATAGGAGACTGAAACGCTGTTGTGTCAATCCCATGCGTCAGCAATGTAGTGAACGGACGAGAATCCATCTGTGTCATGTTCGGGATATTGTGTACAATCTCTTTATCAATGTAGACTTCCAAACAATTTGGTGCTTGAAAACTTGCACCGATACTTAATACGGTGTTCAACGCCTCATCGTCATTGATCGGTAATATCTTGTATTTGCTGTGTGCTTGCCACTGGCGATAAGGATATCTACATTTGAAGGTCAATCAGACACTTTCCCCATAACTTGCCACATTTGACGTAAACATTTCCTCCAAATTGCTAAGCGTGGTGCCAATTTGCACCGCATATATCCCTTTCGGCTCAGCATCATATGCTACGCCTTCATCAGGATCCCGAATTATGTTTCCCCCCCAGTAGAAAATAATTGGAACAGTCTCCATATACTTGCTTCAATTAAGACAAAAAACATTAAAATAGCAACAATATACTTATATCTCTTTGTACTTGTAAAAGAATTATATGAAATTATACTCATTCAATTACAATTACTTGTGACGCAAAAACTTTATTTAAGTAATCATCAATTATAATCCAACATTCATTATTGATTTTTTAATTAAGATATGAGTTAAAATAATGATAATGCTTTAGATTTTTTAGCTTTTTAAGAAAAACATCTTACAACTTATGAAAAAATTAACATCATGCTCTTATGCTATGCTTTTTACATTACTTATTATGATTAAGATCATGCTCTTGTGCACATTAAATGTAATTCAGGTAAATTTTAGGTTGAAAAATCTTTTATTAATTTTGGATTAATTTTGTATAAATTAGAAAGTAACAACATTTGTAATCATTAAATAAATATAATTTTATTTGTGTGATGAACATCTTAATTTTATAAAGACTTGTTATTATACTTATGAAGTTGTAATTTAAAATTTATCAAAAATGTCTGTGTTACATGGATTATTCAAAACAAAGCAAGTAACCATATCAGACACTTGACACGTAGATAAGTGTATCATATGTATGGTTGATACTTCTCATCAGGTATGCACATATCCACGATTTTACCCCAATTTTTTTTTTTTTTTCTGAACTCGCTGTTATAAACCACAATTTAAGCCAATAAAAAATCGTGATTCATAACAGCGAGTTCAGAAGAAAATTTTCTTTGGCTAAAATCGTGGTTCAGAACGAGTTCATAATAAATTTTTTGTAATTAAAAACGCGTTTTGTAACCGCGATTTCTTAATCAAAATCGCGTTTTGTAATCACGATTTTAAGATTTTCCAAATTCCACGCGGGACAGGCCCAGAAATGTTGAAATCGTGGTTGTGAACCGCGAATTAGCTTATTTTGGGAATTCTTTCAAAACTAGGCTTAGTGTGGAAATTGAATTAATATTTTGACTTATTTTGAAAAGTGGCCCTAGGTTGACCTTATATAAATTATAAAGTGTTGGTAAACTTGATTTATACATAAACAAATTTGATTTATACATATTCGTGACCACGCTTGTAAGTAAAATATGTAAAAACGTGTTTTCAAAACACATTTTGAACAAAAATTCAAAACCAGCACTCCCTCTTATTTGTCACAGACACTGACACTCACTCTCTCTATCTCTCTCTCTGACACACACACCCACAACACTTACACTCACATGAAACATATATAACTTTTAATATATATAAAATTTATTTTATAAAATTCAGAATAATTAATTTTTTTAAATTTAATTTATCTATTTAAATAATTTATTTTTGAAATTATTTTTATTTTTTTCCAATGAATTTTTTTTTTCAAATAAACCTCAAGGGTGTCCGTGTAATTTACCTTAAAAAAAAAATTTACATTTTAAGAATTAAAGTACAAAAATAATCATTTTATATAGTTGATTATTATTTGCTATTATCAATTATTATATATATATAATAATAATAATAAAATATTGGTATGAATTTTACAAAATAAAATTTATATATATTAAAAAGCCTATAGTTTGATGTGAGTGTAAGTGTTGTGCATGTGTGTGTCAGAGAGAGAGATAGAGAGAGTGTTTGTGAGTGTCTGTGACAAACAAGAATGAGTGCTTGTTTTGAATTCTTTGTTGAATTTTTACATTTTGCTTAGAAGTGATTATTATCCACGGGTCAACAGTAAAACCGTGGTTTGCAACAACGTTTTCTGAAGATAGAAAGCATTACTTAACAACAGCATGGTTATGTATAAATCAAATTTCCTTAAAAGCGTGATTTGTAACCTAGACAGATATAGCAATAATTTTGAATATGAAGACATTACGAAGATTCTTCTTCTAGTTTTCTGTTCATATAATTTTATACTATAATTTGTATGAAGTATTGTATTTATTCAGTGCGATTTGACAAAACTGGACAAGTCATACAAAAATCTTAAATCATAGTGTAACTTTTTCTATGAAATTATTATTTTTTTCATTGAGTTCAAATAACTCGACTTATTTTGTACGACTTGTTCTTAATTTTAATTTCAAACATTGTTCACGTAATTTTTTATAACTGGTGGTCAAATTAGTGAGATTTATGGACAATTAAAGAGAAGTTCCTTTTATTGACATTATTCCCTCTGCCAATAGGGACCTTAATGACAAAGTTATTTGGTAGGTTATTTTCTATGACATTATTCCCTAACTTAGGGAAATAATCTCATCCGAAATAACGTAGGAAATGACTTAGGGAAATAACATAACAAAAAAATTATCGACCTGAAGCGAGTCAAACTTCAGTTTCATTAATATTAAACAGCTCTCATTATGTGTTAGAAATTAGGTATGCTCCTTTCAGATCTCAAGTTGAACTCAGTATGTTTCATTAATTGAGATTTGTCGGATCTACGTGGAATGGACGTTTGGTGTGGATTATAAGATTAGTTGATAAATACGTAAACTGATTCAGACATCCAACTATCATAAAAAGTTATAACTTAATTGAATAAACATAATGCAGGCGCATAGAGAATAAGTCAATTGGATAATTCAAGTGGGTAAAAATTATCGAGAATGACTCATTTTATAAATCAAATATTTTAATTTTTTGAAACATAATTCCTAAACAAATTTTTTTTTTTTTTTTTTTTTTATATATCAAATGTTTTCATAATAGCATTTTCCATGACGACTTGGAGGCCTCTTTTGGCAAAGAGGTAAAAAGTAATGTTTTGACTTCTAATTTTTTGTGGATCAAATTATTTGACCTCTAATGTTTATATCAATTTTTTGTAGATCACTTCTAAAAAGTCATTTATTTATATCAAATTTATAAAAGGGAATGTCATGAATTTTAAGGAGGAAAAACTCGAAAATGAAATTCAACCGTAACTGGGGCAAGAAATTAAAGTAACTATACTTTTTATATTTAACCACGATTAGATTTGAATGTAGTGCATAAATTTAGTCAAACCAATTTTCCTTATCGTAGGGGCATGCCGCATCAATGGCATATTTTAAAGTTTTCTTTTATTTTTTATTTTATTTTTTTTGGGTCAACATTCTAAGCAGTTAGATTTTTAATTTGTCAATAAAATTTTAGTGTACTACTTAAAGGGTCACCCATAGAAAATATTAACAATCACAATCACTCTTTAAAAAAAATTAATAAGAAAACGAAAGCAGGCCTACACCGACATAAAATTCAATTATCTGACTTTTCTATTTTGCCATATCCCTATCTCCAAAATATATATATATATATTTTTGTTCCTAGCCAAATTGATGAGAAAACTTCCATAGCAATTTCTTATCACAAATTTTGTTCCTTACTTTTCAATTTCTTATTCTTACTTAAAAAATTGAAAGTTAGAACAAAATTATTTTTGTTACTTTATTAATTATAAGTTATTACTACTCCACATCACCTAATTAATAATAATTTTTACAGCCAAATTAACGTTTCTCTTTCTTATGTAATTAATTAACAGCATTAAAATTATTGTAAATATTTAGCTGCATAGGACTAAGGTAATTTATTAGAATGACAATAAAAGGGAATGGCATGATTATTCCTTAAATATGTTTTGATTCAACAGATGCAACATTCAACATATTTCACATTCAACAGATTTCACATTCAACAGATTTCACAATTATAAACAGATTTAATATAACTATAAACCATTCAACATTCACATTCAACAGATTTCTAAACAGATTTCACAAATATAAATCATAACCCTAACCCTAATTTCAGATTTAAGATTTCACATTGAACAGATATTGTATAATTAAAATTCAAGAAATTATCTAATTAAACACATTCAACAAATTCAACAACAAATTATCTATAGCAAAATATTTCACATTCAACAAATTATCTATAATTAAAATTCAACAAATTATCTATAATTAAACAAATTCAACAAATTATCCATAATTAAAATTCAACACATTCAACATTTTATAAACCCTAACCCTAATTTATTATTTCTAATTTCACAACATTTTATTCACAAATATAAACCCTAACCCTAACCCTAATTTATTCACAAACATAAACCCTAACCCTAACTCCACATTCATGAACCCTAACCGTAATTTATTCACAAATATAAACCTTAACCCTAACTCCACATTCATGAACCCTAACCCTAATTATTTTACAAATATAAACCCTAACCCTAACCCCCACATTCATGAACCAACCCTAACCCTAATTTATTCACATTTTCACAAACACAAATATATTCACAAATATAAACTCTAATCCTAATTTATTCGCAGTAAAGTAGATGATAGAAGCCATACCAACGAGAGAGAGATAGTACTGAAGCAGGGGAGCTCGGGAGAGAGAGAACAGAGAGAGAGACAGCAGAGAGAGAGGAGGGAGCGGGAGAGAGACAGCAGAGGGAGAGGAGAAAGCGTGAATTGAAAACACGGGGCTGGGGGGTGTTAAATAGAAGCTTTAAAATCGTGGTTGTGAACCACGAGTTCACTTACCAAAATCGTGGTTACAAAGAGCGAGTTCAAAAGAAAATAATTTTTTGATGAACTAGTGGTTCCAAACAGCGAGTTTTAAAGGAAAATTTTTTTTGATGAACTCGTTGTTCCAAACAGCGAGTTCTATGGAAAATTTTTTTTGGAGGAAATCGTGCTTGTGAAAAGCGAGTTCAAATGAAAAAAAATTAATCAAACTCGCGTTTTCTAACAGCGAGTTCTTAATGAAACTCGCTTTTCGTAACAGCGAGTTTAACTTTGCCCATAACACACGGGAAATGGTTGGAAAAGTGTCGAACTCGCGATTGTGAACCGCGATTTAGCCTATTTCGAAAAATCTTTCAAAACTCGGCTTAGTTTGGAAATTCCCAACCTATTTTGACCTATTTAGGAAAATGTCCTGACGATCGCTCCCTCTTGCTCTGGAGTTGAGGGGAAAGTGTTATTGTATTTTAAATTTTAATGTCATTTATATAAATATAAAAATTGAGACGTGTTATTGAAATTTACCTAAAAAATTGAGCCGCCCACATATCGCGGCGACCAATAACAATACACGGTCCTTGATCGGGTCTACAGTCATTATACGGTAGACCCGTGTCTACTTCATCCAAACCCACCAAGCAAAAAAAAAAAAAAAAAATTCTCTCTCTCGCTCGCACATTGTGAACAGTCATTGAAATTGAAACACAGCTTTCTTCCCTAAAACTTGTCTGTACTGTGTCGGAATTCTCAACCCTAGCCAAACCCTCGATCACTCTTCTCTCTCTATATTCACTCTCCAAAAATAGCACTGAATCCACCGGAAAACATGGCGGCGACGGCGTCGTGGCAGCCCCAGGAGGAAGGGTTTAGAGAGATCTGTGGGTTACTCGAACAGCAGATATCTCCGACTTCTGATAAGTCTCAGATTTGGCAACAACTCCAGCACTACTCTCAGTATCCCGATTTCAATAACTACCTCGTTTTTATCCTCGCCCGTGCCGAGGTACGCTACCCCCCACTCTTGATTCTTCTTCGTTTTCTTAAGAAAGTATCTGATTAGATTGATTTCTTGATTGGCTGTCAATTGTGTCTGAACCCTCCAAGTGTTGGTTTTTTTTTTGTTAGATTCGGTTAGGTTAGTGTTTATTGGATGATGGGGTTTCTGGTTATTAGAGTGTTTCTTATTGATTGAGTAATGATGTTACTGGATTGGGTTTCTTCAATTGGCAATGCTTTCTTCCAGTTTTCTTCATGTTCACTTCAGAGCTAAGAAAACTCTATACCTATATCTATCTCTCTCTCTATATATAGATAATAGTGATATTTATACTCCACTTTTAACCTTTTCCATTGTTGTGAGAGTCTAAATGACAAAATGACAATGTGAGTGTTTGTTGGATATTAGCATTTGGAGTGTTTATGTTTCTGGTGGATATTTAATATTTGGAATATTGAATGCATCAAGCCTCTTGGAATCAGTTTTTATGTCGTTTATTTATTCTTAGCGTGCGCATTGCTTCTATAAAAGGAATCTCTTTGCCTCGTTGCCTCATGCTTAGGTCTCAGGAGGCCTTGTCACCTCGGATCACTTTCCGTTTCGCCTAAAAATATTACATGGAACATAATGGTATATCTATCTATACTTATACTATTACAAAGTGAAGGCTTCCCGATGGTGTTGAAACAATGTGACATTTTCATTTCCGAAAATGCCCTTCTAGCCTATTTAAAATACAAATTTTTTAAAGAGGAGGTGGGTACTCGAACCCAAGACCTTTGGTCTAGAAAATAACATGTTTACCAATTGAGCAACACACAACATATATACTTTTAAATAAAAATCAAATTTATATTTTACAGATTTATAGGTTAACCTTTGATGTCTTTTCCTTCAAGCTCACAAACTTAAACTCTACTTACAAGTGGGTCTGACCTAGTTAGACTATTTGGATCCAATAGCTCCCCATGAAGCTCCTTTCTCTGATCTCTATACCACTGGCTCTGTTACTAACGACCAAAGATTGATACAAAAAAGTAATGTGAGTGAGGTTTTTTGCGCACAAAATGCAATCTTTGTCATATCGCTGGATCTGGCCCGCTTCAGTGCTCTGTCAAAGCACATAGCAAGTGTGTTTAAAAAACTTTGATATATATTTTGATTGTAAAAAGAAAAAAACTCTGATTTTTAATGTCATTTTATTTTATCGTTGAAAAACATTCAAAGTAAAAGGAATACAAGTAAAATCTGTCTCCTAAAGATAATGCATATGCTAATGCAAGGTTATACCTTTTATTTGTAACGGAGTGATTACTTTGTGTCAACCACTAACGTCTTGAACTTGAATGGTTCTGCACCAACAAGCTGAACTCAACAACCTTTAAAATGTAATCCAAATCCGATAAATAGACTCAATATGTTTTGTCTTATGAAAATTGGCAACCTAAACTATACTCTAATATTTTCAACTATGAACATATGCTCCTTTCTTTCTTTATCTTCAACTGCTATTGAAAAAGTCTTCCTTTTTGTTTTGTTTTTTTAAATTTTCTTTCTGGCGTAGTACCATATTCGATAGCTTGTGAACATTGCTATACTGTTAATTGACTACATGAATGTATACTATGTATATGCGATTTTGCTGTTCTTCATAGTTTCGAAGAAAATTGGTACAAGAATGTTCTCACCAAGTAGAAGTTTATAGGAAACTGCGTCGTTTTATATTAATTTTAGCTGTTGCCATATCCCTACATTTTCAGTTTGAAGCATGAAGTGTCATCAGCGTACCTAACGTAATATTTCCGCACTAGGTTTTGTCACATGCCTATAAAACTGTTTTGGCAGATTCACTGGCTTTTAATTTTCTGTTGTCTTCTGTTTGTACTGGTCCCTTTAGTAGAAATTCAGTGTCGTCCGGAATTTGCTTCATTTGGAAGTAGTTACATTGTTTTTCTTTCTTTTTGCGATGAGCCAAAAGAAAAGAACAAAGGGTAATCTACTTGTTTGCATGCCTTTTCTGCTTTTTTTGGGGGGGTCCAATTTTTGAAGCAAAAGTGATAATGTGTTTGGTAAATTTTTTTGATAGAAAATGGAAACAGTATTTTCTGAAAACTAAAAAGAGTTGTATTCTTGCAATATTGCATTGTCATTGAGAGTGGATTTGTGGTCGAAATAATGTTCATGATGTGGATATTGTGATGCCGCTGATTTAGGAAGAAACATAGAGTTATGCTCCAAAAAGAAGTAGCATTTTCCATTGATTGAAAGTATTTAGCTCAGGAAGTGGAGGTCCCCAGATGCCAATGGGTGCTCTTTTCCAGATCTCTTGTTAGCAAAAAAGGAAAAAAAATATAACGTAATTTTTTGTTTTGTTTTCTTAAAAACACTCCTTTGTTATCCTCATGGAATATATTTCTTAATCTTCTGCGGCTTTTCCCACTCATTTGATTACCCATTTTACTTCCAAAGCAAAATGACAGTTTACAATGCTAATTAGATAGCCTCTTTATTGTCAGTTACAAGAGCGTGTAGGTACACTGGAAAAGTTTTTATATTTCTTCTTGTGTATGTACTAGGAATGAGTTTTTCACACTGATGATTCCTCGAATTTTGGTCTTGATTTGTTTTATTTCATTCTTGTTGTATTGAAAACTCTTGAACTTTTAAACAGGGTAAACCAGTGGAGGTTCGCCAGGCTGCTGGACTGCTACTAAAGAATAACCTTAGATCTGCCTTTAAGTCAATGTCTCCTCCATATCAGCAGTATATAAAATTGGAATTGTTGCCTTGTTTGGGAGCATCAGATAGGCAAATAAGGTCTACAGCTGGGACCATTATAAGTGTACTTATTCAGATAGGGGGAGTTTTTGGATGGCCTGAGCTGCTTCATACCCTTGTTAAGTGCTTAGATAGTAATGAATTAAATCACATGGAAGGTGCTATGGATGCTTTGTCCAAGGTATGTCCTGCTTCTGAATAATTGTTTACATGGTCCTCTTGATTTTTTTTTTTATCTTACTTTGTTTTTATAATGGTCAATTAGTGTGAGCAATTATTATTGCTATGGAGTTCTTGTGTAGCAAAGTGTAGAATCTCACAATGGGTTAAGAGACGGGATGTATTGGAACTCCATTACTGTGGATCATGAAGATTTTGAAAGAAATAAAAGAAAACCTTTTTTATCTTCCCTAGAGTTGCTTTTTTTTTTTTCCCCCCTAAAGAATTCAATCTCTCTCATTCTAAATTATCCCCTGTTAAATGGGTGTGGGGAAATTTCCAAATGATACTATATTTGTTTCAGTTGCCTTGGGTTGTATGTCCTCGTATGACATTTGCTATTGAAAGTGGACAATCAAACCATTCTAAAGTGATCAAGGCCTAGATTGTAAATTTTGTCAACATCATTAAAAACATGAATATCTAATTTTTAACCTCTTTTTGTTTGCATATATAGGTATGAGCCTATGTTCAATTGATTACGTCTTCATACACTATTTTGTTGTGATCTTATGCTTACTTTGAATGTTGAGGGGTTGATTGCACAGGTTCTCTTTATTCGTTTGATTGCAATTTGCAATGCCATTTGTTACTAGTATTTGTTGTTTCTTTTGTTCTAATTCGAAAACATCATTTATTGATTTTGGCTGTTATTAAGTGCCAATATGACTCTTCTACTAAGAAGCACGGACACTTCTAAAAAGGTGGTGTATCCTTGTTGTGTCTGTGTCGGACACTGATACTCATCAGACACTTATCCAAACGTGTCCTAGTTTTTTAAAAAGAATTTAGACTCGGACACTTTTTAAACACTCTTTGCACACTTGGAGGACATGCGTGTCCATTGACTAGACACACGAAACTAATTATAAGTTTGAATAAAATAACTTAGAATAAGATGATAAAAGAAAAATAATGTCAATTTATAAGAGTTAACCAAAGCGTCACAACAACATCCAAAGGTTGCCTTTGTCAACGCTACTAAGGACCGGGGTGAGTGGAATTCAGTAGAGGCTCGAAGAGGGGCTCACTAAGCAAAGGACCGAAGGCGGCTTTGCTATCCATCCTACTATACCATCAAAGGGCGGCAGGCAAAGCTACAAGGAGATAGTGCGGCTTTCTTTGTTCTCATGGCAGAGTGAGGGGCACTATCCATCCGCCAATAAAGCCGGCTTTTAGTGAAGATCCGCTCATATGCTGCATGAGGGGCGGCAAAAGACGGCTTTGCTCATGAGTTAGTGGTCAAGCGGAAAAGGTCTTTCATAGATCGATGTGGCAATGGGACTTTCGTGCCTATCCATTAGTAAGCTGGTTCCCTTGAAGCCTGGTAACTCAGCCATTCATAGTTAGCCCAGTCGGTAAGCCCGACAGCTTCCTTTCCAACTCAATGATTTGTTCCTGCAAAGATGAGTGGGTGGTCTTCAGATCCTTGCGTACAACGTGGCATGCATCAAGCAAGTTACTCTTTTCCTCCAAGGTCTTCTCAAGTTCTTTAGCTTGAGCTACTACCTCTGCCACGATGACGTTCTTCTTCTCCAAGATCACATCCGGATCGAACTTCTTCCGTTTGCCTCAAACTCAACACTTGCAATGAACAAAGGAACGACTCTGCTTAGAGAATGGCGACGGATCGAAAAAGGTGGCGTATCCGTGTTGTGTCCGTGTCGGACACTGACACTCATCAGACACTCTCCCGACACGTGTCCGACACTCATCCAAACGTGTCCTAGTTTTTTAAAAAGAATTTAGACTCAGACACTTTTTAGACACTCTTTGGACACTTGGAGGACATGCGCGTCCATTGCTCAAACACACGTGTCCATTGACTAGACACATGAAACTAATTATAAGTTTGAAAAAAATAACTTAGAATAAAATGATAAAAGAAAAATAATGTCAATTTATAAAAGTTAGTGTTTTATTGTATTCATTTATTGTCTTAAAATGATATATTCATATATATGATTTATAATAAACATATAAAATTATATATTATGTGCGTGTCCCCTACGTGTCTGCGTGTCCGTGTCGTGCCACGTGTCTGTGTCCGTGCTTCTTAGCTCTTCTACAAGCTGTGAGGCTAACTTTGATGTATAGCTGTGGAAAAGTATGGTTTTGAGGCCGCTTTTAATTGGGTTTTATGGCTAAATGGGTAGTAAATATATAGTGCTTATGGGTTTGTATGGGGTAACAAAAGGCTTTGAGAATGAGAGAACAAGGTTTAGGGCATGTTTTGAGGCTGTTCTACAGCGCCTGTGATAGCGAACAATGTTTTTGTAGCTTTGGGTTGTTTTACTTGCACTAGGCTTAGAGAATTAGGAAGGGAAGTGTTATGTTATGATCCCACATCTGTTAACAATAGACTTGACCTTGTGAATATAAGCCTTTTGGCACCCTTCCCTTGCAAGCCGATTTTCAAGGGTGAGTTCTACGCAAGAGGATTGTGTCATTTGGTATCAAAGCCAACCACAACATCGAGTATGGGATTATATGTAAATGTAACCTATACGAGTATGGGATCGGATGGGATAACTTTGTGGTTTGAGCCTATGTTACCAGAAAACGCTAATATCCTAGCGAATTATGTATTGGTACGCATGTTCCGAAACATGGTACACTTTCATACCAAAATGGTAAATTTAGTGATCCAAAGCGATCCCAAAGTTTTTTTTTTTTTCAATATATATCCTTAAATGTTATCTTAGGAGGAAAAAATTCAAATATAATGAATTAAAATTTAAGGTGGGTTAAGTTTTAACAAGACAAAAACATCAAGAAATGGATCATAATGATCATAGAAAATATTACATTTTATTGCATATCTAATAGTTAAAAAAAATTACTCGAAGTACTTAAATTCTTAAGTATAATATATACAAGTCTACCACTATCATACCACATTTTAGAGCATGTAGCGTACCACATTCCCGTTTTCGTTTCACGTACCAAAACGATCCACGTTCCAGGTAACATAGGTTTGAGCAGCAGTGGGGGCAGCCTATAGGTTTGATTAACATACTTTAGTATTGTGTATGGGCATAGTACTATCGTGTTGAATACTCATAGGTGAGTGAAGCTGCCAAAAGGGTAAGGGCTATCATTGAGTCAGTGTCAACAGATTGGACCGTCGCGGATGTGGGTTGCGGAGTATGGTGCTTGTATGTTATGATCCCACATTGGTTAACAATAAGTTTGGCCATGTGAATATAACTTGTTTGGGCATCCTCCCCTTGTAAGTCAGTTTTCTAGGATGAGTTCTACTCAAAGCGATTGTATCCATTTGTGAAACAAAAAAAAAATAAAAAAAATAAAAAAATTAGAGAAAGGGAAGAAAAGACCCGCTTCTCTGGTCAATGGAGACGATGGTCTCCATTGTTGTCTCCAACTATGTTTTGGACAAGGTCTGATGGGAGAGAAGGATCCAGTGAGTGACAATAACACTGTATATTTGATAAATGTTTGCTCTATTACCAAAATTGGTGTAGAAGACAATAGGGGAAAGAGAGAGAAGACCACACAAACAGGCTGCTGCCTAAAACTCTCACAATATTATTAAACCAAATCTGAATTATATAAAGCAAAACCTAATATTTAATCGCTGACAATCCTAGGAAACTAAACCTAATATTATTTGGAAATATAATCAAAATATCCTACTAATGTTTATTCATTTATATATATCTAAAATACTAATATTAATAATCTACCAATTACATTTATTGGACAAAAGTATTCGGTCCACACAATGGACCGCTGGGCTTCACCCTAGGCTGCCAAAGCTTATAATCGGCCTCTAGCCTAGTCAGTCAAGAGCTGCACTTTCTTGAACAGAATCCACTTTCTTGTACTGGTTATATTATTTTCTTCTTTTTCATAAATGTTTTGTCTTTAACACATGGATGATGTGGTGTAATGCAGATTTGTGAGGATATCCCTCAAGTGCTTGATTCAGATATGCCTGGATTAACTGAGCGGCCCATCAATGTTTTCCTTCCTAGATTACTGCAGGTGACAGAAATATTTCATTTGTCAGAGTCGTATGGTTATAACTTCAAAGTTTGCTATAAGACTTGACCTTCTTATTTCTTTTTTGTATTTTGACATGGTTTTTTTTTTCAAGCAGTTTTTTCAGTCACCACATGCCTCGTTAAGAAAGCTTTCCTTGGGTTCTGTCAATCAATACATTATGTTGATGCCCGACGTGAGTGCATCTTTTTGTTTATTTATTTATGTACTTGCTTCAATTTATTTTTTAATAAAGAAAATCTCTGTTCACATGGGACCTAATTCAACTATTACCAGAGGGATTGATACTTATTATGAAGTTTTATTTCTTCTAGGTCTTATACATGTCCATGGATAAATATTTGCAAGGTTTGTTCATTCTTTCTAACGACCCTACTGCGGAGGTGCGGAAATTGGTAAGTTTATGCAATTGGTATCAACTATAATTGTTGTTGTTGTTACTACAATTTTTATTGTTAAAATTCTTCCTCGTGGGTTACACTGCAAACCACTTGACAGGCATACCTTGCTTTCTTGTTTAACAATGCATTTGTATCCATTTGTCCAGGCAGGTGTGCTGATCACTTATTGCTCACTTGTTTACTTAAATGATGCTTTCCAGCAATAAAGTTAGTTGAGAATGACATGTATGATGGTTTATAAGCATTTACACCGTTTAATTTTAGAAATGAATAGAAGCGTTAGTGTATAGTATTTGTTCCTTGGGGTTGTGTTGGTGTAATGTGATTCTATCATTATTGGAGTCATTGGACACTGTTGAAATTTTATCCACTTTCATTTTTCCCCCCGGGGGGGGGGGGGGGAGAGGTGGTTGTAAGTGGGGCTAGGCGTTGGTTTTTGGTATTGAACTACTATGATATCTGGATTCTTGGGTTGTTTTTCATCTTTTCTACTAAAGAAACTGAATGGGTTTTTGTTCTGTAGTGGTCAACAATTGCAACCTAAGAAGCACAAACACTTCTTAGATTGCACCTCTTGCTTCTTAGTGATTCTGCAAATTGGAATGGTTATTGAAATCTGTTTTGTTTTATGCAAGGCTTTGTTGGGATTTCATCTATTTGTTGCTTTCCTGTTTGTTAAATAGGTCTGCGCGGCATTTGTTCAGTTAATCGAAGTTCGTCCAGCCTTCATGGAGGTTTGCATTTCCTGTTGTACGGCAATCTGAATAATGTTTCTTGCTTTGTTATAGCCTTTCTTGGACTGCTTCTTCTGGGTGTCAATAAAAAATATTGAATTAATACAATTCACTTCTTTTACATCTTACCTTCTACATTATACTATGTACTCTTGCCTCTTCCTTGTTTCTTTGTTTGTTGCTCCTGATGTGATATTTATATTATGCAGCCACATCTGAGGAATGTAATTGAATATATGTTGCAAGTCAACAAGGACCATGATGAGGAGGTTGCCCTTGAAGCCTGTGAATTTTGGTAATCCTCTTCTTTGTGAGCTCTATTTCTAAATGATTTGGGAAATGGGTAGCTGTCATTATTATTACGTGCATGACTGGTAGTTTGCTTAAGTCAACTTTTGTATTTAGAGTTGTTTCCAAAGCTGTTTTTCTAATATTGATTATGGTTCACAGGTCTGCATATTGTGAAACTCAATTACCACCTGAGAACCTAAGAGAATTCTTGCCACGTCTAATTCCAGTATAGCTCAAGCTGTCATTCTTATTTTTTTTCTGTTGCTAATCATGTTTTAACTGAGAACAATATTCAATGTTGGTGACATGTCTGCCACAATTTTGTAGGTTTTGTTGTCAAACATGGTTTATGCTGATGATGATGAGTCCCTTGTGGACGCGGAGGTTTGGTTTTCTGGGTCATCCTGTGTTTTCAAATTTTTTCTCAGTT
Organism: Camellia granthamiana; assembly: GCA_036172215.1. Taxonomy (NCBI): domain Eukaryota; kingdom Viridiplantae; phylum Streptophyta; class Magnoliopsida; order Ericales; family Theaceae; genus Camellia; species Camellia granthamiana. The sequence goes on from CM069908.1 coordinate 153,161,081, forward strand.
GGCACGTGAATTCATTCTTTACCTGATATCAATATATAATTGCAGGACGATGGATCTCTACCAGATCGAGATCAGGTATAGCTTTCATTGTTGATTTTGTGGTTATTCTCCTTTAACCATCTCAAAACAGCGTTTGGTTTATTGTATTTAAACAAATATTCTCATTGAAACCCTTTCCATACAGGATCTGAAGCCTCGCTTTCATTCATCACGTTTTCATGGATCTGAGAATGCAGAAGATGATGTACGCTTTCAAGCACATTTTGTTTTCTCAGCATTTGAATGAACTATTTGAATCAATGGATGCAATTCTAATTGTTTTTTTAGAACAATGTTAGGTAATCAAGGTCACGAAATAGTATTTCTTTTACTAAATTGTTTGAGATTTTGTAATTACAGGATGATGACATAGTGAATATTTGGAATCTACGGAAATGCAGTGCAGCTGGTCTAGATGTCCTCTCAAATGTGTTCGGAGATGAGATTTTACCAACATTGATGCCTGTAGTTCAGGTAATTATCAGTTTGTAATTAAACTTTAAAGTTCAATTTGCTAGGTCCCCCCAGGTAATAATTATCAGTTCTGGTATTGATTTCTAGCACCATCATCTCCCAGTTGTGTTTTCTTGTTCTCATCCCTATTGGCTGATGTGAAAACTACATGGTTTCATAATCTGAAAACTGCAAGTTTGGATTTACAGCCTATAAGAGGGGTTAACTTAAGCCCATTAAATTAATTAGGTCCAATTGGAGCCCAATTAGAAAGTCCAAAATTAAAGGATCCGGACAAATTGTAGCAAAATGGGCCCAAATGAATTCTATTGAATGGACCCACGATAAAGGCAACCAACTGGGTCAAAGAGGCCCAACAAGATAATATTTCTAAGAAAAGTCCAACAGGCCCATCTGAGGAGGCCCAAATCATACGGGCATCCGAGAAGGTTGATCATTGCTTTCAGAAGAGATGAAACCCTCGGAGGAGATCCATTCTCTGAGGTATTTGCTTAATCTCGAAAGGGCTCGGAACCACGAACCTAGAGACCTATTTGAGCTCGAAATCGAAAGGATTCGGATTCACGAATCTAGAGATCCGAAGCGTTTGGTTTCGAACGGATTCGAACGCAATCTAGAAGTCGTTTTGTTAATGAGTCTCAGAACACTTGTAGGCTCGGATCTTTCCGAGATTCCTGCACCAGAACTATGGGCGTGATGGAGTTCGAACAAAGGACCCAATCTTGAGGACGGTGAGTGGGAGATGAATTCACTCTTCGGTTAAACTAGCCTATACCCGGTCGAGGTGACACGATCCAAGGGATCCCTGAGACTCAACAATATTTGCGGCAGGGTGTTCTCTTGAACTACCCCTAACCCTTTTGTGGCAAGGCATCTTCTGGGACTACCCTTGACTCTTTGGGATGATTGGGGATTATTGGGTAGGCGTGGCTAAGAAGAAGGGTTCGCCAAGAGATTGATCTCCTCTTCAGGATTTTTCTTATCCTCGGAGAGGTCACCTCCTCGGACAAAGTAGTTCGAGAGAATATTTTCCGTGTGCCTTGCACATGGGCTCTATCTTATATCATGAGGTGCCTATAAATAGCGCCTATCCATAGTTTTATAAGGGATGGATTTTGGAGAGACAATTTGTGAAAGAGAACTAATTTTCCTTCTCCATTATCTACTTTGAGACTGAAAGTGGAAGATTCATGGGAGAGCCTTACCATTATTCCCTCTCTAACTATTTTGCCCTCTTCTTCACCCAATTTCTTATCTTCATCATCTCTTTGCTATTGTGTTTCTAGTTGCAACCATTGAAGCATCTATGCCTCTCATCATTTTTAGAAGATTCGAAATTTCCGATGACATTCGAATTTTCCGGTGGATGTTCAAAGATTCCGGCAACTTTTCCGGCGTTCTTTGAATTTTCCGGCGATCTTCCCGGACCCTCTCATACACAGCCAACATATTTACTACTCATAATGTCTGGCGCTTTTTCAAAATTTTAGTTTGCAAACCTGCTCCTACAGTCCATTTTCAATAATACAGCTTAAAGTCAATGGCAGTGCTGGGTCTGGTTAGTATCAACTATCAAGATACAAGATATCATAAGAGGATTTTACATGTGTGATAGGTGTAGATTATTCAGATTAATTAGTTGGAAAAAATTGAGAACGATATGGTGTTTTTGGGTTGATTTGAGTTGAAGGTGTTTTGTAGTAAACAATCTTGAATTTAATATGTAGATATGAATCCGAACAGTGAATTAATATATATCTGAATGATCCCAACAGTGTCAGTATCAACTATAATTTGTTGTTCTAATACTCAAACGCTGGTTATTTGAAGGGACGTGAAGGGAAGCTAGCTTCCTATTTTACTATGGAATGGAACATATGGACAATTTTTTTGTTTTCCCCGGATCATCATCATCAATTTTTTTTTTTTTTTTTTATAGATTTGTTATAAGATCACATAAAAGTACAAATAAAAAGTAAGCACTGTTGCTCTTTTTCGTTGGATAGATGTGTACTGATTAGGAATTGAACAGATATTAATGTGATTCAGTATTGTTGATTGCTATGCCAGCTGTTTACTTGTGGTTGAAATAGTTATTTCTTTATCTTGGATGATGGTTTTGAATATTTATTGTCATTTTTCGAGTCTCTGCAGGCTAAATTATCCACTAACGACGATGAAACCTGGAAAGAAAGGGAAGCTGCAGTTTTAGCTCTTGGTGCTATAGCAGAGGGTTGCATCAGTGGTCTTTATCCACATTTGTCGGAGGTAATCTTGATCTTTTAGTTAGATGTTTATTCACTTACTTTTGGAGGTGGCAATCCATGTGTTAAACAGTTGGGTGCAAACACAATGTGTCTTTTGGTCTCAGTCACATAGTGTCCTTTTCTTCTCTGAATATAGAAAATGGGGTTTTCTAGGTGCTTATGGTCTCCAGAGAAGCTATAGTTATTCCGGAATTATTTCTGTATATCTTGGACTGAAATACAGGTACCCTGTTTACAGTCAAGTTAGGAAAGCAAAGTGGCACGATTTCTAAAACTGTCAGCCCACTTGAGCGGCCTTTTAGTGCTTTTTGAGCACAGCCCTCTGGACAACTTTGGAGCCAAATTGTTACCACCCACACGAAGGCACTTCGATTGGGAGCCGTAGGATTTGGGAGTTTTTCTTTTGTAACCCTCGTGGTCCGCTGAGCAGGTCTCAAATGCATTTCAAGCGGGGCCCTTGATTTTGACCAATCAATTCTGTTTTCAACAATTTAAAGATACTGACTCTACAGGACTAAGTATAGGTCATCCTAGGTCAATATTATGACATTTGAAACATGTTTCCTAGGCTAATGCAGTACGCTTAGGCAGTTATACTTGAGATTGTCAGAGCATGCTCTGTGTTGTCTTTGCAGATCTTTAATCTTCATTACTTGGACACTTTAAGTTTAACCTATACATCTAACCTAGACACCTAGCACATGTTTTGTCTTACTAAATTCTCCATCAACTAAATCCAATAACAGTGTATGGGCTTTGTATCCTCCTATTTGCAGTTAATCTTATTTATGTATGCATTTGTGAATATTTACTTGTTTGGTGCTTCTTAGTTTATTGATGTTATTGTAACTGAAATATCAGTTGTTCCTGTTGCTTAAGAATCTAGCCTTTTTTTGGTTGCAATTGATGCGTATTGTGCTGCTTAATGTATTGCATTTGTCCTGTTGTGTACTCTAATATATTCTATTACTGGCAACAATAATACTACGGTGACCAAATTTGGGTACCAAATTTTGCTACCATATCATGTTTCACCAGTGCATCTGTTTAATGAGTCCTACTTTTCATGTCTTACACTGACGTATTGGTGACACATTTGATGGCATCCAAAATTTGGTACCCAAACTTGGTCACCATAGCACTACTGTATAGTCTTTCATTTAAGATTCTAATTAACATTTAAAAATCACACGCAGATTGTTGCATTTCTTATTCCACTTTTGGATGATAAGTTTCCTTTGATACGAAGTATCTCATGTTGGACAGTTTCTCGATTCAGCAAGTTCATTGTTCAGGTATGAGTACATTGTATCTCCAAGCACATTTTCATTCTTTCTGATTCATTCCAAGTGTTTATGATTGATGTATTTCAGTTAAAAGACCTGAAGTAGTAATTCCTTGTGTAAAAATAGCACTTTGTCATGGTTGTTACACTTAAAAATGATTTATAATTTGTTTTTGAAATATGTTACATTGAGAAACTCCTTGAAAGGAAGATTAATGATTCACACACAGATTAATTAATGGGGAATGCCCTGAATAAGGCCAACAAGTGACTAATAATCCTGCTATACAGAAAGAAGTTGCTATCATGCATCAGTTTTAACGAGCCTTCTTCCACTTCCAAATCAACATCATCGCTAACATCCTACCATAAAACTCCATGGCTTTCTTGACCACAAAATCCTGGAAATCCCATGCTATTAATAGCCACCCCCTGCATCAAACTTGGGCACACTATCACTGCTGGGCTGCCTCACCTAGAAAATCCCACTTCCAGAAACCTTCCTCTCTTATTAGTTTGGCTTCCGTCGACCCCTTCGGATTTGCCTTCATCCCACTTTGATGATGCTTCCATGAGCCAATTACAGACCCAACGAACCTCCTTCTTTATCAACATTAAAAATCATTTGATTTCATTGCTCCTTTCAATAAGAGAGAAATTTAGCCTTAGATTTGTTTCCTCAGCACACAAACCGAAAGATTTCCAGCCTAGTTGTACACTTTTGCCAGAGATTCCACATCATCACCTTGAGACTGAAACCATGCAAGCCTGGAAGCATCGCCTGTGATCTTGATTCAAACCTATTTGTTTTCCTTGAGTTTGTCTCCTGGTGCTTAATAACTAAAGTGAGGAGGGTGCAGTTATCTACATTTTTTTACATTACTTGTAGCCAGCAGGCCCAACACTATTAGCTGCAAGTAACACAATTTGAAGTGCATATTTTGTAGTCTGGTTCCTATGTGGGTCTAACTCTAAAGTTTCTTCCTAATGTCTATGGTCTATACACTTTCAAGTATCCTTGAGTTGGATTGAATGTGTCAGAATTATTGCTGAAGTCAGTTTTTTGTTTGGGCATCTTTTCCAGGGTATTGGTCATCAAGAACGCCGTGAGCAATTTGATAAGGTTTTGATGGGGCTTCTAAGAAGAATATTGGATAATAACAAGCGTGTGCAAGAGGCTGCTTGTTCAGCTTTTGCAACTCTCGAAGAGGTTCTTACTGAAAATGGAGCTTAGAGATTGGATTTCTGCATTTTAAATTCTAATAGTGGTTTATTTTATTTGCAGGAAGCTGCTGAAGAGTTGGCGCCACGCTTGGAAGTTATTCTACAGCACTTAATGTGTGCTTTTGGAAAATATCAGGTTGCTTTTGGTACTGCTTATGTTTACTGAACTCATCTTGATTCATCATTATGTAACAATTGTTTACATACTGATTAATCACATCCTTGTATTATTATTGGTGTTGTTTTTGTTGTTTTCTTTGTACGTATGATCTCTTCTTATTCTCTCCCCATCTTTCTCACTAACCTACTTTTTATACGTGATTATATCTAGAGGCGGAACCTCAGAATTGTATATGATGCTATTGGAACTCTAGCTGATGCTGTTGGAGGGGAACTAAATCAGGTACGGTCTATTATGCTTAGTACTTCTTGTATGCATGTCACATGGAGTCAATTGTGTGCTTCATTTTACCATAACCCTGCCTATCAATTTAACAGCTTCATGTGTGTGCATGTGTTTTAACGCATATCTTATATGGATGTTGCATACATGCATATGCTATTCTTTCCAGACATAAGTCTGGGGTTGTACAGAAACCTTATTGCATGCTGCATTTTTGTTAATAATGTAGTCTTGCTGATTCTTTGTCATGATGATTTGCAGCCGACGTATCTTGATATTATGATGCCGCCATTAATTGCGAAGTGGCAACAACTTCCAAATTCTGATAAAGACCTTTTTCCACTGTTGGAGTGCTTTACATCAATTGCCCAGGTACGTGTATTGTTGTACCGAGTCTATGTTTTGGTTATTCAAGATATTTTGATATCTGGTTTAAATTAGTAGATATTTTCTCTCAGAATTAATCTGGTTGCTTTAGGAGAAATATACAGTAAAAGCTTTGGCAAGCTTTTAAATCAAGTATTAGCCAAGATATATCGATTTTCAACCATAAGTGCCTGAAATGGTATCTTCATTGTACAAATCAATGAAGTGTAAAGCACTAAGTAGTTGGCAAACCAGTAGGTAATAAATGTCCTGTATATGAGATTTAATGATTTTGAGACACTGGGTTCATTGAGGGCCTGCAAGCAGCAAATTGATGAGAACAATTCTTCTATGTGGTGAGAAAGGACATGAACCTGGGAGTTTTTCTGTGTTCAATATAATAGAAATGCGTAGTTCTCCTTATTCCTTGATAGATCAATGAGCTTTGAGAATATTGTATAAAATATATATGAAAATTGGCATTTTTTTAGATGGATTATATATTGATATCATGGTTATCAAAATCATGATCTAGGTTGTACTAGATTGCCCAAATGATCCAAACCGGTATAAAATCAGTATCGTAACAGAAGTACAAGTAGGATCATATAGGATTACAAGTATTTATCCAAAAAAAAAATAATAGATAGGATCACAAGTAGGATTGTTGGATTGGTGATTTTTCACCTTATTTTAATATTCATCATCATTATTGGTGACTTTTCAGTTTAGTTTGAGAAGCACAATTCTTCAATAGTTCCTTTGGATTCATATATTTTTAAGATGCAGTGAGTTGTTTTTTTAAGCTGTCTTAATATCTCTTAAGTATCTTGTGTTGTAGCTGCTCTAGTTATTTTTTACCGCACCACTACTTGTGCTTGTACTGTTCCTTATCTTTCAGGTCTGTGATCAGCAAAAAAAAGCTTTATTTCATAGACACAATATCTAGGAATTACGCTAAAATAGTAATAAGTGGTAGAATAATGTGTTTTATACTTTCTTTCAGGCATTGGGTACCGGATTTTCGCAGTTTGCTCAGCCGGTATTCCAGAGGTGCATAAACATCATCCAGTCTCAACAATTGGCAAAGGTTTCAATAAATTTGATTGTTTTATGAATCAGTTTTTTACATCATTGAATGTTATCATAGTTGTTCTTTGTTTGATGATTTGCTCTATTTAATGTTTTTGTCCGTGTGTAATGGCATTTGCAATTTCAGTCATTATTTTATGCTGAAATGTTCTTATGCCCTTCTGTTTTAGTCTTTTGGACAATGTTACTTGTAGAGTAAGGTGGACATATTTCCTTGACGGGTTGTACATATTCTAGGCAGAAAGAAAACATTGTTATCTGGAATCTTGAAGGCACAGTGTCTTATCTATTAAATTATAAGTTTACGTGCATGGAACTTGCTTTCACTGTGTAGTAATGAATTATAAAGAGCTTTTTCCTTTACCATCCTTTTTTTTTTCCCTGATAAGTAAAATTAAATATATTAAATGAGCTTTCTTTCTCTTCCTATCAATGGTGATGGGCTACAAAATGAGGGGTAGCACACTCCTTCCCCATGAAATCTTAACTTGGATGAAGGCAGGAATCAATCCCAGATCTCTGATACCAGGCCACCAGACTTTACCAACCAAGCTGGCTGGCACCTTAAGGAAATTTACCATATTGGTGTCAAGTTAACCATCAAGCAAGCACGTTTGAGATTTTGGTAACACCCACATCCCCCCCCCCCCCCCCCCCCCCTTCTCTCTCTCTCTCACAGCCCAACCCTTCCAAAATCCCTTAAATAGTAGTGTTGACTTCAAAGTGAGTATCTGTGACATTTTATATGAAAATGGAGAGAAAACAACAGACAGCATTGTCACTAATGATGAAATGTCTATGTTTGTGCAGTGCTCATGATATGTTATGTACTCAACATATTGAATTGATAAATGTAGGCTATGTGCAAACATCAAGCTAAATTGTGGTAGATGCTTTATAATTTTGAATTTTTTGGATAATATGTCTATGCTAGACATCTGTGCAAATATGTAAAATTTTGGCATAATCAGATGCTCCCTAAAAAAATTTAGGTCACATTCTTGGCATCAATCTTCAGTCATCTACTGTCCATATCAGATGGTGCTGAAAAGTAGGAAATTTTGGGTTGGACAACGCCTTATATATCTGCGATATAGAAGTATATCCTTAATTTGACAAAACAAACCTTACATAGTACTATAGTAGAGATTACGATGGGGCCTGATTCGTTGTGTCATTCTCCTATCCAAGCAATAAAATTATAGTCTTGTGTGATGTTTAATTTTAATGTACTAGCAAACTCATCATATTAAGGTTTCTTGTTTGCTTTCGTTTTTAATGTGTCATGGTCAGTTAATCTAGGGATAGATAACAGAGAAGCTCTATTTTGACACTTTTTTATCTTGTACTGGAATATTCAAGTCATCCTCCTGATGTTACAATATTTATATTTTAATGACAAACAGGAAAGAATATTTTGAAACTGTTATGTGGATGTTGCTGTTATCACTTATATTTTGCATTTCTCTAAATAGCATTATATCCATATTTGTTGTTGAGAGACTACTTTGCTTGAGCTTGGGCTCTGTATCAAGTTTGTTTTGTTTTGTTTTGTTTTGAGTTGCGAGGGAAATTGATGAAAAATTTATCAATAATTTGCCACAAAAATGTAGCTTAATCAATCAATTTCTAACAAAATCCTGTGTATATTGTGATGCATCCATTTGTTTTTCTGGCAATTATTATTCTCTTGCACGATAAAAATGCATCATAATGTACATTTTTTGTATTGATAGTTTTCTACAAAAATGTACCCATAATTTCAGTCAGTATTGTTAAGTCACCAATTCTCCCAAAAGCCCAAGCTGTTAGGAAATGGGCCCAACAATTTATATCAAGCTATCTAACAAGTATATCTATCAAAATTCTGTGTGTATATATATTGTGATACATCCATCTGCTCTTGGGACAATTATTATTCTCTTGCATATAAAATATGGTCTCCATTCTAAGTTATTTGAGTTAACTCTAAAACTAGGCATGAAAACCTCTATTATGATACCATGTGAACACCATTTTACCCTTTGAAATAAAACAAGTTTATTAAGATATATGAATATTAATTCGTGTCCCCGTGTCCTTGGACATGACATGAGAATTAGATGAATCAGACATTTAGATGCACACACTAGATACCCGTACCTGAGTTCATGTAACATAGGTTCCTTTTATCATCACTTGTGGCATTGTTAATAAATTCTGCAGTTTGCTTTGCTGGTTGCATTCCTTATCTTGGTTCACGAACACATTTTCCCCCCTGAAATTTGAATTCTTATACTGTGAGCATCATTTGTGTATTGATTGACACTGTGGCTGCAGGTCGATCCTGTTTCAGCTGGGGTTCAGTATGATAAAGAATTCATTGTGTGCTCTTTGGACTTGCTCTCTGGACTTGCTGAAGGTCTTGGTAGTGGGATAGAGAGTTTGGTATTCCCCCTTCTCTAATTCTCTCTCTCTCTCTCTCTCTCTCTCTCTGCAATATGTTTTTAGTTTTTGCTAAATGATGCTCCATGAAAATGAAATGATGCAAATAAATTCTGGGTGATGGTCATTATATATTGTTGCACACTGTAGTTTATTTGTTTTTTACATCCTCATTTATTGTGTTAGGAAAAGACAAACCTATTGTCCCTAGATTATAGTAAATCTGTCCATGTGTTCATAATTTTATCTTCATAGACTGTCATTGTGGAGGAGTCTGTTGCGTTGCATGTGCTGTGGATGTACCCTGTGCATTAAAATTTGTTGGCCAGACATAGCCTTCTTTCAACAGACTATCGACTATTATGTCTTTTATATTAATTATCCTGTCTCTGTGTTCTGTCGTGAATCATTCTACAGATTTCACAAAGTAGTTTGAGGGATTTGCTTCTTCAATGTTGCATGGATGATGCTCCTGATGTTCGACAAAGTGCCTTTGCATTGCTTGGTGACCTTGCAAGAGTAAGTCAAAAGTGTATATATACTATACTGTATGACTTTCTCTTGGTCTAATAATAGGAAAGCATTCTTGCCTCTATCATTAGCTCATGTAGTCCCTGTTTTTGGGGGTTGCAATTTGAGACTTGTACGCTACTAGATATGATTGGGCCGTAGGGCCAGTTGGTGCCTCTGGAAGCTCATGCTCAATTTTTTTTTTCTTTTCATGTTTATATACATATTCATGTTGCTTTTTATTGACAATGAATACTAATGGCCTTCGTTGTATTTCATTAGGTTTGTCCTATTCATTTGCACCCGCGTTTGTCCGAATTTCTTGATGTTGCCAGTAAGCAGCTGGTAAGTAGAATGGATTTCTGATTTCTGAGATCCTTTCTGATAGTCTTATTATTTCATAGATTTACTTATACAAGCTTTCTACAGAGCATCCCTAAGCTGAAGGAAAATATTTCTGTGGCAAACAACGCATGTTGGGCAATTGGAGAATTAGCGGTTAAGGTAGTTTCACCTCTCTATTTGCATCAGAATGAATCTAGATAATATTGCATTTTCACGCTCCATTCTCTGTTCTTGAACTAGCTAATTCTGGCTTAAAACAATTGTGACTCACATTGAAGTGTGGGTTCTTTTTATGACTTCCAATTTTGCAGTTCTCAATTTTTTGGCATAATTCTGATTTCTGATTTTATCTTTATGCTTCATATCATTTTGTGTATTGACTGGAAAAACATCATTAATGTTCATTCTGTTTTAAAATGAGGAAAATTATTAATCCATTACCCTAAAACAAGATGTCAAAGATGTTTGTCTTCATAGTTTATGTGGGCATGTTGATCTTCTTGATTTTGCGCTTGAATATATAAAAAATATGTAACATGAATAATGATCCTGTTATTTAGCAGGTGCAACTTAATTGAAAAAAAGGCAAGGTCCAGTTACTTTGTACATGCTACATGTCCTAAAACTGAGTGGGATGTAAATCCATGAGCCTGGACATGATCCTTTTCCACATGTCATACATCTGAAAGTTCTGCCAACTTTATAGTTCATTTGTAGAATGCCAATTAAATTTGCTTCAAGTAGCTTCTTGACATGGTGAAAGTTGTCTTATCCAGACAATAGAGCTACATATGCATTTCACTTGTGATACTCTTATTACAGTCTTTGATGCTTGGAAATGTTATGTGGTTCACTAATTGTTTGCAGGAATGACAGTATTCTTTGCCAAAAAATCTAGTGAATTGTACAAGTAAAATTTGATGATCAGAGAGCTTATTTATTTATGTGTGTATGTTTATTGTTTTTAAAATCTATTTGCTGTCTACTTACATTTGACACCCATTTTGATACCTCCCTTTTTTTAAAAAAAAAATTATTTTTATTTCTTCCCCTTTTCCTATGTCCATATATCTTATGGAGTCAATTGTCTGGACAAATAAATTTCAAAATGTTAAATTATTCTATGTTTTGGCATTGCTGGCTAGCTTAACTGGTAAAGTCTCTTGGCAGTTGTACTAAAGACCTAGTTTGAATAATGCCTTCATCTGGGTTGGGGAGGTCTACCGAAAAACGGAAAAAAATAGTGCAGTGACCATGTTCAATCTATGTATTTTGCATGCTAACATGAGTTGTGTTGAGGTTTCATTTGATTGCTAATCATCTCATTTCCTTCATGTCTGTTTATTTGGGGCATTTGTTTCTTGTTGGTTTCCTTTTTGAATCAATACTAAATGGGGTGCACAAATTTATCAACAATGCCCTTCCATAGACTAGAAGTATTTTGACATTTTGTAAACTAATAATTTCAGGTTCGTCAAGAAATTTCTCCAATAGTGATGACAGTCATTTCTTGCTTGATCCCGATTCTTCAACATGCTGAGGTGATTGTTTCTTTGCTGTTTTCCAGTCATGCATGTGTATGCATGCACACACTCGTGGGCATGGGTGTATGTTTGGGACTGTTATCTCTAATTAATTACATTTCTTGATGCTGAGCAGGAGCTCAATAAGTCACTTATAGAAAATAGTGCTATAACGCTTGGTCGAGTTGCCTGGGTTTGTCCAGAGGTTGTATCACCGCACATGGAGCATTTCATGCAATCATGGTGTATTGCTTTATCTATGTAAGTTCTTGTTTTCTTTTTCACCACTACCCATTGAAAGACTTCTTGATGTTACTATTTGCAAGTACCTAGAAAATGGTGGTATGGGCATGCTTTGTGTCATCTTAATATTATTAATCCTCATTTAGGGACAGAAGCCGGAGATAGGATTGAAGTAATTAGTGTTGGGAGCATTTAGGTTTTCTTTATTATATAGATTACTATTAAATCTGAATTCTCTTCTACATTAGTTATTTGTTGGTTTCAGACACTTGCCAAGTGTAAGCGTTTCTATATCACTATCAGTCTACTTGCAGCCTTATGTCATTAGCAAATTGTGGCAGGATACGTGATGATATTGAGAAGGAGGATGCCTTCCGAGGTCTATGTGCCATGGTATGCCTATACTTTCTTCATCTTCCAATTAAACTGAGATTAGAAATGTAATCCTAGTTTGGTGTGCAATTGTTTGCAGGTTAGAGCAAACCCATCAGGGGCTTTGAGTTCACTTGTTTTCATGTGCAAAGCTATTGCAAGTTGGCATGTAAGAATGGCATTCCTGAATTAATTTTTTTGAGTAGAAAATAAAAACAAAAAAAATATGATTTTTTTATTTTCTTTATTTTAATACAGGAAATAAGGAGCGAAGAACTACACAATGAAGTTTGCCAGGTGTTGCATGGTTATAAACAGGTCAGTGGTGTTTTGGTTCTCTTTTGATTTCTATTTAAATATATTTTTGGAACTTTATGCCTAATTTTTTTTCTTTCATGGGGGTTGTATAACTCTTGGAATAGAAGAAAACCAATGGTTGCATTGCATGGTGAATGATGTACTTGTTTTTATTTGCAGTTACAAAATTAGAAATTGGACATGGATAACAAATAACTGATGTAATAAATGTATAAAATAATTATCTTTACAGATGCTTAGGGATGGTGCGTGGGACCAGTGCATGTCTGCTTTGGAGCCCCCGGTGAAAGACAAGTTGTCAAAGTATCAAGTATGAATATTTTCCTCATAAGAGAGTTGTCTTCCACACTGGTGCCCTGTCTTCGCCATGCTGCCAGAGTTGTGTACCTGCTTGTGTTGTTGACATTTTGTGCGTTGTTTAATTTTGAGCAAGAAGACCAAACGGCTTGGTGATGTTTTTCCTAGCACAGGCCGAATTATTCCCCAGTTTTCATTGAAGCTTGAAGCTAATTTATTGTAATCTTCAAGGCTGCCCATGGATTGACTGTCCCAACGACATTTGGTTTGGACTGAAGGTCGAAATTGATGATTGCAACTTAGATATGGTGTATAGGGGCGTGATTTTTCTAGCATTTTCCGTGAGTTTTTTTCCCTTATCCAGGTTTTGAATTTAAAAAGAGTTTACTACATCTCATTCAAGATCTAGATTTATATTTTTCCCAGCTTGGTCAGAGTCTTGTATACACCTTATTGGCAAATAGATTCCAGTCTGTGATTTCTATAGATTTTGTTGAAGAGGTCAAAATGTTGATTATTATAATTTGGTTTTCTTCATATTTCACATTTGGGCATGGGGATCGTTATTGCCATTTGGAGGTGGAGCGGAATTATTGTTGTTGCTGTAGGATTTGGTTGGTGGAACCTCAGGTTCCATGATTTTATAGAAATTGTGGTCAGCTAAGGTCAATAGTCAGAACAAATTGCATTGTGTCCTTTTTGTTGTATTATTTTTCCATTTTAACTCTATTCCGAGTTTATTCTTTGTTAGTACATCTCGTTGGTTATGAAGGTACTTGTGATGAGGCAATGCTGAGTGGAATATTTTTTGGCAGCTTTCTGTGTGTGTATTATAAGACTTCATTTCATGATGCTGCCTGTTGGTTACTTGGTTGTGTATTTGGAACAATTTTATTTCATAATGCTGGCTATGGCTATGGGTTTGGTTGTCTCGAGTGTAATGTGTTTTATGTTTTTATTTTCCAAAAAACACGTCACTTATTGTGTTTCATGTCCTCTGTGTGTACGCCCGAGCGCGAGAGGATACATAATCAAAATATGACGCAACCTAAACAAAAGATACGGAGTTAATGACCCATTGGGCCCCTAAATTATACCTTTGTTTTAAAATGGGCCCTGAACTTCATTTTTTTCTCAATTTGTCTCAACGTTTTAAATCTAATACTTATGACTGTTCAGATTTATACTTTAATTGATAACAAGACAGATATTTCAAAGAATTGCATTTGGCTGCAAAACTAATCCACTCAAGGCCCCATCTCAAGGAAAAAAAAAAAAAAAAAAACCCCCTTTTCAAGGGAATGAGATTGAGGCTGGTTAAAAAGTTGAGAGATTAAATTAAGATAAAATGAATTGCAAGGACTATTTTAAAAATGAAAAGTATGAAACAACAAAGAATCACAGTGCTACCAAGCTAACAACATTCGTAATCATAAGTAATGTTAAGTATCATGAAAAAAATATTATGAAAATGATCATGAAAGATTTTTCACTGTTAGATTACACATACAAAAAAATACCACACACGAATCAAAAGATGGAAAATCTTCATGAAGCATTTCATGATTTTTTTTTCATGATCCTTAGTATTATTGATGCAGGAAATACTAAAGCATTGCTTCTTTCTTTTCTTCTCTTTTTTTTTTAAAAATTTTTTTTTTTAACAAAACCATTGTAATAGATAGAGAGACAACTTTAATCAATCCATGGAACATTTCCTGCGACTGTTTACTCACTCAGAAGCTATGGTCGCTCTCTGAAAACCACCTCTAACAAAATGTGTTTGTTTTTGGGGTGCCAAAGAGATGTAAACAAGAGTTATGCTCACACTGCCAATGGGGCAAGCTATGAACTGCATCTGGAAGTATTGAGCTTGACCATATACTATCAACCAGGGATTTCATCACTGCTTGTTATGGGGTCTTACGCAGAAGCAAGGCCAACTGGTAACAGAGGGAAGAGTCAACTGAGGCGAGTGCAACTATAAGAAGTGCCACGAGAAGGAGAGTGAGAGAAGCTGTCTTCTGCTGCACACACACGCACAGAGATCAGAAATGCATGAGAAATAGAAGCACATGCATGTTAAAAGCAGCAAAGATAATGAACCCAATTTTTATTTATTTATTTATTTATTTTTTTGGCATGTTTGCTATCATGCATCTGATTATAGCCAGTATCCTACAACCTATTTGTTGACATGTATAAGAGAACGGACATGCCAATTACAATCAGCAAATACCCTTATGTTATTTGTTTTAACTCATCCATGTATACATATTTATAAGAGCCGCAGTTCAGAAGGGTATTCAATTTACACATATGAGTTGAATAAGCGACTGAAAGTAGAGCAAGAATTCTAGACAGTAGGAACTAACCGTGTTATGGAAACTTGGCTACTCTATGTACTTCAGCTGGCTAGGCTGCTCATGGAGGAAGATAGATAAAGATTACAAAGCCCTGAAAAAAGGATCACCAATCACTTCATACAAGCTAATCTTTTCCATCCTATATAAATGTTGACAAAACTGTTCCTATTGGCTGCCACCAACATGTAAATTTGAGGTAACTCAACATGATTGATTTATTGCAAGTACAATACAACAAAGCTTCCTTTATAGGAGTTAACCAAATGGGCTCTTCAAGGAAGTCATCGCCAAAGCTCAATTCATGATGATTTCTTCCTGCGGATGTAGTATATCTGGTGCAGAAACTTGGGGCAAGAAAATAATGAATCTTTGCTCTAGGAATCTGACAAATATTTACAAGTAAATAATCTTCAAAATCAAACATATACCAATTAAAATCAGAGAGAAAAAAACAAAAGAAATACCTAATAAGTTACCCTTTTAGAAGTAAGTTGAGTGACTTCGTAAGTTACCCTTTTTGAAACCAGTTGAATGACATTGTAATCTCTAGGTGTGCTTCTGTTATATTTCTGAATCTGGAATGGTAGTTTAGGATTGACTAAACCTATCTATAATAACAAAACAAATACTAAGTGCCAAAAGAATAAAAAATAAAGACATAGTCACAGATAAATAGAGGTCAGGAGGACCTGCACAACCTGCCGTCAACGCAGAACTGATTTGCATCTTATACGAATGTTAACTCCAAACCTATTGACAACAACAAAAGAAACAAATTATTGAAAAAGAAACAAAAAAAAAAAAGGGCAGAAATGAACGGGGAAAAGAATACTGATAAGATTATTGGGACTTAAGAGTCATTTCAAGCACAATTCAATAGTAACAGACATAGTGGTAAAAGCTATGAGGAAAGATGAGGTGCCATAATGTGACACAACAATAACAATAGAAGTAAACGCTTTGCCAGTGAATTCGAGTGATATATATTAAAAATTTCTGCTAAGACAAATCAAAAACTAATATATGCAAAACCCATCTATGTTTGTAAATTATTGTTCAATTATCAAGAAACGATAATAAGAAGGGTTCCCTTAGTGGAATAGTGAAGGGAATATCAAATGGCAATCAGTTCGTTACAGGAAGGAAATGTTTTGATGCCATTACATACCCTCACCACTATGCTGCAAAAGTAGTTAGATACTCTTGCACATCTATTTTAATTCAGATAACTGTTGCTACCTAACTGAAACATTGAGTAGCTTAACAAAAAGTTTCAACGACGAGCTATAGATCTTGAATTCCCTATAGGTTCTGCAGAGGCAGGGGAAGGTCGGGTTCAAAGCCCCATCTTACTAATAATAATGAAGGGCTTATTGGTCGACTTACACTCAAATTATCTTCAATCAAACGAAGCAAAGAAAGCTCTTCGTATTTAGTGGATATTTGTAGGATAGGAAATAACATTCTAGACAGGGCATCTTGCTTCCACACCATTTTTCACTTCTTTTGGCATGTAGGTTAAAAGCTAACTTATTGACTTATTGACTTTTTCGAGTCACATCATGTTTTTTGAACATTTAAAAAAAAATAAATCAAAAAGCTAACTTTTAACCTATTTACTCATGATTGGATTGGATGAGCCACAATTCTAATTTATGAACCAACCCTATTTTTATTTCATTCCATCCTATCTATAGCTCCAGACTGATGTTTTATTCTCAACTGAATACCAAGAATGATTGAATAGGGAAAACAATGAACCTCTTGCAAGAAGAAAACCACTGCAGAGAGCATAATCGAGGGAATAAGAAGAAGAAGAAGCTAACCCAGAATTGAGAAAATTGGGAATCACAGAAAAATATGAACAAACCCTAAAGGTGCATCCATTGTGAAACAAACTTCAATTTTTTTTTTTTTGAATACATAGACCACAAACATGTATACACATAAACATATGTAACAAGGTTAATTCAATATCTGTAGAAGTTAGGTGTCTCTCCAATCCAAGTCTCACAATGGTGCAAAGATACATGAAATTGAGAGTTCATCACCAATGAAATTTCTGTTTGAATTTGAGAAAGAGTGTGTTTAACCCAAATAAGAAGGAGAAGGACAAGGAGAAGCAGAAGAAGAAGAAGCAATACCTGATGTCAATGAAGATGCTCTCACCATCACCCAAGGAGAAGAGGGGAGAGAGAGAGAGAGAGAGAGAGAGAGAAATGGAAGCTGCTATTGACAGAGCAGTATTTGTTTCTTCCAGATAAAACTGCTGCTTGGGAAAGTTGTACATTCTGGATATTTAAAAAAAAATACAATTAGTCTATCATTTTTAATATAGTTACATTAATTTTTCTTTAAATAAAATTAAAGTGATTGAAACTAAAATTAACAGTGGATAAACACTGAAATAAATAAAGATAAAAGTAATAAATAGATGATAATATTATTTTTTCATTTATACTATTAACGAATTAATGATGAAAAATAATCTAACTATTATGTATTATTAAAACCTTGAGGGAGGTGAGTCCATTTTTTTAAGGGAAATTTGGTTATAAACCCCCTTTACCTTCCTTTCATTGCTAAAAGGACTAAGAAAAAAATTATACTTTCTAAACCCACTCATAATTATAAAGTCCTGCATAAAGGACAAAATTTATTATTTAAATATTTTGTCAGACTATTATACCCTTGGCTACACTTCTCAGATCTACACCATTTTGATGGGGAGAAGTTCAAATCTGCAGATTCGGCGGCGCGAGAGAGAGAGAGAGAGAGAGACGTACGGAGAACATAGAAGGAGAAGCGCGGCCCAAGGGATCGAAGAGATTGCGGGAAAAGATTGGGAGGAGGAGCACCAAGAGGCCGGCGAATGCAACTCTCTGAGTCTGGTTGCTATGGCTGTCTGCCTTCATATCTTACCCTAGATATGTGTATATGTATATATATATATATATATATATGCAGATATCAGAAGAAGAAGTGGATCAGATCAACAAGTGAAAAGCCTCATCTCATAGAGCACGAAGGAATGTGAACCTGTCACTGTGTAGTATCGTCGTCGGACTTTGACGAGTTTGGCCTTTTTCAGAGCTGATGGGACCCCGTTGTCCATTGGAGATCGTAGATCTTTCATTGCTTTTGCGCTGTGGAGTGTTTTGCTTTGTTCGTGAGAGGTTTGGAGGTTGTTGAACACGTGTTCAATTCTAGGAATTTTTTGTTTGTAAGCTCTAAAAGTTGAGCATCACTAATCCAGTAATTGAATTTTAATTCTATCAAATATTGTCTAGGTTTTATCACCATCATGGTTACATTCCTCATTCAAGATTTTGAGAATATATGTATATATATATATTTGTGTGTATGAGTGTTGTTGAACATATGTATTCTTTTCATTGAGATTTGTGATTGTTGATCGAGTTTTAGAAGTTTTTCTTCTCAATTAGATATGTTGATTTGTTGATTAATTTGTTTTGTTTTTATTTGTTTTGTTTTTGATTTATTTTTGTTATTTTTGATCTAATTTCATTTGATAGAACCAGAGTAAAATTTTACTCTGGTTCTATTGTTCTGTTTTTTTCATTTGACAGAACCAGAGTAAAATTTTACTTTTATACAGAGTAAAATTTTACTTTTGTGTAGAGTCTAACATTTTACTAGTTTTTCAGAGTAAAATTTTACTTTTATACAGAGTAAAATTTTACTTTTAGTTTCAAAGTCTCACAGTTTACTCGTTTTTCAGAGTAAAATTTTACTTTTATACAGAGTAAAATTTTACTTTTATACAGAGTAAAATTTTACTTTTAGTTTCAAAGTCTCACAGTTTACTCGTTTTTCAGAGTTTACTTTTGTGTAGAGTCTAACATTTTACTAGTTTTTCAGTGTAAAATTTTACTTTTATACAGAGTAAAATTTTACTTTTAGTTTCAGAGTGTAAAATTTTACTTTTATACAGAGTAAAATTTTACTTTCATACAGAGTAAAATTTTATGAGGGTAATATGGTAAAAGAAACAAGTTTTAAAATATTAGGGGGTTTTGAAAGTACTTATATAATTTTTGTCCTTTTGAAAGACAAATTAGATAGTGAGGGGGCTATCACCAAATCCCTCTTTTTTTAAAACCTTAAAAAGCATCATGTCATTTTTTGATTTGTTACAAATTTAACAATGTAAAACTCAACTCTTTTACCATCATTGTGATTGAATTGTAAGTTTTAAATTGTAAATCTTTCACATTTTTCTTAAATGAAAAATATTACTTTTACATAATTTATCTATAAAATTATATCAAAATAATATAACAGTGATAGGTTTAACTGTAAGACATTTTAAAATAGTAAACTAGCCCTAAGGTATATTTTTCAAGCCATAGCCAACCAACTTGTAGCTTAGGTGTAGAAACTTTTTAGTACCAAACAAAACCTAAACCATGTGCTACAACAACAACAACAACGACGATGACATAATAGTTGTGTTGTGTGTATTTGTATGTGTTTGTTAAGACTCTGAGCTTGGCTTGGCATCTCATGCCCTGCCGGTTTTAATTGGGCTATTGAGGTTTAATAATATGTATTGCTTATGTCCTGAGAAAAAGCTTAAACAATAGCAACAAAGCCTTGATATATCTCCTATAACAACAATATTAAACTAAAAATTAACACAAAATTATATGGGTTCTCAGCACGAACACGTGGCACAATTATTACGAGGCACCGTGCGTGCATAGGCTATGGTTAAGCCGTATTGTGTTAGGAAAGATTTTTGTAACAATTATATTCTTAACGAAATTAGATTCTTGTAACAAAATTAGATTTTTAGCAATCATATACACTAACAACGCTCCATTTTGCAGATTAATGACTCATTGCACATCTAGTCATTGATCTTTTCACTACGTAGTAATCAAATTTTTCAAGAGAAGCACTCAAAATTTAAAATCTATAGATTAAATTTAGTTGCGATATCTTCTGATTACATACCAGCTTCTCTTCCTGTCTTTTACAATGGCATAAAATAGCATATCTCAATACCAGCTGCCAACAAATAATTCTTGTAACTTTGTTTGGTTTTTTCAATTGGAAACACAAACATAATGTGGTGGTTGGAGGAACTGTTTCCCGGCAGCTGCCATTTCTATTTTCTCCCACTTCTCTTCTCTCTTCTTCTCCTCCTGGCGTGCCCAGGATTATCCTGATTGAAGTCCGAGGAGGCACTGGTTGTACAAACTCGGTTCCATTTTCTCCCACCTTCACGTTTTCTGTCAATTGTTTGACACTCTTGCTCCAGTGCCATTTTAGGTTCCTCTCCATGCCTTCAACTATCACTGGAAACACTTCTTCTCTCACCTGTGATGCCATCTTCACAAACTATTCGTTGTTCCATACGTAGAGAGCACGCTCTGCTACCTAAATTAATTCAAAGAATTTATGTTAATTTCCTATACATACACAAATTTGATGATATTGACATAGAGATTACAGACAAAAATGAAGCAACTACTTTGTGATCAATTCATTTGACAATGTCCACATGTAAAGACAACAGAGGAGGCTTCCATGGTGACTGATTCAATGGAAATTAAATTGACTCATGCCCCAATCAGCAAAACACCCTAAATCTTCTTGTCAATCTACAACCCAGTCCCATTTATTGACTGAAAATGAAATTTCACTTGTTTCAAATATAGGAAACTGAAAAAACAGAGTGATTCTCCATGTGAAGAATTGTGTAGTAGTGTTTAGTGTTCTGAGAGGACAGGGGGGATAATTGAAATTTAGGATTCATGAAAGTCAATTTGGGTGGAGCGAAGAGGGTTTTTTGTGAGATGAGAAATGAAAACTATTAACCTTGTCCACGTGAGTTTTGTGAATAGAAAAAGAAGTAGAAAATAATGAACAAGGGATATCGGTCTTTCTGATGTATTGAACTCAAAATTCATTATATATTTCGTTGTAAATAAATTGCTGGGGATTGTTCAATAATTGAAAACTAGAGTAATTCTTTGATAAATGATCACCATAAGTCGGGCTAAATAGAATTTGATCAATTCTTTTCTTTGTCATTTGTATGAGGAACTGAACCAAGAATTATCTTTCTTCATGCCACCGGCTATTTTTCGCTAGTTAATTCACAGAAAAGGGAAAGTCGACAGGAAATGGACACGGGGAACGAGGCTTAGTCCAACGCCAGCTACTATCAAAGGAAAAAAAAAAAAAAAAAAAAAAAAAACCTAAAACACAAGAAGTTAGTTTTTCTACTTATACAGAAACCATTTACAGAATTGGACACAAACACCTTACATGGATGTTGGACTCACAAAAAGGTGGGATTATTGTATCCGATTCTGTGATCAGCTCATGTGTTGTTAGACTTTATCATAGTTTTGTTACCTGTGAGTTCCAACTGTTGAAGCACT
Organism: Camellia granthamiana; assembly: GCA_036172215.1. Taxonomy (NCBI): domain Eukaryota; kingdom Viridiplantae; phylum Streptophyta; class Magnoliopsida; order Ericales; family Theaceae; genus Camellia; species Camellia granthamiana. Next base: position 153,183,045 of record CM069908.1, read on the forward strand.
TGGTAATTTGTGTGCACAAGGGCAGAGCCAACATTCTGTACTGCTCAGGCTCCATATTCTCAACCAGTTCCTCCAATTCCCCAATCAGCAGAACCTCCTTCTGACAATTAGTGACTAGCCAATACCTCAAAATCCCTCTCACAACAACCCCGCCTAACCCAGGCTCCTTCTGCACAAACTGAGACACACAGTAAGCCAACTGACTATGGTACACCTGCACTCCCTTGGGCTTGTGCAGAGGAATCAACACTCTCATTAAAAACAACTTGTGTTCCTCTTTCAATGGAACAGTAAATCCATTAATAATGCTCCCCCATATCTCAAGCAGCTCTCCAATCCCACAGTGCCGATCTGTCTCGAATATATAGTGCAAGAACACATCGCTCATCGCTTTCCTCATGAAGGATCGGTAGAAAGTGAACTTTAGGAAAGATTTTTGTAACAATTATATTCTTAACGAAATTAGATTCTTAACAATTACTTCATTATTCCTTTCCTAAGTCCTAACTACCCAAGTTTACCTTGTCGTACACTAGAAGAAGTCAGCAAAATGTGTATATTGAGGTTGTGCTAATTAAATATATAGGCTTTGTTTAGATTTCTATGTGATTAGTCTAACCAACACGTATCTAAAAAATGCTCAAACAAACAAAGTGTAAGAGCAAAACTTCAAATAAAGATGCATACATGACTTGTGCTTCAAAGATAGAAAAAAGAAAACAAGGTAAATAACAACACCAGAGAAATAAATGATTATGAGATAATATTCATTGAAATAGCACATAATTGTGCATACAGCACTACCGTCACTTGTTTCATCAAAATTGCAATTAAATTGATTGATTTCATATACACAAGGAATATTGGAGACCATATAAAGAAGAAAAAAAAGTTCAGCATTATTAAGCAATTGACAACAAAAAAATTACAAAAAAATCTTGATTTTTCCTTCCTTCTCTGCATTTCATTGTTGGTGTGTGAACATATCATCTCAACACAAGCCACACTTGATCTTCTTGTGTTGTGGTGGTATATGGAACTTTGGCTCTCTGGGTATAGTGCAATGCTTCATCGACCTGAAAATAACCCGAAACAAACAAGGGACATCGTTATGTTTACACCACTTATGCCAGTCAAATGATGCATTAGAAAACTTTTAGATTTGAGGTTTATTTTACAAAATTGGAGATCCAAACAACACCTGATCAATAAAATGTGCTGGAAAAGTTGAACCTACGGTAAGTGACACTGAGGGGGAAAAATGTATATAAAAAAAGAAGAAAGAAAGCAATGTATACAAACTACATATTGCTTTTTAAGAATCATTTGAAGGAGAGGGTCTATTTGAAGTCTTTAGTAGGAGAAGTTATCTGGCAGGTTCAGCTTTCCGCGCCCACCAAAATAGACATGATATCTTCTTGTATAGAAAATAGAAACAAGTGGATCATATGTTTTTCTAATATTGAAAAGACACACCATGTGTCCTATAGGCCAAACCTCCTAGATAATTTCTTTATTTAGTAGGTTTTTTGGTTATCCATATTCAAATGGAAAGCCATGTATAGCAAAAGAAGTTTTTAAAAATTCTAGATTTTATCTGGTACCTTCTAGGGATGAAAGGCCTGTCGAAATAGGGCATGAGTTGAGCTCTTGGAATGAGCTCCTTTCTTAGTCTCCTGATTTCCTCTTCTTTTGCTAACTACAGGAGCAAAATCCAACATGCACACATATATCAGTAAACTACCAATAATATCACCAAAACACACCCATAAGGTTTTTTCTGTCATGTACCTTTTGTTGTCTTTCCCTTTTCTCCCTGTACTGTTCAACAAGGCTCATCTTCTTAGCCAGCTAATATGCAATCACAGAAGCAAAATTAAAAGGTAATTCAATAAAGGGGATTTCATTATTGCTATGCAATATGCGCGAGAACGTGGAATCTTGTAGATTCAGTGAATGGTAAAGACTATAGTAATGACACAATGCCTACTCTATATGTGATAGGTGAGTGCAGTTATGGTCATTATGCCCAAAACAACTGATTAATACATGAAAGAAAACCTGGAGTAAAAATATTTAAAGAAAGTTAAAAATGCACCTGTTGGTCAAACTCAGCACGCTTCACAGCTCTCACATCGCTATGCAGCACCAAATCAACCGGTCTTGTGATTTCTTTGACAGCAGGTTTTACTAAGCACTGTAATACCATCAAAAAACATATATTCATGCTACACATTTCAACAAAATATTACATATGAAATTAGAGATAGAAACATTTGTACAACAAAGCGAAACTTCCATCGTTTTTCTCCTCAAATTAAATGGAATTACCTCTGGCTCATCTGTTGTCCATGGGAGACCTTGTGCAATTGGAATCCGTTGCTTTTCCTCCTCCATCATCATTTGTTGTACTTTCTTGACGAATTCTTCCTCCTTGAATCTTCCCCTTTGCTGCAATAAAAATCAATCACCAAAATTAACAAGATTTCAAGTAAATTGAGGCAAAGACAGAAGGATTTAAAAGCAAAAGTCAATTTCACAAAACCATAAACACACACCTCTGTGCGAAGGTTGAAGGGCTTTACTTTTGAACTAGCATTTCCTTTTCGATTTCCATTGCTTGGTTTGGGTTTTATTTTCTCACTGGAATTCAACCGTGAGGATTTACTGATTAAATTCTTGATTGGGTGATGCTTATTTGATGCAACACCACTGCAATTGCTCTGTCCCCAATCCTTGATTCTGTTGTTTTTTGAGACCGATTGTGGAAGCTTTGGAGAAGATGTTTTGTTTGTATTCCCCTCGCCAACACGAGAAAATGCAGAAATTAACTGTCGGGAAGAACTTTGATGGGACCTGAATGCCATACATTTAGCCATTCTCATTTAATTGACTACAATTAGAAAACACCCCAACAAAATTTACAATACAGCAAAGGTGAAGTACTTACAAATGGCTTATTTTGAACCAGTTATCATCACTGCAATGTAACAGAAGAAGATTACACTTGGATTCAAGATGTGAAGTCTTACAATTGACTTACAAGAAACGACTTTACAAGAAAACATGGAGGAACCATTTTTAGAACCAGTTGTAAAGAAACTCACTTGTCTTTGTATCCAGACGTGGCTTCTAGATTGAGATCTACCCACATGGGAGCTTCGATTTCATCCTGTATATGTGAAAATCAGCAGTAATGTAACACCAGACTCTCTTGGAAATTAATACAAACACAAAAGACACATTTTAGATTCTCACAATTATTGGATTCAAAACAAGACAAAATGCAAAGTAGACATGATGAATATTTAAAACAAAAAGGAAGAGGGATGAAGGGGGAAAAAAATTATTAAAGGCTGGAAAAGAAAGAGGAAAAAGGGGGTCAATAGTATGAGACAGAAAAAACAACAGATTCAAAGCAATAATTAATTCCAAGAAGATCAAAACCCAGCTTTAAACATGAACCCAAACAGACCAAGATCAAGAATCCATAACATATTGAAGTGAATATACCATTCCCAGATCAAAAAATAACCAATCAACAGGAAAAGAAAGAAAAAAAAACCTATAAATTTTTTTCTTCAAAATCATAAGAAACACTAGTGACTTCAATCATTTCCAAGATTCAAACCAACCAATAATCAATGCGGGTTGAGATTAGCGAATCAACAAGTAAACCATGAAGAAAATGAAGAACCAGAAATTACCAGAAAAGCCCACTGATCGACTGGTTCAACAACGCTCTTCCTCGGAGGAGCAACTGCTGTATCTCTGTTTTCGGCGATTTCTGGGTCTTGTGTCTACATATCCAACATGTTAGACTACCAAATGCTGGACAAACTTGTAACTTGTAAGTAATAAATAATAATACTCATAACATAGAATCATATTCCGAAGTTATATATTCAGCTGGCATGGGCATTTCTCACCCTTTCATTTTATTTTTTAATGTTTACATTAATGTTGTGCTTAGAGAAGAACACAGCTGCCAGAATTATCACAGTAGATCCTCAATGGTCTCTCGCAAATTAGTTTATTAAGTGGTGGAATTCTATAATTGTGTTCTTCAAATACATGTAAATATATGTTTCTTTGGTTCTGATTTTTTTTGTTTAAAAAAATGTTTGTGGACTTAATATGCCAAGTGTTTAGTCTGCTGAACTTATTCAAGATTGAAAACTAAGTAGCAGATTGAAGGTGAATAGATGGATTTCAAACAGAAGTAAATTATATTGAAAACAAGACATGAGAGATCAATTAACTAACAATTGATATACCTTTGGAACCTGCTGAACCGTGCCTCCAGCTCCGGTGTTGGGTCTCTGACTCGTAACATTCTCTTTACCATTTCCGAGTCCATTATACTTGTTGACTCCCACTTTGTCATTTGCTTTTGTACCACCAGTCACAGAATCTTGTGAATTGACTCTATGTAGCCTCGTGGCTTTAGAATGCACAACTTTGTTAACCTGAAAGTTTTATACATAATTCAGCTGACTAACCATGATTCTGGACTAAATATGCCAAGTGTTTAGTCTGCTGAATTTATTCAGGATTGAAAACGAAGTAGCAGATTGAAGGTGAATAGATGGATTTCAAACAGAAGTAAATTATATTGAAAACAAGACATGAGAGATCAATTAACTAACAATTGATATACCTTTGGAACAATACTCTTTTGCTCTGTCACTATCTGAACCTGCTGAACCGTGCCTCCAGCTCCGGTGTTGGGTCTCTGACTCGTAACATTCTCTTTACCATTTCCGAGTCTATTATACTTGTTGACTCCCACTTTGTCATTTGCTTTTGTACCACCAGTCACAGAATCTTGTGCATTGACTCTATGTAGCCTCGTGGCTTTAGAATGCACAACTTTGTTAACCTGAAAATTTTATGCATAATTCAGCTGACTAACCATGATTCTGGACTAAATATACCAAGTGTTTAGTCTGCTGAATTTATTCAGGATTGAAAACTAAGTAGCAGATTGAAGGTGAACAGATGGATTTCAAACAGAAGTAAATTATATTGAAAACAAGACATGAGAGATCAATTAACTAACAATTGATATACCTTTGGAACAGTACTCTCTTGCTCTGTCACTATCTGAACCTGCTGAACCGTGCCTCCAGCTCCGGTGTTGGGTCTCTGACTCGTAACATTCTCTTTACCATTTCCGAGTCCATTATACTTGTTGACTCCCACTTTGTCATTTGCTTTTGTACCACCAGTCGCAGAATCTTGTGCATTGACTCTATGTAGCCTCGTGGCTTTAGAATGCACAACTGTGTTAACCTGAAATTTTTATGCATAATTCAGCTGACTAACCATGATTCTGGACTAAATATGCCAAGTGTTTAGTCTGCTGAACTTATTCAGGATTGAAAACTAAGTAGCAGATTGAAGGTGAATAGATGGATTTCAACAGAAGTAAATATGCCTAGTTTGGTGTCATTAATCAAAATGTTGCAGCTTCTCACCTTTGATTTTGCAGTTTCCAGGTGGGCTGACTTTGCGGCAGCAATGATTTTACTTCCACATCCAGATTTAAAAGTCAAATCCCGAGTCTTAGCAGTAGATTCCTTGGACATATTTGACTTTCTTACTTTGTCGCAATTTGCTTGAGGCGCTTTGTTCAGTGATGCACGAAGTGTCGTGTTCTTAACATTATAACCAGGGTGTGAAGAGGAGCCCACACCGGATTTTCCCGAGGAAGATTTACGCCCTTCTAATTTTCTCCCACCAACTACTTCAAATGCATGTTACATGTACGCATAAAATCCAAGAAAATCATACCAAAAATAAAAAAAATAAAAAAAAATCCAAGAACAAAGATATTGGACAGGTATATATGCAATTCATAAACATATGCGTGCACAGAAATGTAATACAATTTAAATAGATTCATTAATTTTTTATTTTCGATAACATTACAAACAGAAACAGAGGAGCACAAAATTTAGACCAGCATCTCTAATGGAACTTCTTGCAAAAACCTTCAAAAATACACACCAACTCAAACATTGTTGGTCACCAAGCTTCTTTTTTTATTGATGTATTTGGCGATGTAAACTTTTTACTGTCTAAATTTATCAATAATTTTTTTTTTACCGATTAAAAAAATAAAAAAAAAATTGAACATCTCGCATCCACCATATCGAGGAATGAATCAGCAACGTGGTCACAGGCATTACTTAAACACAACTGTCGATGAAACTAAAAATTATCATGTGACAAATCAAACTTATTCAAAAATTTAAAACTCGATGAACATGTATGTTTATATTCATCTTTCATTCATATACTTTTTAAGAGAAATTACCATTCAATGGTACTTTCAGAAAATTATTACAAATTCCTAAAAGAGTTTTAAGACTTTAATTATTCACTGTACTTTCTTGTAAAAACTTACACTGAATTGATAAACAAACACAGGACGTAAGGTAAAGGAGAACCTGAAAGTCGATTCATCCTCTGAAGAAATATCATAAGAAGCGACAAGAAAATCAGCAATAAGAAATTCTCCATTGCAACAACTACAACAGCGTACTGGATAGCTGTGTGTATGCGAATATATATATGCATTTAGAGAGGGAGAGAGAGAGATTGCAGAGAGGAATTAGAATGAAAGTTGATCAATTAAGGAATGATTGATTAAGGAATTAGTTAATTAAGGAATGATTGATTAAGGAATTAGGAATGTTGACATCGGTTTTTCCAATCTTCTAGAAGCCTCTCTATTCCTCTATTTTTGTTAGTATAGCTAGCTAAAAGCAGAAAATTCATCTCCAGCAACCTCGCTGGTGGCTAGCTACTTTGATTTTCAGCTACAGTGCCTCGCCAGGGAAGACGAGGCACTGTTCAGTAGCCTCTCAATTTTTTATTAGTTTCTTTCGAGCACTCCAAGCTTTGCTTACGATCGACGATCGACGCTGGACAACTCACGATCAATGCCGGAGGAGGAGGGCCAGGCCGGAGGAGGAAAATCAACGCCAGAGGAGGACGATCGAGCCGGAGGAGGAGAATCAACGCCGGAGGAGGAGAATCGACGCTAAACGAGTCACGATCGACGGCGGACGAGAACGCAACGAGGACGATCGAAGCCGACCTAATCACCATCGCAGACGAAGCTCTCTGTCTCTGCCCCTCCGTCTCTCTTTCCCTGTGCCTGTATTTATTAATATTTTAAAGGAAATAGTTAAAGTAGAGAGGGCTGTTGGGATGTGTGTTGAAAAAATTGTTAGCTAAGCTAGTAAGGTGTAAGAGCATCTCCAGCAATGCTAGCTAAAATAGCTATTCAAAATTTCACTTTATTATTTTAGCTAGTCATTTTTTTAATATACACCCCAACAAGGCTATCTACTTTAGCTATCTTCTATTAAAATATTCTTATATTTTAAATATTTTCTATTAAAATATTCTTAAAGCCAAAAGTTTGAATTAAAAAAGAATAAAAAAAATGTGCAGCTAGTGTACAGTACCTCGCCTCTCCCAGCGAGGTACTGTAGCAAAAACAAGAAAAATGTTAATTTGGCTTTGCAATGGCTAGGCTGCTGGAGAAGAAGTTTTGATTTTTGGCTTGCTATTTTAGAATTTTTGGTGATATAGATAGTCTGCTGGAGATGCTCTAACTTTGGGTAACTAATCTGAGTATGAGTGCTGTTGGAATGTGGGTTGATAAATATGTTATTTATTTGTTGATTTTTCTCTCTTTGTTTGCGTAGAAATCATCCAACATATTTCACAATTTTTAGAACTCAATGATTTGAAGTTGAAAAGAAAGAGCATCTCTTTCTCTGTCTCAATTGAGATTCTCTCAGATGTTTTTTGCAATCGGAATTATATTTTTAATTTTTCATATTTTGTTTCATTTAAATTGATGATAGTATTGAAATTTATTAATAATGGAGTAAGGTGATAATTGAGGGGGTGTATGTGTATGTATGCCATATTTTAGTTGATTTTTTAATTTTTTATAGAAAGACATTTAAAAATGTAGAGGGTGATGTGTGATGCAGTATTTTGTTTTATTAGTTACTTTTAGCTTGGAAAATACATCTTTGATAAACATAGTTCGGGATTTATATAGGAAAATTTACCTATAAATCACATCTTGAGGAATGGTGATCTATTTAGTCCCAATAATTTTTTTATAGACCAATTAGTCCCATTGATTTTGGGAAGGTAGATTTAATATATTATTTAGAAATTAAATTTACGATTATACCCTTATTTTTATTATGTTTTTTATTTCTTTATTTTTTATTTCTTTCCCTTTGGTATTAGAAAGGTAAGATACACAATCAATGGGAATTAAATTTGGGATGAATTTCTTGAAATGCGAGATTCTTCAAACATTCCAAAAGGATGTGAGATTCTTCAAACATAGTAAGTTTGGGCAAATATATAATATTAAACTTTAACACTAAAACGTAACATTTCAATGTAACACTAAAAAAAAACTGCTTAATATACTTTTTCTACACGTAACACTTCAATATAATATTCTCAAAAATTTCTTAACGTAACACTTCAATGTAACATATGAAAAAACGTTAGTGTATTTTTTTTCAAACGTAGCATTTTAATGTAACACTCTAAAAAAAGGATGTGGGATGTGAGATTTTTCAAACCATTCCAAAAGGAGTACAAAAATTCTTTAGTAAGCTTTAGACAAATGTATAATTTCAAACTGTTAGTGTCACATTTGAAAAAAAGTACACTAAGACATTTTTTAGTATTTTTTGTGTTACATTGGACCGTTATATTTGTAATTACATTGATTAGAGTGTTATGTTGGAAAAGTATATTAAGAATTTTTTTTTTTTTTTTAGTATTACTTTATTACATTTGGAAAAAGTACACAAAGTAATTTTTTAGTATGTTATATTGGAATGTTACATTATTATTTGTAATGTTGGATTTGTTCCAAAAGGATGGAAAATTCAAAACATTTATAGTGTAGATTGCCTAAATGTATAATTTCATATTTGGATAAACTCATTTTTATCACTCAAAAATTAAACGCAAATGTATAAGTGACTATCTTTTTGTGTAATTTTCACTTTAATGTAATTATTAGATTCATAAGGAAAAAAAGAAAAAGAAAAAAAAGAGGACTAAACAGTTCACAAAATTATATTTTGAAATTTTTTAGTACTTCATTTATATATATATATATTTGTTAATTTTTTCCCTTCAAAACCATATATGCAATATAGATATTGTTGTAAAGATCTCGAAAAAAGAAATTTAAGAACATTAATTTTATTAAAAATAAATTTAGAGAATTAAAGTTATAATATGTTTAATTTTTTTAATACAAGATACATATAAATGGCGAAGATGTCATTATCATGAATTGTTATTTTCATTTCTAAACAAATCCAATTTTAAGGAACATTTTTTTAAAAATCATCTTAAACCTAATTTTTATTTTTTAAAATTCAGATGGATAAAATTATGAAATAGTGTTGTTTTTTTTGGAAGTGGACTTTATAATGTGTCACATCAACTAGTAATAATTTTTTTATATATATATAATAAAATGTTAAACTTAGAAATTAGTGTGACAAAAATAAAATATTAAAAAGGTTTAAAAAAAATTATTTTCAATAAAAAGAAGATAAAATTATATGGAAAACAATGAGTATTTTTTTATTAAATTAATTTTTTTTTTAAAAATCGAAAATCAAATTTTAAAAACAAATAAAAAATACAACAAAATCTTAACCTTAACTGTGATGTGAGGAAAATAAAACTTTTGTTTGGGATGAGCTTTTTTGACATCTTTTACTTTTATGAGAGAAAAAATAAAATAATTATAATTTAGATATAATATTTTGTCTTATTAATTTTTTTAATATATTTTATCTTTTTATTAGTAAAATAGCAACCAAAAAAAAACAAAAAAACAAATCCATGCCAAGCAAACATAGCTAAGATGCGGTAAGACCTTACCTGTTTCGAAAAAAAAATGCAAGCCGTCTCCTTTGAAAATTTGGCGCGCAACTCTGACTTTTTAAAGCGAATTATTTAGTACTTTTATAATATTATGTGATATTTTTTTATTTTATAAAGTGTTTTTAATTAATGATGTAATAAAAAATAAATTTTGTTGATATGTGCTTTTAGGACATATTAAATAGTTTCAAAATATTCGAGATTTATAATTTTAGATCCATAATACATCTACAATGATGTGGTAAGAGAGTTGGATCTTATATAATGAGTGCATCACAAATCAAAAGTTAATATGTATTATATCACATCATTAGAAGTCAAATTAGGGAAGTGAGTCTACGAGTCTCAAACATTTTTTGTTATTGAGACGAAATTTTTTTAAAGCTACAATGTTGACTCATTTTTGTCAAGTAATTGAAAAACAAATGATAACCTGATATGTTTTGTTATTATTCATTTATCAGGAATAACACATAAGTAAAGTCAAATTATATTTTGAAGGGTGTTGGCAAAGTGGTGATGATTAACTTAGATAATGTGAGGTCCATTATATTTATTGGATAATTATTCAATAATCTTAGAAAACTATATGATATTACTCACATTTATTAGATAGTTATGAGAAAAGATAATATATTTAGTACTGCGTAAACACCATTATATCATAATCTAAGAATATCTAATAATATTTTTTTATTTTTATTTATGTTTATGTTTGGAAGATAATACAAGATTAGAGTGATGGTAATAGAAAGTATGTACGCTATTGATATGCAACAATTTTTTCTACAAATGAATACTTGAAAGGTGGTTAATTCACACTTTGTTGATAAAGTACAAGAGTGACGGTAATAAAAACTGACATAAGTGGGTCTATAGGGACTGTTGGCCCACCGCTTAAAGCCCAATACATAATTTAAACACTAAAAAGCCCAACATTGCACCAAGGACCAATAACATCTAAACACTTGTTAAGAGAAGAATCAGCCACATAAGCAGATAAAGATCCTGCAGAGTTATTGCACCACGCAACAGTCATTAATGGGTTTCCTTGCAGCATTTAATGCGATAACCTCCTCACGTCGGGGCAGAGTAGCCTCACCATGAACAAGGCAAGCTAAGACATAGGCTTTCGGCTAACATGACAAGTCGGAGTGGACAAGGAAATGATGAGCAAAGGATATAAACAGGTTTCTAAGACAAAAAAAAGGTTAAGTTCATTATCACCATCCTCTCTGGACATCCCATCATTCTCTCCTTTCTAACTTGTTCGTCGGAGAGTTCGCTTGGGGACTCCCGTTCCCGTTGAACTTTTGTGCATGTTTCTCCATGGACCCAGCCATTGGACAACAGTGTGGGAGGCGTGGATCTACCCGACCTTATCCATCAGGGTCCAGCAGCATCATCAAAAACTATGTAAGGATCAATTTAAAAGAAACCTGATATCTAATCATCTACGTGACTACATACAGTTGATTTGAATTATAATTTCGATTGTTTTATTAACAAGAAAACAAATAATGTATTTGTGAAGCTTATCATCTTAATTAAGATTAAAATTAGAGGTCATCTTAATCTAATAATCTATAAATAGAGAATTTAAAAATATTTCTGTTTCAAGTTTAAAATACTATTCTCTCTATTTCTAAAAAAATTAAGGATTATTTACCAATAAATCCTACTTCACAAACTGTTATACCAAATAGTCCCACTTTTATTCTATTATACCAAATAGTCCTGTTGGTGGGTTGATTTGGTCCTTTTTGATTTTTTTTTTCCATTTTTGTTTCACTGCGTGGACGAGAGTGCCCTTGGTTTAATGTGGTACTCTTTTGCGGGGTCAGTTCCTTTGGGTTGGTTTCAGGCTAGAGAGAGAGAGATGGGTTGGTTTCAGGCTAGAGAGAGAGAGGAGTAATCTGTCTCTCTCTTGTGTGTGTGTGTCTGCTATCCGTGTATCAGTCTGTGTGTTTTTCAGTCTCCTCGATCAAGGCTCTGTGCTATTGTTCCACTCTCTTCTTTACACACACACACACACACAGCGAGAGCGAGGGCTAGGGTTCTTCTGATTCGGTTCGAGAGTAAGAGAGAGAGAGATGGGTTGGTTTCAAGCTAGAGAGAGAGAGAAGAGTAAGCAGTCTCTCTTGTGTGTGTGTGTCTGCTGTCCGTGTATCAGTGTGGACGCGCCCCATGTGAGGGCCTCTATGCCACAGTTCGAACTCATTTTGTCACGGTTCTTAATCTGAACCAAAGAGTCCAAATCCGGCAAATCGTTTTGAGAAAACAGATTTTTAGAAAAGAAGCGCCAAACATGGACTGTTTTGCCAGATACAGAGTCGCCACCTAAATATTTTTTAATGGGGAAATTTAGGAAACCCTGACTCGTTTGCCTAAGGCCACGTGTTCGTCATCACCAAAATTGCCTCGGCTCAGGGACTTGGGTACGATTGGGGAAGGTCAGCTATGAGCACCCCCTTTCGCCCGATCCGAACATCGGCCTCTACTAACCATGATATCTAGTTTTTGAAAACACATGCGTTCTTATTCCGGTTAATTAGCCTAGAGTTACTATGTGATGCGCGCAGCAAAACAAGTATAGACTAGATCGCCTAATTTGGAACAAAGCATTGCATATCCGTTCGTTTGAAAAATGGTTTGAAATTTGCTACTCGTGAGTAGGCTAAAACACGGATTTCAACGAGTTATTCCAACTCAAACAATCCAACCTTTACCCACATGCATTCAGGCAGTAATATCACATAAGTACATAGTCACATGGTAAGCATGCTGTCATGTTAACATTCACACTCGTGCGAGATGCTAAAGCATAAATATTTACATCGTACTCCGTGCCAAAACAATAAACATGTTAGCAATCATGCATGATCCAAGTCTATGTTAAATGGCTAATGCAACGCATACAGAATGTCATTAAAATAGGCTCGGCTAATCTACAAAATGACATGTAAGATGCGACAGATAACACGTATTCAGTTTGATTTGAAATACTACGTAGTCAGCATGATTCGCCGAGCCTGGTGCATGCAAGACTGATGAATGATGCACGCATGCATAGCATAAGGTATGCTAAATTAAACGTGTCCTAATACTAACCATCAAAAGCAGGTAAGTAAAAGGGAGAAAGAAGTGGGGGTTGAAAGACATGCACGTACGCACCCACACTTATTACAAATTAGCCCTCATTTGGAGGGACCGAAAGAATAATACAGATTTAACTAGCCTACAAGCTAATTAAATATTACAGACCGATTAAACTAGTTAAGCAAATTAACTAATCTAATAAAACAGTAAACAGCCTCGGGAAGAGGGCCCAATGCAATGCGTGCTCGGCTCCGCTCGGAAGTCCACTGCCATGCACAAGTTGCCTCTGTTTTCCCTGCAAGCATGTGGGATGCAATGCCAACATGCAAGTGTGCAAGACATGTGGCATATTAAGCAACCAAAGCAAGGAGAAGAATGCATGCCAAATGCACTAGGATTTAAGCATGCAACACATGCGATAGGCCAAGTACGCAACAACACACAAGGTGAGCATGCCACAACATGCGAGAATGGACTTAGACTAATTTAGGCAGCCCTCAAACAAGCCTAAAACAGTGGCCAACATGCTCAAGAATGGAAGCCAAAACACATACAAATAGGCATGCATGCAAGGTCCAACACTTAGGCACATAGAGACAACTTTTAAGCACACTTAAAAGAGAATAAACAAGGGCTAATAGCATGCATTATAAGCTCTGAAATTGCATAAAATAGAGGTGCCAAACCAACTAATTAAAGCAAACAAAGCATGCTCATAACATCCCACATTCAAGGCCTACAAGCTAGAATGCAAAGAGACTATGCAAAGCATGTTGAGCATGACCAAAGCAAATGAAGACAGAGCCAAGGCACACTGAAATATGCACAAAAGCTTGACAAAGCTTGGCCAAAACCATGCTAGAACAAGGGTCAAAGCTTAAAGCATGTTAAGGCTAAATCATGGCATTACAAGACATGTATACTAAGCAAGCATGGTGTGTCTAAACCAAGTAAAAACAGAGCTATATTATGACATAATAAGCACAAAAAACAGCTAAGGCATGGGCCATCATACACTTAAACAAGATGCTCACTCAAGAGGCTAAAATGGCCCTTTTCAAGGACAACAAGGAGAGGGGGTGGCCCTATCCTTCTTGGGACCTCAAGGCACCATCCTCACCACTGAAATCCCTCAAGATTTCAGTGGTGAGGAGGCCCAAACAAGGTGGTCCCGGAGCTCATCAAAATGGCACAAAAATAGGGGCTAAACAAGGCCTAAGAGGGGTCAAACACCTCCAAACAACAAAACACTCTTACGCAACTATTTAAAGCACTCAAAAACAAAGCTTTTATATGTTATACACAAAGTCTAAAAACAGTTGCAAGATAGGTGAAAAAGCTATGCAAAAATGGGGAAAAAGAGGTAAGATTGTTACCCTTGTAGACCCTCTTCAAAAATGGAAGATCAGCAGCTTTTTTAGGTTCAAACCAGTCCAAAACCTCCAAGAACAAGCCCCTTATGCCTCAGAAACTAAGATATGGTGTAATGGTAGGTGTTTGTGTGCAAAACTAAGACTAAACACACACAAAACACTCAAGAGAGGGAGAGATATAGAGATAGAGTATGAACAAACCCTAACCCTAAAACTCAAAGCTTTGAAAATAATGTCCAACCCCCAATAAGAGAGAAGAGGCTCCCTCTTATAGACAATCCCTCTTGTAAAGCTTTCCAAACAAGCTAGTCAAGAGGGAGATCCCTCCATACACGTGTATGGAAGGGAGCAAAGTGTATGCCAGCTAGCACAGCTGGCATAAAAATATCTGCAAAAGCAGATGAACAGTGGTCGGCCAGCCAAAAAATGCAATTTGACCAAAACAGATGGTCGGCCGGCCAAAAATAGTGCCAGTCGGCCAAACATTTGGCCGGTAGCCTCAAGCCAGTGGCTGGTGGCCTCAAGTCATGGCCGGTGATGTGTGGGAATGGTTAACAAGTCATTCCTTGCCCCTCAAAGGCAAAACACAAGTGTTTGGTGGAAAACCAGACACAAAACAGTCGAGTCGAGAGGTCTTGAAGCAAGGCGCGCGTGGTTGAGACCTCCAGGAACTCAAGACAAACACAAACATGGATGATCACTGAGTGTTCAAACGGTGACGTCCAAGTCTCGAGGACGGTCAAAAATGGGGTGTCTACAATCAGTCTCTGTGTTTTTCAATCTCCCCGATAAAGGCTCTGTGCTATTGTTCCACTCTCTTCTTCACGAGAGACAGAGAGAGATTAGAGAGAGAGGGCGACAATGTATGTGTGTATCTGTGTGTGATAGGAGAAAGAGAGAGCCCATGCCAGCCCCTATGTGTGTCTTAACTCAGATCGAAGAGAAGCTGTGTGCGTGTGTCCCGTGTATCAGTGTGTGTGTATGTCGTGTGTGTGTGTTGTGTGTGTGTATCAGTGTGTGTGTTAACCCCCAAACACACCAACCCAGCCCAATAAAAAACCCTTACAGCGCTTTGCCATTCTGTGACACCCTACCAATGTATCACATGCAACACACCACATATCCATTCACTAATCACGCACGTGAGCGACACACGCGCCTCACCCAATTTCCGCCCGACAACTGCATCAGCAACGGTTAGATGAGGGTAATTACGTCCCTCACAATTGAATGGGACTAAACGGTTTAATAGAATAAAAATGGGACTAATTGGTTCATAAGTTCAAATTTTGGGATTTATTGGTAAATCTCCCAAAAATTAATTCATTTAAATTATTTTTATCTAATAAATAAATTACAGCAGCATTGATGAACAGGAATGAAGCTATAAGAGTCGTCTTAGTGGTCTTCTGTTTACTTTGTTGAACAAAGATTTGGTTGGATAAGAAAAGAAATATTTCTCCAAATCCACCATCAGTATTGGTTACGTCCTACACAAACATTATTCAATAAAATGCAGATAGCCTTGAAATTTGGATTGTTCTATGTAATTTTAAAAATTATAAATATTTTTTTTGGTCAGAATTTGTTATTTAAAAAAATTAATTAAAAAATAATTTTTTTAACTATTCTCTTATACAATAATAAAATTATCTGAATTGTTAATTAAAATATATTTTTAACATCATTAAAAATTATTAATTAACTTGATATTTTATTAATAGTAAAAGAGGTTATTTGTTATTGGATTAGAAATTTGAAGGGACGAAACGTAATTTCTAAAATCACAATGAACAATTCATATTTTAAACAAATCTTAAATGGTGTATTTGCAATTTATCCAAAATTGTTCAGTAAAAAAAAAGCAGTTCGACTCCACCACGTAGGATTCTAGCAACATAAAAAATGCTTTCTCCAATTGCCTCATCACCTCCTATATATAAACCATACATGCCCTGCCAGGCTGCCACTTCCTCAAACATCAACAAAATCACTTCAAAACACAAAAGTGAATCAAAATGAGGTCTAGTTGGGCCTTGACACTTCTCTCTTTGCTCACCATCCTAGTAGTACTAACACTAGGAATCTCAGCAGAGCAATATGGAAATCAAGCTGGGGGTGCACTGTGCCCAGGAGGCCTATGCTGCAGCCAACATGGGTGGTGCGGAACCACCCCAGACTACTGCGCTGCTGGTTGCCAAAGCCAGTGCGGCAGCGGCGACAGTGACACTCCTAACCAATAACACCGTGGCATGTGCACTTAATAATTCCAACCAATAACACCACACACAAAAGGATGAATGGAACCGATCTTGTCTCCCACCCAATCAATTGAGGTAGTTAAGATCAGCTCTAGTCATTCAATTATTAGTATTTTTTGATTTGTGAGTACCATATCTGTAATTCAAACAGTATTGGTGACACACTTTTAACTAAACACTGGTAAAAATTACTTGATCACCATTACATCTAATCTTTATTCGGTAACCGGTACTTTTGGGTCAAAATGAACATTATAACCTTGAAAGTATGCATGATCCTCGTGATTTGCAAATTCTCTGTCATCGTTTTTTTCTTTTAAATGCAATTACCAACTAGGAGATGGTATTTTTATCATGTTTTATTGGACTCAATGTGAATTGTTAAGTGGAGATTTTAGTATTGGGGAGGGGGGGAGATATGAAATGATTGCTTATCTTGTTAATGAGGGGAGAGAAAGGAACAAAGTTAAAAAATTGATCTTATCAAGCAAGAACAATTAAGGTGGACTGTGGAATAAAGCATGTGATTCTTTTTGTCTTTCTTTAGTTCTAGCAAAATTATTAATTATCCTTATCTTAATGTGCTGGAAAACATTAGCTATTCAAATTTGACCATAACTGAGTATAAACTACAAGTAGAAATACACGCGAAACACAATATGTTGAGAGAGTATTAATATTTGTGCTTAACCTTTAGACCATATAGTTTTTTTTTTGGTCTAATCAGCCATACCTCCATGTCAGAGATTCAAACTTAAAACATTAATTTAAAAACAAAATGGCAGTAAACAATTTAACTATATATGTTAATATTAATAACGGTTCATTCCCCGTCATACATGGATCAGGTTAGGTATCAGAAATCTGATACTTATCCCAACAGATCTGGATGATTCACAGAGAGAGATAGGAATTATATAAACAACTTCATAAATAATTGCTTTTCCAGCTTCAAATGGCCATGATATGCATGGAGTGAAGAGCAGATATAAAACTGGGAAGTTCAGAAGGCATGGAACATTTAAAAATTTGTGAAAACACCATCTGCTCAATAGCACACGAAAGTGCCCACAAAGGTATGCATAAGCCGCACACACTAGCTAAAAGTAAAGGTAAAAATGGAAACAAAGGTCAACGCAGTGTGTGGTGTGTTGGGATATTGTGACCTCTTACCCTAATGCTATGTATATGTGGTTGACGAGGGCGATTATCTCTATATTGAGAAAGAGAAGCACAATTTCGTTATCTTCAACCATGTTCTTGTCATATACTATCATCTTTGACATGCTTTTTACTGTCATATTCCCAACAAAAAATTAATCTAATAATCATTGACAGTTGAAACAAATCACAAGCAGAAGAATTAATATACTGTTTCCAAACTAGCAAATATTTTTCCTCTTCTAGTCAGGCGAACAGTCATTTTTGAAGTACTAAAGCCGAAAACTTTTGATTATTATGTACAATTGGCTCAGACAAAGCCATGAACATAGCAAAAATACATTGTTTGACCAAATAATACCAATGCTATATGATGAACTTTACAAATTTTCTACTTACCCTCTTACCCCAACCAAAAGAAACAGAAAAAAATAAAATAAAATAAAATAAAAAGAGAAAAGGGTTTTATGCTATTGCTATGTTGGGATGTGATAATTGCCTAAGCAGTTGCATAACTGGAATCTATAAAAGCTTCACAGAATAATGATTCTCATGGCTTTTGGGACAGCATAATGAATTTCAGCTAGCTTTTTCTGATAAAATAGAAACAAGCTCGGATCGAGCTTTTTCGAGGGCACTTGACAAATTCTCAGGTTTTCTACCACCTGCCTGACCAAAATTAGGTCTGCCACCCCCTCCTCCACCGCATAACTTCGCTATAGGCCCGATAAATTTCCCTGCTTGAACTCCCATGCCAACCACCCCCGGTGAGAATGCAGTGATTAAACTTACCTTACCTTCACCAGGACATGAGCCCAAAATCACAGCTGCTGGATCTTCTAATGTATCCACTACACTAGGTAGTCAGCTGCACTCCAGTGAATCAGCATCTGTATCATCCATGCACTCAACCAGCACCCTGTAAAGTAATTTTCCAGAAAGCAACTGTATTATTCATAGAATGCTCCTTTAGATCTCCAAAGGGGAAATAATATCAAGACTTGTTAATGTCAATTTTTTTGTTTTTGTTTTTGCTTTTGTTCTTTTCTGCGCTTGGGTTTAGGTTGAGTTGTCCGAATGATGGTGGTGCGAGTTAGCTATGTTGAATAGCTTAATAGACATTGTTGGGCTCATTTTCTAATAGCTTAAGCTTTGGGGACTAATGGAGATATAACATATGGTATCAAAACCAGAGAACTAGGGATGGGTAGGGTGTATATCCCTGGCTTGTACATGGTGGGTGTTGCCAAGCAAGCACACTGGTGTGAGGGAAGGTGTGAAGCGAAATTCCACATCGACTGGGTACAAAAGTAATGTGCAGTATATAAATTTGAGGGCACCTCATGCTGAGCTAACTTTAGGGTGTTTTTTTTCCAAGACTGTGTAACAAGCTATTCTTTACAAGTTTGAATGATTTTGTGTGCTCTTTATCATAGATGTATAGTTGATCCAACATTTCTACTCTTTAACATAGACGGAACTACAGAAGTTAATTTAAAACCTGATATTTTTAGAATTCCCCACAAGCAATACATTGTTTGCGATGATTGAGGCTCTATGAACTGCTGCTTTAGCACGAATAGCTGAAATTTCATTTCTTGCCATTCGCAATTCCTCCAATAGTGTTTCTACCCTGGCTGGTACATCTTCAGCTTTCACCTTTGCAGAATGAATTTTAAGTATGAAAACATTGGAAACAAGCAGGTGTTCTCTATTTAGCAAAAAGATTACAGAAGAAAACATACTTTGAGAGTGGAGCAGAGCTGTTTCATGTAGTTATCTCTAGCATTGATGTATTCGATAAAAGCTTCACCAGCAACGGCTTCTATACGTCTAATTCCAGATGCAATCCCCTGTTATGAGATTATTTTGAAGCCACGTATTTGCATCTACCGCAGCTTCCACTTCACCGCCAACCTCTATACTTCCCTCCTTATAGTGTACCCTTATGAACAAATATATTACCCACGGATTTTTTGACGTCTTTTATCTCTATAACAGCAGTTGATTTGAATTATAATTTCGATTGTTTTATTAACAAGAAAACAAATAATGTATTTGTGAAGCTTATCATCTTAATTAAGATTAAAATTAGAGGTCATCTTAATCTAATAATCTATAAATAGAGAATTAAAAATATTTCTGTTTCAAGTTTAAAATACTATTCTCTCTGTTTCTAAAAAAATTAAGGATTATTTACCAATAAATCCTACTTTACAAACTGTTATACCAAATAGTCCCACTTTTATTCTATTATACCAAATAGTCCTGTTGGTGGGTTGATTTGGTCCTTTTTGATTTTTTTTTTTTCAATTTTTGTTTCACTGTGTGGACGAGAGTGCCCTTGGTTTAATGTGGTACTCTTTTGCGGGGTCAATTCCTTTGCGTTGGTTTCAGGCTAGAGAGAGAGAGATGGGTTGGTTTTAGGCTAGAGAGAGAGAGAAGTAATCTGTCTCTCTGTTGTGTGTGTGTGTTTGCTATCCGTGTATCAGTCTGTGTGTTTTTCAGTCTCCCCGATCAAGGCTTTGTGCTATTGTTCCACTCTCTTCTTCACACACACACACACACACACACACACACAGTGATAGCGAGGGCTAGGGTTCTTCTGATTCGGTTGGAGAGTAAGAGAGAGAGAGATGGGTTGGTTTTAAGCTAGAGAGAAAGAGAGGAGTAAGCAGTCTCTCTTGTGTGTGTGTGTTTGCTGTCCGTGTATCAGTGTGGACGCGCCCCACGTGAGGGCCTCCGTGCCACAGTTCGAACTCATTTTGTCACGGTTCTTAATCTGAACCAAAGAGTCCAAATCCGGCAAATCGTTTTGAGAAAACAGATTTTTAGAAAAGAAGCGCCAAACATGGACTGTTTTGCCAGATACAGTGTCACCACCTAAATATTTTTTAATGGGGGAGTTTAGGAAACCCTGACTCGTTTGCCTAAGGCCACGTGTCCGTCATCACCAAAATTGCCTCGGCTCGGGAACTTGGGTACGATTGGGGAAGGTCAGCTATGAGCACCCTCTTTCGCCCGATCCGAAGATCGGCCTCTACTAACCATGATATCTAGTTTTTGAAAACACATGCGTTCTTATTCCGGTTAATTAGCCTAGAGTTACTATGTGATGCGCGCAGCAAAACAAGTCTAGACTAGATCGCCTAATTTGGAACAAAGCATTGCATATCCGTTCGTTTGGAAAATGGTTTGAAATTTGCTACTCGTGAGTAGGCTAAAACACGGATTTCAACGAGTTATTCCAACTCAAACAATCCAACCTTCACCCACAGGCATTCAGGCAGTAATATCACATAAGCACATAGTCACATGGTAAGCATGCTGTCATGTTAACATTCACACTCGTGCGAGATGCTAAAGCATAAATACTTACATCGTACTCCGTGCCAAAACAATAAACATGTTAGCAATCATGCATGATCCAAGCCTATGTTAAATGGCTAATGCAACGCATACAGAATGTCATTAAAATAGGCTCGGCTAATCTACAAATGACATGTAAGATGCGACAGATAACACGTATTCAAGTTTGATTTGAAATACTACGCAGTTAGCATGATGCGCCGAGCCCGGTGCATGCAAGACTGATGAATGATGCACGCATGCATAGCATAAGGTATGCTAAATTAAACGTGTCCTAATACTAACCATCAAAAGTAGGTAAGTAAAAGGGAGAAAGAAGTGGGGGTTGGAAGACATGCACGCACGCACCCACACTTATTACAAATTAGCCCTCACTTGGAGGGACCAAAAGAATAATACAGATTTAACTATCCTACAAGCTAATTAAATATTACAGACCGATTAAACTAGTTAAGCAAATTAACTAATCTAATAAAACAGTAAACAGCCTCGGGAAGAGGGCCCAATGCAATGCGTGCTCGGCTCCGCTCGGAAGTCCACTGCCATGCACAAGTTGCCTTTGTTTTCCCTGCTCTGCTCCTCTGAAATTTGCAAAAGTCCCAGGGAGCACTGTTTGGACACTGTGGAACACCACCGACTAAGGCAAATGGTCACCGGCCATGGCAGGATGGTCATCGACCATTGGTTGAGTTATCGGCCACCAATTGTTGGTCGGTCAGCACTTGGTGTAGTTGACCGGCCAGCTCTGTCTACAGAAACCTGTTTTGACAGCAGCAGAGGGCAAAACATGGCATGGCAATGCATTTTAAGCAAATGTATGCACCAACACACCTTTTATCATGTTTATGACTCAAAGAGGTATGTTCCTTGGTTCTCAGGCCACCAATCGCGCATTTCAATGCGTGATGGCTCAAGAGACCAAGTTGTGCATTTTTTATTTTAAATGAAATGCAATGCACATAAACATACAAGAGAGCCTTCAACCTCTATCATGGCTTGATCAAGAGGTGAAAGATGCATGCAATGATATGCAACCTAGGCATGTTAGCTAGCATGCTATGAGGACAAGCATGCAAGTATGATCATGGGGCAAACATGCAAACATGCAAGCATGTGGGATGCAATGCCAACATGCAAGTGTGTAAGACATGTGGCATATTAAGTAGCCAAAGCAAGGAGAAGAATGCATGCCAAATGCACTAGGATTTAAGCATGCAACACATGCGATAGGCCAAGTACGCAACAACACACAAGGTGAGCATGCCACAACATGCGAGAATGGACTTAGACTAATTTAGGCAGCCCTCAAACAAGCCTAAAACAGTGGCCAACATGCTCAAGAATGGAAGCCAAAACACATACAAATAGGCATGCATGCAAGGTCCAACACTTAGGCACATAGAGACAACTTTTAAGCACACTTAAAAGAGAATAAACAAGGGCTAATAGCATGCATTATAAGCTCTGAAATTGCATAAAATAGAGGTGCCAAACCAACTAATTAAAGCAAACAAAGCATGCTCATAACATCCCACATTCAAGGCCTACAAGCTAGAATGCAAAGAGACTATGCAAAGCATGTTGAGCATGACCAAAGCAAATGAAGACAGAGCCAAGGCACACTGAAATATGCACAAAAGCTTGACAAAGCTTGGCCAAAACCATGCTAGAACAAGGGTCAAAACTTAAAGCATGTTAAGGCTAAATCATGGCATTACAAGACATGTATACTAAGCAAGCATGGTGTGTCTAAACCAAGTAAAAACAGAGCTATATTATGACATAATAAGCACAAAAAACAGCTAAGGCATGGCCATCATACACTTAAACAAGATGCTCACTCAAGAGGCTAAAATGGCCCTTTTCAAGGACAACAAGGAGAGGGGGTGGCCCTCTCCTTCTTGGGACCTCAAGGCACCATCCTCACCACTGAAATCCCTCAAGATTTCAGTGGTGAGGAGGCCCAAACAAGGTGGTCCCGGAGCTCACCAAAATGGCACAAAAATAGGGCCAAACAAGGCCTAAGAGGGGTCAAACACCTCCAAACAACAAAACACTCTTAAGCAACTATTTAAAGCACTCAAAAACAAAACTTTTATATGTTATACACAAAGTCTAAAAACAGTTGCAAGATAGGTGAAAAAGCTATGCAAAAATGGGAAAAAAGGGGTAAGATTGTTACCCTTGTAGACCCTCTTCAAAAATGGAAGACCAGCAGCTTCCTTAGGTTCAAACCAGTCCAAAACCTCCAAGAACAAGCCCCTTATGCCTCAGAAACTAAGATATGGTGTAATGGTAGGTGTTTGTGTGCAAAACTAAGTGTAATAACCCTCATCACTGATTATTGATTAAGTACTGATTACTGCTAAACCGAGACCGATTATGATTGATAATTGAATTGATTGAAATACTGAACTGACTGACTGAAATCTGAGACTGATTGATTGACCGTAACTGTTTAAATGCATAATGTATCTGTTTGACTGGCAAATTATCTGTTCTCGTCTTATGCGTTAAACTGCAAATTGAAGGCCTTATCGGCGGCCAAATCTGAAATTGATTGATGTTCTGTGTTCATCATGATTAATGTGATTTTATGGCATATTTATCTGAAAATCGATTTGGTGTGATTAAATTAGATTAAAATAAACTAAATCAAAGAGTTGCATTATTTACGGAATTGCTATGCTAGTGGGCCCCTTTATTATAACATTTTTGAGCCTTATTAAGCATTCAACAAGACTTTTCATTAGCTCATTTGAGAGCTCAAAACCGACTTAGAGAGAGAGAGAAAACAAGAAGATTGATTTCACTTGAGAGTTGGCTTGAATCCTGGAAGAATTGAAGAGTGATAGCAACATTGAACTCCTAGACTCTTAATTGAAGACCTAAGGTAGATCATTGACCTTCTTTATTGTGCATTTGAGTTTATTCTTGCATGATTCATGGGTCTTTAGTGATCTAAGGCATGAATTAG
The DNA here is from genome assembly GCA_036172215.1 of Camellia granthamiana. NCBI lineage: Eukaryota > Viridiplantae > Streptophyta > Magnoliopsida > Ericales > Theaceae > Camellia > Camellia granthamiana. The sequence continues at coordinate 153,207,248 of CM069908.1, forward strand.
CCCAATGGTGTTGAATTGAAGCTTATTCCATGCATGCATGCTTGTATTGATAAGTTTGAAGTTGTTTTCATGGCAAATGTTACATGCATGCTCATAGTTATGTTTAAGACCATGATTTCATCTTGTTCTTGAAGGAATGAGCTCAGTTGAGCTAACATTTGAGGCTTGAATTGATTGAATTCATGGATATTGCATGTTCATCATGTTTATGAAAATTGTTTTGAAAAGGAGTTTAATTGAACTACCCTTGGGTTTTGATTTTATAAATTGAGCTTGGAATCATGTAATATTATGAGTTTACAAGAGTTTTCCAGAAATTCAGCCCAAGAGGATCGATTTTGATGCTTTGAAACTTGGTTTTGAACTTGGAGTTCAAATCTGGATTTTCCAGATTTTGGTCGTTCGCTCGAGCGGGGGAAGTGTCGCTCGAGCGGGGAAATCGAGCTCCCAGCATCTCTCACTATTTTACAGTCCGCTTGAGTGGGGTATTGTACGCTCGAGCGGAGGCTTGTGTCACACGCTCGAGTGGGGGAGTTGACGCTCGAGCGGGGACCTTTGTTGCATGTCCGCTCGAGCGGGGAAACCTGAGCTCGAGCGGGGGACTGTTTTTCTGAAAATTCTGGAAATGTTTTCTGAGTGCATCTTTACATCCTCTTTCCATCCTAGGCATTCCTAGGGCATATTTAAGGCATCTTAAAGAGGATATAGATGTAGAACACACCAAGGCAAATTTAGGGATTAAGTTATTATTTTTCCCAACCGTGTAGCTTAGTGTGTGTTCATTCTGTGAACTGTGTAGGGTTGGCTTTCTGAGGAGACGCTCTAGCTTACTGTAGCCCAGAACTCTGTGAGTAGCAATTGTGTAAAGATATGTTCAAAATAATTATCTTTGAATACTGAACTGTACTGTTTTCTGAACTGTTATTATTAACTGAATGAATGTATGTCTTACATTCTGAACTGTATTGTGGCACCCTTAGCAACTACTGTTACTGACTGTTACTGTTACAGAGATCTCTGTCGGTTCCCTCATTGGAACCACTACTGTTTACTGATTGATGGCCATCAACTGACTGTTCGGTCTTTTAAGACCTACTGTTTACTGTACTGCTACTGTCACAGATATCTCTGGAGCAAAGTGCTGCACAGACCTAAGTGCTACAGTGTGAGCCACCTCTAGAATCTGTGCGAGACACCTCTTGAGTCCATACTGGGCTTTAAGCCAATCTGTGAAATCTGGAGCAAAGTGCTGCACGGACCTAAGTGCTACAGTGTGAGCCACCTCTAGAATCTGTGCGAGACACCTCTTGAGTCCATAAGAACTGTACTGTTACTGTTACTGTTACTGTTACTGTTACTGTACTGTATTGTTACTGTTACTGTTACTGTTACTGTACTGTACTGTTACCGTTACTGTTACTGTACTGTTACCGTTACTACCACTGTACCGACACTGCTGCTACCACCATACTGTTTTGCTATCGGATGTGCCACGTACGATTACTATGATTTCTAAATGACTGATATGACATGAAGCATAAGCCACCGACTGTATAACTGATTTACCGAGGCAAACGACTGTTTAAAATACGGAAAGGACATTCTTTCTTAACCCCCTTTATGCATTATGTTATTCACTGGGCTTTAGCTCACTACTCATATATATATGTAGGTGTTCAAGCACCGGACCGTTGCTAGCAGCGTCAGGGTAAACTCTAGTTTTGTCAAGCCAACCACTGTGCCTCACTGCGAGGTTCCGAGCCTATCAAGCTATGGCTTAGGGGCTTAGGGGTGTTTTATTTCCCCCATTTATCTCTGTACCTGTTTTGTATAACTGTATAGACTGATAGCACTGTACTGTTTAATAGAGATTAAGTCCCTGTACTGAGTGATTGTATATGTGATGCATACTGTTTCGTATTGAAAGCATAAATGTATGAAAAGTCTTTTTGCATACAGATTGTCACAGCTCATTGGACATTGTTTTGTTTACTGTATTAGTTTCCGCCATGCCCCTGTACTCTGTATTACTGTTCTACTGTTAAACAGGCCTTCGGTAATCTCGGATTACTGGCCGGTTACGGTGCTAAACCCATAGGGGCGGGTTTGGGTCGTGACACTAAGACTAAACACACACAAAACACTCAAGAGAGGGAGAGATATAGAGATAGAGTATGAACAAACCCTAACCCTAAAACTCAAAGCTCTGAAAATAATGTCCAACCCCCAATAAGAGAGAAGAGGCTCCCTCTTATAGGCAATCCCTCTTGTAAAGCTTTCCAAACAAGCTAGTCAAAAGGGAGATCCCTTCATACACGTGTATGGAAGGGAGCAAAGTGTATGCCAGCTAGCACAGTTGGCATAAAAATATCTGCAAAAGCAGATGAACAGTGGTCGGCCAGCCAAAAATGCAATTTGACCAAAATAGATGGTCGGCCGGCCAAAAATAGTGCCGGTCGGCCAAACATTTGGCCGGTAGCCTCAAGTCAATGGCCGGTGGCCTCAAGTCATGGCCGGTGATGTGTGGGAATGGTTAACAAGTCATTCCCTGCCCTGCAAAGGCAAAACACAAGTGTTTGGTGCAAAACCAGACACAAAATAGTTGAGTCGAGAGATCTTGAGGCAAGGCGCGTGTGGCCGAGACCTCCGGGAACTCAAGACAAACACAAACATGGATGATCACCGAGTGTTCAAACGGTGACGTCCAAGTCTCGAGGACGGTCAAAAATGGGGTGTCTACAATCAGTCTCTGTGTTTTTCAATCTCCCCGATAAAGGCTCTGTGCTATTGTTCCACTCTCTTCTTCACGAGAGACAGAGAGAGATCAGAGAGAGAGGGCGACAATGTATGTGTGTATCTGTGTGTGATAGGAGAAAGAGAGAGCCCATGCCAGCCCCTGTGTGTGTCTTAACTCAGATCGAAGAGAAGCTGTGTGCGTGTGTCCCGTGTATCAGTGTGTGTATATCGTGTGTGTGTGTATCAGTGTGTGTGTTAACCCCCAAACACACCAACCCAGCCCAATAAAAAACCCCTTACAGCGCTTTGCCATTCTGTGACACCCTACCAATGTATCACATGCAACACACCACATATCCATTCACTAATCACGCACGTGAGCGACACACGCGCCTCACCCAATTTCCGCCCGACAGCTGCATCAGCAACGGTTAGATGAGGGTAATTACGTCCCTCACAATTGAATGGGACTAAACGGTTTAATAGAATAAAAATGGGACTAATTGGTTCATAAGTTCAAATTTTGGGATTTATTGGTAAATCTCCCAAAAATTAATTCATTTAAATTATTTTTATCTAATAAATAAATTACAGCAGCATTGATGAACAGGAAGGAAGCTATAAGAGTCGTCCTAGTGGTCTTCTGTTTACTTTGTTGAACAGAGATTTGGTTGGATAAGAAAAGAAATATTTCTCCAAATCCACCATCAGTATTGGTTACGTCCTACACAAACATTATTCAGTAAAATGCAGATAGCCTTGAAATTTGGATTGTTCTATGTAATTTTAAAAATTATAAATATTTTTTTTGTCAGAATTTGTTATTTAAAAAAATTAATTAAAAAATAATTTTTTTTTAACTATTCTCTTATACAATAATAAAATTATCTGAATTGTTAATTAAAATATATTTTTAACATCATTAAATTTTTTTAATTAACTTGATATTTTATTAATAGTAAAAGAGGTTATTTGTTATTGGATTAGAAATTTGAAGGGACGAAATGTAATTTCTAAAATCACAATGAACAATTCATATTTTAAACAAATCTTAAATGGTGTATTTGCAATTTATCCAAAATTGTTCAGTAAAAAAAAAGCAATTCGACTCCACCCCGTAGGATTCTAGCAACATAAAAAATGCTTTCTCCAATTGCCTCATTACCTCCTATATATAAACCATACATGTCTGTAACAAGCCCGCGAGGGACCTCGCTACAGTTCGGACTCGATTTTGTTGCGGTTCCAAATCTCGAACCAAAGAGTCCAAATCCGGCAAATCGTTTTGAGAAAAACAGATTTTTTGAAAGAAGTGCCAAACATGGACTGCTTTGCCAGATAACAGAGTCGCCACCTAAATATTTTAAAATGGGAAATTTAGGAAACCCTGACTCGGTGCCAAAAGGCCACGTGTCCGTCATCACCAAAGTTGGCTCGGGAACTTGGGTACGATTAGGGAAGGTCACATCGTGAGCACCCCCTCTCGCCCGGTCATAGACCGACCTCTACTAACCATGATATCTGTTTTTGAAAACTTTGTGAGTTCTTATTCCAGTTATTAGCCTAGGTTACTATGTGATGCTCGCAGCAAACAAGTATAGATTGGGCCGTCTGACTTGGAACAAAACATTTCATGTTTGTTTGTGAAAGATGGTTTGCTACCCGCAGGTAGGCTTAAAATGCAGATTTTGCCACAATCTAGTGGGCTTAACAAACAATTGATGAATTGCTCCAATTCAGATAACTCAACCTCCACCCACAGGCATTCAAGGCAGTTATATCACATAAGCACATAGCCTCATGGTAAGCATGCTTTTTATGGCAGTCACTCACACGCATGCAAGGATGCTAAAGCGTAACCGCTTACCGAGTACTCCAAGCTAAAACAGAAAATGATTAGAAATCATGCATGATCCTAAATATACAGATTTGCCTAATGCAACACATGCAAAATGCAACTATAGCAGGCTCGGCTATTCTAAGTATGGCATGTGGAATGCTACAACTAACATGTATTCAATTTGGAATTGAAATACAGATGCAGTTTGTATGATGCGCCAAGCCCGGTGCATGCAAAACAGATGAATGATGCGAACATGTTGTCATACTGTTATGCTGATTGAAATATGCCCTATATCTAACCATTCAAAGCGGGTAAATAAAAGGGAGAAAGAAATGGGGGTTGGAAGACATACATCACACTCACACACCCTTATTACATTTATGATGCCCTCGTGCAGAGGGTCCGAATAAATAATACAGACCCAAATAAAAGAATAGACAGTCCGAATATACAGTCCGAATATTACAAAATTCTAATTAATTAACAAATTAATTGATAAAAACAGTAAACTGGCATGCAAGCCAGGGACTGCCTTGCTTCTGATAGATGCCACCTATTGGGCTGCCTGGAGCGGAAATCCACTGGGATGCCCCGATTAGCCTCTGTTTGCAGTGTTTCTCGAAATGCGCGCCGGATTCCGAAAGGTAGCTGATTCTTCATGTTGCTGCAACAGAGAGCAGGAAAAGGGCATAGCAATGTATTTCACAAATATATGCATGCTTCGATCCTCGTGCCACCAATCACGCATACCGATGCATGATGGCCGATGAACCGAATTGCACAACTCAATATGGGATGAATGCAGATGAATGCTACAATGAAAACCTAACTCCATCATGGGTTATCCGGAGTGTCGGTGACTTGGGAATTGAGACCCGTTCCGTCACTCGGAGTACGAAACGTGCCTCGTTTCCCGTGCCCGGGCTAACGCCTATCCCGAACACGATGCAATATGCATGATATGCATGAAATGCAACTAAGATACAGCCTAGTATGCACAATGCTGATGAAAGTGAGATGTCTCGAAATGCGTGCCCACGGGCACGCAAACTGAGAAAATGGCATGCAAGCATGAGATGACATGAAATATGATATATAATGAGACTAAAATGAAATGTCTCGAAATGCGTGCCCACAGGCACGTAAACCGAAGAAATGGCATACGGAATGCGAATCGGATAAAACTGAGTGTGCCTCAAAATGGGTGCACACGGGCACGCAAACCGAGGCGATGATGTGAAATGCAAATCGGATAAAACCGAAGTGCCTCGAAATGCGTGCACACGGGCACACAAACCGAGGCGGAGATGTGAAATGCAAATCGGATAAAATCGAAGTGCCTCGAAGTGCGTGCACACGGGCGCGCATACCGAGGCGATAATAAAATAGAAATCGGATAAAACCGAAGTGCCTCAAAATACGTGCACACGGGCACGCAAACCGAGGCGATGATGAAATGGAAATCGGATAAAACCGAAGTGCCTCGAAATGCGTGCACACGGGCACGCAAACCGAGGCGATGCTAAAATGAAATGAAATGGCATACGGAATGCAAATTGGGCTTACGCCAACATGAGAGGACCTCAGCCGCACTCACATAAGCTGCCGTCGGATAAAACGAGGCTGCCTCGAAATACGTGTCCGCGGATACGCAAATCGAGAAATGCATAAAATGGCATACGGAATGCAGTGATGGGCTCATGCCAACATGAGAGAGCCTCGGCCGCACTCACATAGGCTGCCAGCGGATAAAAATAAAGTGCCTCGAAATGCGTGCACACGGGCACACAAACCGAGGCAATGGCATACAAGCATGAAAATGCAAATTGGGCTTACGCCAACATGAGAGGGCCTCAACCACACTCACATAGGCTGCCGGCGGATAAAACGAGGCTGCCTCGAAATGCGCGCACACGGGCACGCAAACCGAGGCGAGGCTCTAAAGCACCAAAATGACATGCGAATGAGATGTGGCGAATGGAATAAGGAAGATGCAAAATTCAGCAACTAAAATAATGCAAAAACAGCCCCCAAATTATGATAAAATTGCAACCGATGCCCAAAATGCGATGAAATGCACCCGAAATGGCCTACAGCCCTACTAAACATACAGAATATGGACATGGAATGCAAAACAGTGGCAAGGCAGCCCCTAAACTAGCATTTTATCAGCACAAAGCAAGGCCAAATAATGCTCACAAGTATGGAAACAAAAGCTTGCAAAAATACGGTAAAAGAGGGGAATTACAAAGCAAGCGATATGTACAATGCTCAAACCCAAAAAATCAGTTCTACAACATTGAAGATGGAACAAAAATATGCACAAATTCAAGAGATGACAACCTCTAAATCAGTATGTATATATGCTAAACATAGCATGCAAAATAAGGGCCAAAAGAGGGTTATAAAGAGAGGTACCAAATGGATGCACCAAACTACTTAAGACCCTTAATAAAACATGAAGAAGAGACCAAAATAAGACACTTCACAAGCCTGATTAAGGCAAGAAACAGAAGCTAGAATGGCCTAAACAAACATGCAAATTTACGGAAAATTTAATGGATTTCAAAGCAAGTACTAAAACCAATCACCAAATGGCTTGAGGCCCTTAATAAAACATGACAAGGAGACAAAAATAAGGCTCTTTCTAAGCCTGATGAAGGCTGAAATCCGGATCCAAATAAGTCTAACAAAGCATGCAAAACAAGAATAAGGCATGAATTCAAAGCAAGTGCATGATAGAGATTGAAAACCAGGTTGGGCCCTTCTTCAATGTTGAAGAGGGGCTCAAAATAAGCACAATATCAGTATGTTGCATGCTCCAATTCAGATCACAAATAGGCTAAAAATAGCATGCAATTTTACGGTAAATTTGAATAATTTCAAAGCAAGTGCATGCTAGAGCCACCAAACATGATGGAGCCCTTCTTCAATGTTGAAGAGAGACTCAAAATAATCCCACTAACAGTTTATGGTATGCTCGAAATCAGATCATTCAAGAGCCAAACAAAGCATGCAAAATAATGGCATAAAGAGTGATATTGAAACAAGTGCATCATAGAGGCACCAAATGGGGTTGAGCCCTTAATCAAACATGTAGAATAGCTCAAAATAAGGCCCCTTTCAGTTAGGGCCGGAGCTCAAAACAGTGAGAAAGTGGGCTAAGAAATTGGTGCAAGAATGAGCTAGAAAAGAGGGAAAGTGAACTTACCCTTGAAGACCAATACTTTGACTACTTCTTGGACCAACTTTGATGACTTCAAGCTTCTGGAATCCCTCCCTTGCTGCTGGAAATGGAGTGGTGATGATAGGGCTTGAAGATGATGAAGAAAATGGGACCAAAACTTGGATGTTTGAAGCTTTTTTGGAAGAGAGGAATGGAGGAGATCAATATGCAAGACTCAAAGGATTTTTATCAACCCCTAAATCAGCTGGTGCCGTTGGTTTATATGGCCAAGAAGGTGGAAAATATCTTTCCTCAAATATCTAGATATTTCGAGGGCAAAATATCTAGATATTTTGAGGGCAAAAACAAAAAGATTTTGTTCGGCCACGAAGTGGGCATCTGAGACCACAGTGTTCCTCAGAACGATGAAACAGAGGTACCTGCCAAAATTGAACAAAAACTAATGCAAAACGAAAGCTTGGGGACCAAAACCGCGCGGGGTCCCAAAAATGGGCTGCCGGGCACCGGAAGTGGTGTTCGGCTGCGAAGTGGGTTTCTGAGACCCCAGTGTCCCTCGGAAGGACCAAACAGAGGTGTCTGCCAAAAATGAACAGACATCGATGCAAAATGAATGCTCGGGGCCAAAACCGCGTGGTTCGGGATCCCGAAAATGGGCTGCCGGGCACCGGAAGTGGTGTTTGGCTGCGAAGTGGGTCTCAGAGACCCCAGTGTCCCTCGGAAGGACCAAACAGAGGTGTCTGCCAAAAATGAACAGACATCAATGCAAAATGAATGCTCGGGGCCAAAACCGCGTGGTTCGGGATCCCGAAAATGGGCTGCCGGGCACCGGAAGTGGTGTTTGGCTGCGAAGTGGGTCTCAGAGACCCCAGTGTCCCTTAAATGGGAGTAAATGAGATGCATGCCAAAAACCGGAGAAATCGGAGATGGTTGGGCGGTCCCGAACTGAGGCACACGGCCTAACGGCTCCGAAAACCGGGAACCGGGCTCCGAAATGGGCAAAATGGCCTACGGCCACGAAAAGTAGCTCACGGCCACCGGGAGATAATCTACGGGACCACTCCCTTCCCTTAGGAAAGAAAACAGAGAAAACCGAGCCTGGTTCGCAAACCGAGACAAGGTAGAGAAGAGGGTTCGGAAGTCCGGAGGCAGGGCGCGCGGCCGCGACTCTGAGACTTCAGAACAAGCACAGTATGCAACATCACCGAGCGCTCAAACGGTGACGTCTGAGTCTTAAGGTCGGTCAAAAATGGGGTGTCTACAGTTGCCCCTCTTTGACAGAACTCGGAAGTCATAAGAATGACAGGAGTGATTGTCAAAGCCCAGAGACGACCCATTTTTGACAAGGCCGAAGACTGAGACAATCAAACAAGATAAACAGAGAATGTGTGCCCACAGGCGTGCCCGCAGGCAGGGGGCAAAATGCAAAATGATAGGCGCGGAGCCAGATGATCATGCAAATGCAGCAAGCTGTAATGAAGCAGGTATTGACAAATAGATGCAACAGTTTTAAGCAAGAATGCAAAGCAACAACTACATCTCATGCAGTTAGGAATGCGGAGAATTATTCAATTCTCGTCGCGTCTCACACGGAGAAGATACAATACCTGCGCGATTCGTCTGGTCGCACCAGCCTCAAATGAACCGTACATACAATATCGTGCCTGCAAAAGAGAGAAATTCAACAAGAACAATATGCTAACAACATATATTCAATGTGATTCCGAAAGTTTGGCACACGCGGTGCCGGTGGATGAATGCATAAAGCAGTGTGATACAAATAAGGTGCGCAAGATAGTGCGATGCAATGCACCAACAAGTGCAGGTAAGGTGCGCAAGATAGCGCGAGTGATACAATGCTGAGGAAGGAACAAAGAGAGACACGTAGGGACTCATCCCAGTGTTTCGGAGTGGTTTAAGCATTGGAACGTATTCCACATGCTCTTAACCAAGGAGGGGGGGAACAGAGGGACGTATCTCGGAGGTTAGGGACGTATCCCAAAGGGTTAGGGACGTATCCCAGAGGTTAGGGACGTATCCCAGAGGTTAGGGACGCATCCCAAAGATTAGGGACGTATCCCAGAGGTTTGAAAAGAAGGAGAAACATAGGGACGTATCCCAGTGTTCTACAAGGAATGTGAAACATAGGGACGTATCCCGGCGTTTCGCAAGGAATGGAGAAACGTAGGGACGTATCCCGGTGTTCCACAAGGAATGTGAAATATAGGGACGTATCCCAGTGTTCCAGAAATGAGAGAGAAATGTAGGGACGTATCCCGGTGTTTCGAAAATGAAGAGAGAAACGTAAGGACACATCCCGGTGTTTCAAAAAGAAGAGGAGACATAAGGACGTATCCCCGTGTCTCGGAATGGTGTGAGCACTGGAACGTATTCCAAATGCTTTTAACCAGAGAGAGAGAAACATAGGGACGTATCCCGGCGTTTCAGAATGGTGTGAGCATTGGAACGTATTCCAAATGCTTTTAACCGAAGATGGAGAAACATAGGGACGTATCCCGGTGTTTCGGAATGGTGTGAGCACTGGAACGTATTCCAAATGCTTTTAACCAGAGAGAGAGAAACATGGGGACGTATCCCGGTGTTTCGGAATGGTGTGAGCAGTGGAACGTATTCCAAATGCTTTTAACCGAAGATGGAGAAACATAGGGACGTATCCCGGTGTTTCGGAATGGTGTGAGCAGTGGAACGTATTCCAAATGCTTTTAACCGAAGATGGAGAAACATGGGGACGTATCCCAGTGTTTCGGAATGATGTGAGCAGTGGAACATATTCCAAATGCTTTTAACCGAAGATGGAGAAACATAGGGACGTATCCCGGTGTTTCGGAATGGTGTGAGCAGTGGAACGTATTCCAAATGCTTTTAACCGAAGATGGAGAATCATAGGGACGTATCCCGGTGTTTAGGGACGTATCCCAAGGGTTAGGGACGTATCCCGGTGTTTCGGAAGGAATGGAGAAACGTAGGGACGTATCCCGGTGTTCCGCAAGGAATGTGAAATATAGGGACGTATCCCGGTGTTCCGCAAGAAGAGTGTGCATAACAATGCGACGAATGAGTATAGTGTGATTGATACACAAAGTGAGCAGAATATGATAGATATACTAAAGGTGATAGATACACAAAAAGAGTGAAGTGTGATTGATACACTAATAAATGATCTCAAACGGAAATTCTTTGAATGAACCGTACATACAATATCGCGCATGACTAAGAAAGAAACTTGATAGGTACAATGCATTACAATGCATGATGCTTAAGGAAAGCAAATAAATGGACAAAGCGGCGCTTTAGAAAGCACCTCATAAGGTGAGTGGCGGTGAACCGCTCTACTCCAACGGGGATCTCCCCTCGTGCTGTTCGAACACTTTACCTTGAACTCACAGTATAAAGGCTTTGGAATACTGACAAGTAACAACATCTGCATGTAAGAGCTACGGCTGCTGCTTGTTTTCCTGATCATATTCACAACTTTCCCTATTCTCCAACGGGGGTGACAGACTAGGTTGGTTCAGTATCCAGAACTGAGGCGCATACACATGCTATCTCAATCTATGGGGCTGCCATACAGATTTCAAGCCGAGGACACGCCTCCGGGTATTTAAACCAGACTCTAGTCTCGGAAATCCCGAACCTTTGCGTTCTAGGCCACGGCCATTCGAACTCTAGTTTCCACCGTCGCAGTTGGTCTCCTAGGAACTCATCGCAAACACGTCCAAGATGCCTCTGGCAGGGAATGGTACTCAGGGAGAGCACTTCTGATCGCCATTCTGGCTTGAAGTAGACTTGATTTTGAGCTTGAGGTAGAGGCACACTCATACTTCGGAACATTGGCAAGACCTGAAGAGGTACACACGGAATATAGTCGCGGAACTTACTGAAGTTGGAACAAACTCAGATGCCCGATATTTTCCTCTTTTGCTTTTGCTTTGCAGCCCGAAACTCATAGCTTCAGATAGGTCCTGGTTTTACTATTCTCACATGACCTGGGTTGAAACCCTGCAGTTTTATGAAAGAACAAATTCTATTTTGCACAAATGTGGAGAACGGCACGGCACTCGGAGCACAAAACGATTTTTTGAAATTGAAAGTGAGCATAAGTTTTTGACCAGGTATTGAGCCTACGACTGAACACAGCAAAACGACTCAACATGAAAATAAAAGGCACACAACCTAGACACATCGAGTAACACTCGAAACGACTCAAAACAAGAATCGAGATAAAACAAAAAGACACGACACTCAGACGTGCACAGGGAGCCTGTTTCACCGGGTAGTGTTTCCCACCCTTTCTTATTTGGTGATTCTCACATCACTCGGCCCTCAGGCTCTGTTTTTCTGAAAAAGCCCTTTTCTCACTTTTTCTCTCATCGTACATCTCTCTATTCTTCAATCTCTCATTTTTCATCCCTCCCCTAGGTGGTTGATGGATAAACAGCAAGTTGTGGGCTCAGGCCCCTAGCATTCAGCTAGATCCTTCTTCTTCTGCATGCAGTTAGTGAATTCCTCCCACAGAGGGGTTATGCTACAAATGAGTGTGTAGCGAATCTGCAGCTGACACCGGTCGATGATGCCCTGCTGGGGAGTTTGGACGTGATAAGATCTGTCCAAATGATAGAGTGGAATATCTTGATCCATTCCAGTTCGTGCTTCGCACTCGGCTTGATACCTCGTTGCTCGGAGGATGTGAGAGCTTTCAGCCCTTTGCGGTTAACTTTAGTTGTGCCCTTTCTGGTAGGTAGGGTGCCCTTCTGGGCGAGTATGTTGACAATGGGGAAAAAGACAGAGAACCTGACTCAACTGTGCCCCTAGTTCATCATTTTGACCATTTTTTGTTTTTGCTTTCTAAAAAAAATTGACCAAAATGAGAGTTAGATTAACATGCTTGTTCAATTTTTGATTTGAAATCATGCAAGTCAGGCTATGAGCACTGAAAATTTTCCTTTTTGGGTCCAAGAAATGGTCCAGTTTTGAAAAATGAAATAATTTTCGAGAAATTAGTCAACCTCAGTAAAAATTCTCAAAAACTATTTTGCAAATGGTCACTGCTCAACGAACATGAAACCTACTCCTGAGATGCACAACCTCGGATCCGAAGGAAAATTGCCCCTTGCTTAAAGAGAGCTGCATGGCAACGGAAAGTTGCCCCTTGTTTGAACGGCACCGCGGCGCGTTGAATGGCAACGGAAAGTTGCCCCTTGTTTGGATGGCGCCGCAGCACACTATAATTAACCCTCAGAGTGATGATGACAACCGAACTCTCAGATACAGAAAAGGCAAAGATGATCAAAACCATTACATGGACACAGTCAAATTTGAAGTGTTTTACGGCTGGACTTCAGAATGAAGTTGCCTACGTATCCTAAACGTGGGAATCAAGCCTTACGTAGTTCGGGGTTAAGGTACACTCGGGTATTAACCTCTCCTTTTTATGCTCTAACTTTTGCCAAGGCGCCTGTTGCAGGTTTTCAACCTTGCGAGCTTTGTTTTTCTCTCTCAGTGCATTTCATTTCTGTGTATTTTTAATGAAAATTTTATTTTGTTGGTAAAAAATAAAAATGAAAAACAATGTAGAGAATACTAACAAAGTAAAAAGAAAGAGCAAAGTGGGAGTAGGGACAGCTTTTGCCATGGCAATAGAGAAAGACGGGGAGTAGACAAAGAGATAAAAGAGAGAGAGTTAAAAAGAAAAAACACAAAGAGAACAGGAGGAGGAGAAAAGGCATTTCTTTTATTTTTAAATTTTTTATTCACTCCCCCATTTAACATACTTAATACATAAAATTGGATCTCATTTTTATTACTTTTGTCAATCAACATATAATTTTAACTGTCTTTTTGGATGTTCTAATAATTTTTATGATATTACTAGGATGATAACGGGATAAGTTGGTAGTGCCCACCCTATTCCATATCATATCAAGAGTGGGGTAAATAAAGGAAGCGACCGGAGAAAGGTGGAATAATTTTGTAATTTTAGATTAGGGATACTAATAAAAGTTAGAGATAATATATATATATATTGGGAAATTATATTATAAACACTCTTTAAAAGGGATATACCATATGCACTTCTAGTTATATTATTTTTTTTTTATAGTTATTATCAATTTGTTTCTTTAATTATAACAATATTTTAATGATTATTCATAAGATCTTTGGTTATATCTTATGTGGTTTTTGGTTATAACTTCTTCTTCTTTTTATAGTTATAACTCAAAAAGTATGTGATTATGTTATTTTCTTTTTTAATTATAAGGTGCATATGGTATACACTCTTTAAATGATATATTCCATAGTTTTTTTTCCATATATATTAATATACACATGCATATATTTTTTTTCATTTTCATTTCTTTTCTTCTTCTTTCCTTTTCTTTTTTCTTTTCTTTTTTTTTTGCATTTTTTTTTCTTTTATATTTTTGCTTTCTTTTTTTGTATTTTTCTCTTGCTCTAACTTTTGCCTGGGTCGCCCTTCCGGGTTTTCGGCCCAGCGAGCCTCTCAAAGGGTAAAAGTGTATCTTTGTCCATGCCAAATGGTTGTAAGATCTCGAAGCCATCCGTATCCAGGGGAATGACTACTGTATTGACTTGCAGAAGGATTCATCTTCGGCTCTTCGAGCACATCTGACACATTTTGCCCCTAGTTCGAAGGGTACTACTGTTCTAGCTTTGCAAGCTTCTTCTGATGAGGTCTGACCTTCTTGATCTGACTTTGGTGCCTCTTGTTCGAGGGCTGCTTCAAATCTGGCCACACAGGCCTTGCATTATGGTTAACCGTTGAACATTCTGAATGCACGTTCAAGGTTTGAAAGCAATGGGGGGTCGAGTCTTGAGGCTGAGAGAGATCCTAAGTTGCACAATCTCAAGAGCGATTCCACACATGTCTTTGCAGGACCGCGCAAAACATTTTTTTTGAAAGTTTTTAAGAAAGCGACAAATCGCTCGCGCTGAAGACAGTGTAGGACCAATCTGGATCAAAGCTAGGGTCCTTCTCAGTACTCACACTAACAAGCATGATTTCATTCATTAAGGGCTTAGTATGCCTCTCTTTCTCTCATTTGATCAAAGTTTTGCAAATCCCGAGGAATTCCTCCCTCTTTGTTTTCACCGCAGTGTTCAAAAAGTTTTGAAAAACTTAGGTCAATACAATGACTTCAAGGCACAAGAGAGCAGGTGGAATGCACCGCCATTTCATTCAAATCCCGGCACAACTAGCACACGGCAGAAGCAAATGTGAGAGCGTGAAAATCACTGCTGTTTCATTCAAGATCTGTTGGCATTACTGGCTCCCTGGCAGAAACAGACTCAAGACAAAACGAAAAGACAAACGAAAAACAAAATGGTGACGCTCGAGGTAACACCCCCGGAATCACCCGACTCCTATACAACAGGACTGACTCGATACAACAAGACAGACCCAAAACAAAAGAGACTGACTTAAAACAAAAAGACAGACTCAAAACAAAACAACAAGACTGACTCAATACCGAAGTCAGAATGCAAAATTGGTATTTGCACATTGCTCAGAACAGTGCGTGCCATTCACCACAGCTGGAGTAATCTGAGCGCCATCCGCAGGTGGTTCATCCCCCGATCACATAATCACATTATCCCCCAAGTTCACTGATCTAGTGATGATAGACTTTACTGAGCTGGTGCGACGATGACCTTGTTGTCAATCAAATTTTGTATCTCGTGGCGGAGACGGACACAACTGTCGGTGTCATGACCGGTTTGTTGATGGAAAGCACAGTACTTAGCTGGGTCATGATTTGAAGGGAGAGGATCGGGTAGAGGCCGTCGTTCTAACGGTTTCAGATGTCCTTTCCTGAGTAGGCCCCCTAGAGCTTTTGACAAAGGCATATAGAGTGGGGTGAAAACCCTCTTGCCCTTGGGTAGATAATCCGAAGTTCGGGGGTTTGAAGTGGATGCACCAACAAAGGGGGTGGCTGCTCTTGGCGTGGTGGTGGCGATCATGCCCTCATCTGAAGTCCTAGCAGCTGCGTCACCACTAGTGGTCACATTCGAACTGCGGGAAAATGCCCTCCTGGGCTGCTCCTTTTCCTGGTCCGAAAAAAGGCCCTGTTTCATTGCGTCCTCGATTTGCATCCCCATCTCGTGTAGATCTGCAAAGGTGGGAAAGGGGACTACAATCATTTTCAGCATCAGCTTTGGTTGTAGATTGCGCACAACCATTCTGATCTGATCTTTGTCGGTGGGCCTCAAAGTCATCATCGCTGCCTTCGCCCTCCACCGGGTTACAAAGTCAGAGAAAGACTCCTTGGGTTCCTGCCTCGTTGTCTCGAGATCACGAGTTGTGATCTCGATCTGGGTATTGTACGAGTATTGTGCGACAAAGGCCTCAGCCATTTCATCCCAATTCCTTTTGACTTCATCTTCTAGTTTCGCATACCAATTGGAAGCTATCCCTGACAAGGTTCGGCCGAATAGTGAAAGTTTTTGTGATCTGGTTAGGCCCATTGGCCGCAATACATCTGAAAATAACCGAAGGTGGACCATGGGATCATCGGACCCATCGAAGCGATCAATTTGCGGCATTTTGAATCTGTCTGGTAATGTCACAGCCACATCAGTATAACCATCCTCGATGCCCGGAATGGCTTTCACCCCTTGGGATTTTTTAAAAAGCTTCTCCAGCTTGCTCAATTTCAGAGCGGTATGATCTACCTCAAACTCGAAGAGAGAGTTCGGGTGATTGACAAGTGTGTGGGTGTTGGACAGTTGTAGTGGAAGCGGAGGCGGAGCTGGCCCCGTTGGAAGATCCGTGTCCTCCTGGATCTTCTGGGTATTGGGTAGGGTGTTCTGGGCGTTTGGCAAGGCATTCTGAGGATTTGGTGGGGGATTCTGACCAGTAGATGCTTGTTCGGGCAATGGAGCCCCTGGTGGAGGAGGGACCTGATATGCCTCTGGTGGAGGGGGGACCTGGTGTGAAGCAGATGCTATATTCTGCTGTTGTAATCTGGTGATCAGCTCAGACTGCTGGGCCATGACAGCGGCCTGCTGCTTGGAGAACTCTGCCTGGCGGGCAGCATCCTCTTGCATCTGTTTCATGCTCTCGTGCATCTGGCGCATCATCGCCTCCATCCCTGATGTATTTGGCGGATCCATCTAACTGACTGATATTTACCCCTACAGTAGAAACTGAGACCTCAGCCTGACTATTCACTGGTGGGGTGGATAAGGACCACTGATCTGGTAGCTGCTGAACTAGTGATTCGTGCCTGACTGGCCCTTTTCACTCTGCCTCTGGTAAAGGAACACTGATTTGCCCTTGAACTGGATTTCTGACCTAACCAAGTCTATCAACACAGATCCAATGTACCCGGGGGATATTGGAGCCTTCTGAAGCTATAGTTCCCAAGACTACCTAGCAAAAGAGAAAACAGACAGCATCTCAGCCTGATTTCACCTGAACAGATACGAGCATTGTTGAATGAGTGTGCCCTCTACTGAATTCTGCCCAAAATTCTGCCTCAAATCTGAT
Source organism: Camellia granthamiana (assembly GCA_036172215.1). Classification (NCBI taxonomy): domain Eukaryota; kingdom Viridiplantae; phylum Streptophyta; class Magnoliopsida; order Ericales; family Theaceae; genus Camellia; species Camellia granthamiana. Next base: position 153,224,540 of record CM069908.1, read on the forward strand.
ACCCTCGGGTAAAACTGATTCTCAAAATACTGAACTGGTGCCCGCAGGCCTGATGCCCAAACTCAACTGATGCCCACAGGCCTGATGCTCAAACTCAAACACTGATACATGCATTCCCTGTAGAGCCGCACTCTAACAAGCACATAACAGATAAATGAGAGCCAAAACAGCCCTATGTTGGGGTAGGGTTTCCCTGTCCTATTTTGTCAGGAACTAGGGTTTCACTACGCACACAGCGGCTTCAAACAACCTATAAACGGGTAAGCAACCTGTCCTAGTTTGGAATGGTCACTATGGATCCGAATATGCACTAGGTCGAAGGTCAAAAAGGGTGCCCCGGTAAAACCGGGGTTTGTGTTCCCATACTGGCAGAGCCCGTAACCGGTCAGCCTTATGGACATGCCTTGACAAGACAAGCCTCCGGCAAACCGCTCAGGAATAGCAGATGGCAAACACGGTGTCCTAGGCGCACCATGCAAATGCAATGCAAAGAAACACACAAGTGTAGTCAAAAATAGATATCATGAGTTCGAGTGAAGTTCTCTAAATCCCCAGCAGAGTCGCCAGAAACTGTAACAAGCCCGCGAGGGACCTCGCTACAGTTCGGACTCGATTTTGTTGCGGTTCCAAATCTCGAACCAAAGAGTCCAAATCCGGCAAATCGTTTTGAGAAAAACAGATTTTTTGAAAGAAGTGCCAAACATGGACTGCTTTGCTAGATAACAGAGTCGCCACCTAAATATTTTAAAATGGGAAATTTAGGAAACCCTGACTCGGTGCTAAAAGGCCACGTGTCCGTCATCACCAAAGTTGGCTCGGGAACTTGGGTACGATTAGGGAAGGTCACATCGTGAGCACCCCCTCTCGCCCGGTCATAGACCGGCCTCTACTAACCATGATATCTGTTTTTGAAAACTTTGTGAGTTCTTATTCCAGTTATTAGCCTAGGTTACTATGTGATGCTCGCAGCAAACAAGTATAGATTGGGCCGTCTGACTTGGAACAAAACATTTCATGTTTGTTTGTGAAAGATGGTTTGCTACCCGCAGGTAGGCTTAAAATGCAGATTTTGCCACAATCTAGTGGGCTTAACAAACAATTGATGAATTGCTCCAATTCAGATAACTCAACCTCCACCCACAGGCATTCAAGGCAGTTATATCACATAAGCACATAGCCTCATGGTAAGCATGCTTTTTATGGCAGTCACTCACACGCATGCAAGGATGCTAAAGCGTAACCGCTTACCGAGTACTCCAAGCTAAAACAGAAAATGATTAGAAATCATGCATGATCCTAAATATACAGATTTGCCTAATGCAACACATGCAAAATGCAACTATAGCAGGCTCGGCTATTCTAAGTATGGCATGTGGAATGCTACAACTAACATGTATTCAATTTGGAATTGAAATACAGATGCAGTTTGTATGATGCGCCAAGCCCGGTGCATGCAAAACAGATGAATGATGCGAACATGTTGTCATACTGTTATGCTGATTGAAATATGCCCTATATCTAACCATTCAAAGCGGGTAAATAAAAGGGAGAAAGAAATGGGGGTTGGAAGACATACATCACACTCACACACCCTTATTACATTTATGATGCCCTCGCGCAGAGGGTCCGAATAAATAATACAGACCCAAATAAAAGAATAGACAGTCCGAATATACAGTCCGAATATTACAAAATTCTAATTAATTAACAAATTAATTGATAAAAACAGTAAACTGGCATGCAAGCCAGGGACTGCCTTGCTTCTGATAGATGCCACCTATTGGGCTGCCTGGAGCGGAAATCCACTGGGATGCCCCGATTAGCCTCTGTTTGCAGTGTTTCTCGAAATGCGCGCCGGATTCCGAAAGGTAGCTGATTCTTCATGTTGCTGCAACAGAGAGCAGGAAAAGGGCATAGCAATGTATTTCACAAATATATGCATGCCTCGATCCTCGTGCCACCAATCACGCATACCGATGCATGATGGCCGATGAACCGAATTGCACAACTCAATATGGGATGAATGCAGATGAATGCTACAATGAAAACCTAACTCCATCATGGGTTATCCGGAGTGTCGGTGACTTGGGAATTGAGACCCGTTCCGTCACTCGGAGTACGAAACGTGCCTCGTTTCCCGTGCCCGGGCTAACGCCTATCCCGAACACGATGCAATATGCATGATATGCATGAAATGCAACTAAGATACAGCCTAGTATGCACAATGCTGATGAAAGTGAGATGTCTCGAAATGCGTGCCCACGGGCACGCAAACTGAGAAAATGGCATGCAAGCATGAGATGACATGAAATATGATATATAATGAGACTAAAATGAAATGTCTCGAAATGCGTGCCCACAGGCACGTAAACCGAAGAAATGGCATACGGAATGCGAATCGGATAAAACTGAGTGTGCCTCGAAATGCGTGCACACGGGCACGCAAACCGAGGCGATGATGTGAAATGCAAATCGGGTAAAACCAAAGTGCCTCGAAATGCGTGCACACGGGCACGCAAACCGAGGCGGAGATGTGAAATGCAAATCGGATAAAACCGAAGTGCCTCGAAGTGCGTGCACACGGGCGCGCATACCGAGGCGATAATGAAATAGAAATCGGATAAAACCGAAGTGCCTCAAAATGCGTGCACACGGGCACGCAAACCGAGGCGATGATGAAATGGAAATCGGATAAAACCGAAGTGCCTCGAAATGCGTGCACAGGGGCACGCAAACCGAGGCGATGCTAAAATGAAATGAAATGGCATACGGAATGCAAATTGGGCTTACGCCAACATGAGAGGACCTCAGCCGCACTCACATAAGCTGCCGTCGGATAAAACGAGGCTGCCTCGAAATACGTGTCCGCGGATACGCAAACTGAGAAATGCATAAAATGGCATACGGAATGCAGTGATGGGCTCATGCCAACATGAGAGAGCCTCGGCCGCACTCACATAGGCTGCCAGCGGATAAAAATAAAGTGCCTCGAAATGCGTGCACACGGGCACACAAACCGAGGCAATGGCATACAAGCATGAAAATGCAAATTGGGCTTACGCCAACATGAGAGGGCCTCAACCACACTCACATAGGCTGCCGGCGGATAAAACGAGGCTGCCTCGAAATGCGCGCACACGGGCACGCAAACCGAGGCGAGGCTCTAAAGCACCAAAATGACATGCGAATGAGATGTGGCGAATGGAATAAGGAAGATGCAAAATTCAGCAACTAAAATAATGCAAAAACAGCCCCCAAATTATGATAAAATTGCAACCGATGCCCAAAATGCGATGAAATGCACCCGAAATGGCCTACAGCCCTACTAAACATACAGAATATGGACATGGAATGCAAAACAGTGGCAAGGCAGCCCCTAAACTAGCATTTTATCAGCACAAAGCAAGGCCAAATAATGCTCACAAGTATGGAAACAAAAGCTTGCAAAAATACGGTAAAAGAGGGGAATTACAAAGCAAGCGATATGTACAATGCTCAAACCCAAAAAATCAGTTCTACAACATTGAAGATGGAACAAAAATATGCACAAATGCAAGAGATGACAACCTCTAAATCAGTATGTATATATGCTAAACATAGCATGCAAAATAAGGGCCAAAAGAGGGTTATAAAGAGAGGTACCAAATGGATGCACCAAACTACTTAAGACCCTTAATAAAACATGAAGAAGAGACCAAAATAAGACACTTCACAAGCCTGATTAAGGCAAGAAACAGAAGCTAGAATGGCCTAAACAAACATGCAAATTTACGGAAAATTTAATGGATTTCAAAGCAAGTACTAAAACCAATCACCAAATGGCTTGAGGCCCTTAATAAAACATGACAAGGAGACAAAAATAAGGCTCTTTCTAAGCCTGATGAAGGCTGAAATCCGGAGCCAAATAAGTCTAACAAAGCATGCAAAACAAGAATAAGGCATGAATTCAAAGCAAGTGCATGATAGAGATTGAAAACCAGGTTGGGCCCTTCTTCAATGTTGAAGAGGGGCTCAAAATAAGCACAATATCAGTATGTTTCATGCTCCAATTCAGACCACAAATAGGCTAAAAATAGCATGCAATTTTACGGTAAATTTGAATAATTTCAAAGCAAGTGCATGCTAGAGCCACCAAAAATGATGGAGCCCTTCTTCAATGTTGAAGAGAGACTCAAAATAAGCCCACTAACAGTTTATGGTATGCTCGAAATCAGATCACTCAAGAGCCAAACAAAGCATGCAAAATAATGGCATAAAGAGTGATATTGAAACAAGTGCATCATAGAGGCACCAAATGGGGTTGAGACCTTAATCAAACATGTATAATAGCTCAAAATAAGGCCCCTTTCAGTTAGGGCCGGAGCTCAAAACAGTGAGCAAGTGGGCTAAGAAATTGGTGCAAGAATGGGCTAGAAAAGAGGGAAAGTGAACTTACCCTTGAAGACCAATACTTTGACTACTTCTTGGACCAACTTTGATGACTTCAAGCTTCTGGAATCCCTCCCTTGCTGCTGGAAATGGAGTGGTGATGATAGGGCTTGAAGATGATGAAGAAAATGGGACCAAAACTTGGATGTTTGAAGCTTTTTTGGAAGAGAGGAATGGAGGAGATCAATATGCAAGACTCAAAGGATTTTTCTCAACCCCTAAATCAGCTGGTGCCGTTGGTTTATATGGCCAAGAAGGTGGAAAATATCTTTCCTCAAATATCTAGATATTTCGAGGGCAAAATATCTAGATATTTTGAGGGCAAAAACAAAAAGATTTTGTTCGGCCACGAAGTGGGCATCTGAGACCGCAGTGTTCCTCGGAACGATGAAACAGAGGTACCTGCCAAAATTGAACAAAAACTAATGCAAAACGAAAGCTCGGGGACCAAAACCGCGCGGGGTCCCAAAAATGGGCTGCCGGGCACCGGAAGTGGTGTTCGGCTGCGAAGTGGGTTTCTGAGACCCCAGTGTCCCTCGGAAGGACCAAACAGAGGTGTCTGCCAAAAATGAACAGACATCGATGCAAAATGAATGCTCGGGGTCAAAACCGCGTGGTTCGGGATCCCGAAAATAGGCTGCCGGGCACCGGAAGTGGTGTTTGGCTGCGAAGTGGGTCTCAGAGACCCCAGTGTCCCTCGGAAGGACCAAACAGAGGTGTCTGCCAAAAATGAACAGACATCAATGCAAAATGAATGCTCGGGGCCAAAACCGCGTGGTTTGGGATCCCGAAAATGGGCTGCCGGGCACCGGAAGTGGTGTTTGGCTGCGAAGTGGGTCTCAGAGACCCCAGTGTCCCTTAAATGGGAGTAAATGAGATGCATGCCAAAAACCGGAGAAATCGGAGATGGTTGGGCGGTCCCGAACTGAGGCACACGGCCTAACGGCTCCGAAAACCGGGAACCGGGCTCCGAAATGGGCAAAATGGCCTACGGCCACGAAAAGTAGCTCACGGCCACCGGGAGATAATCTACGGGACCACTCCCTTCCCTCAGGAAAGAAAACAAAGAAAACCGAGCCTGGTTCGCAAACCGAGACAAGGTAGAGAAGAGGGTTCGGAAGTCCGGAGGCAGGGCGCGCGGCCGCGACTCTGAGACTTCAGAACAAGCACAGTATGCAACATCACCGAGCGCTCAAACGGTGACGTCTGAGTCTTAAGGTCGGTCAAAAATGGGGTGTCTACAATGCCCTGCCAGGCTGTCACTTCCTCAAACATCAACAAAATCACTTCAAAACACAAAAGTGAATCAAAATGAGGTCTAGTTGGGCCTTGACACTTCTCTCTTTGCTCACCATCCTAGTAGTACTAACACTAGGAATCTCAGCAGAGCAATGTGGAAATCAAGCTGGGGGTGCACTGTGCCCAGGAGGCCTATGCTGCAGCCAACATGGGTGGTGCGGAACCACCCCAGACTACTGCGCTGCTGGTTGCCAAAGCCAGTGCGGCAGCGGCGACAGTGACACTCCTAACCAATAACACCGTGGCATGTGCACTTAATAATTCCAACCAATAACACCACACACAAAAGGATGAATGGAACCGATCTTGTCTCCCACCCAATCAATTGAGGTAGTTAAGATTGGCTCTAGTCGTTCAATTATTAGTATTTTTTGATTTGTGAGTACCATATCTGTAATTCAAAGAGTATTGGTGACACACTTTTAACTAAACACTGGTAAAAATTACTTGATCACCATTACATCTAATCTTTATTCGGTAACCGGTACTTTTGGGTCAAAATGAACATTATAACCTTGAAAGTATGCATGATCCTCGTGATTTGCAAATTCTCTGTCATCGTTTTTTTTCTTTTAAATGCAATTACCAACTAGGAGATGGTATTTTTATCATGTTTTATTGGACTCAATGTGAATTGTTAAGTGGAGATTTTAGTATTGTGGGAGGGGGGGGAGATATGAAATGATTGCTTATCTTGTTAATGAGGGGAGAGAAAGGAACAAAGTTAAAAAATTGATCTTATCAAGCAAGAACAATTAAGGTGGACTGTGGAATAAAGCATGTGATTCTTTTTGTCTTTCTTTAGTTCTAGCAAAATTATTAATTATCCTTATCTTAATGTGCTGGAAAACATTAGCTATTCAAATTTGACCATAACTGAGTATAAACTACAAGTAGAAATACACGCGAAACACAATATGTTGAGAGAGTATTAATATTTGTGCTTAACCTTTGGACCATATAGTTTTTTTTTTGGTCTAATCAGCCATACCTCCATGTCAGGGATTCAAACTTAAAACATTAATTTAAAAACAAAATGGCAGTAAACAATTTAACAATATATGTTAATATTAATAATGGTTCATTCCCCGTCATACATGGATCAGGTTAGGTATCAGAAATCTGATACTTATCCCAACAGATCTGGATGGTTCACAGAGAGAGATAGGAATTATATAAACAACTTCATAAATAATTGCTTTTCCAGCTTCAAATGGCCATGATATGCATGGAGTGAAGAGCAGATATAAAACTGGGAAGTTCAGAAGGCATGGAACATTTAAAAATTTGTGAAAACACCATCTGCTCAAAAGCACACGATTGTGCCCACAAAGGTGTGCATAAGCCGCACACACTAGCTAAAAGTAAAGGTAAAAATGGAAACAAAGGTCAACACAGTGTGTGGTGTGTTGGGATATTGTGACCTCTTACCCTAATGCTATGTATATGTGGTTGACGAAGGCGATTATCTCTATATTGAGAAAGAGAAGCACAATTTCGTTATCTTCAACCATGTTCTTGTCATATACTATCATCTTTGACATGCTTTTTACTGTCATATTCCCAACAAAAAATTAATCTAATAATCGTTGACAGTTGAAACAAATCACAAGCAGAAGAATTAATATACTGTTTCCAAACTAGCAAATATTTTTCCTCTTCTAGTCAGGCGAACAGTCATTTTTGAAGTACTAAAGCCGAAAACTTTTGATTATTATGTACAATTGGCTCACACAAAGCCATGAACATAGCAAAAATACATTGTTTGACCAAATAATACCAATGCTATATGATGAACTTTACAAATTTTCTACTTACCCTCTTACCCCAACCAAAAGAAACAGAAAAAAATAAAATAAAATAAAAAGAGAAAAGGGTTCTATGCTATTGCTATGTTGGGATGTGATAATTGCCTAAGCAGTTGCATAACTGGAATCTATAAAAGCTTCATAGAATAATGATTCTCATGGCTTTTGGGACAGCATAATGAATTTCAGCTAGCTTTTTCTGATAAAATAGAAACAAGCTCGGATCGAGCTTTTTCGAGGGCACTTGACAAATTCTCAGGTTTTCTACCACCTGCCTGACCAAAATTAGGTCTGCCGCCCCCTCCTCCACCGCATAACTTCGCTATAGGCTCGATAAATTTCCCTGCTTGAACTTCCATGCCAACCACCCCCAGTGAGAATGCAGTGATTAAACTTACCTTACCTTCCCCAGGACATGAGCCCAAAATCACAGCTGCTGGATCTTCTAATGTATCCACTACACTAGGTAGTCAGCTGCACTCCAGTGAATCAGCATCTGTATCATCCATGTACTTAACCAGCACCCTGTAAAGTAATTTTCCAGAAAGCAACTGTATTATTCATAGAATGCTCTTTTAGATCTCCAAAGGGGAAATAATATCAAGAACTTGTTAATGTCAATTTTTTTGTTTTTGTTTTTGTTTTTGTTCTTTTCTGCGCTTGGGTTTAGGTTGAGTTGTCCGAATGATGGTGGTGCGAGTTAGCTATGTTGAGTAGCTTAATAGACATTGTTAGGCTCATTTTCTAATAGCTTAAGCTTTGGGGACTAATGGAGATATAACATATGGTATCAAAACCAGAGAACTAGGGATGGGTAGGGTGCATATCCCTGGCTTGTACATGGTGGGTGTTGCCAAGCGAGCACACTGGTGTGAGGGAAGGTGTGAAGCGAAATTCCACATCGACTGGGTACAAAAGTAATGTGCAGTATATAAATCTGAGGGCACCTCATGCTGAGCTAACTTTAGGGTGTGTTTTTTCCAAGACTGTGTAACAAGCTATTCTTTACAAGTTTGAATGATTTTGTGTGCTCTTTATCATAGATGTATAGTTGATCCAACATTTCTACTCTTTAACATAGATGGAACTACAGAAGTTAATTTAAAACCTGATATTTTTAGAATTCCCCACAAGCAATACATTGTTTGCGATGATTGAGGCTCTATGAACTGCTGCTTTAGCACGAATAGCTGAAATTTCATTTCTTGCCATTCGCAATTCCTCCAATAGTGTTTCTATCCTGGCTGGTACATCTTCAGCTTTCACCTTTGCATAATGAATTTTAAGTATGAAAACATTGGAAACAATCAGGTGTTCTCTATTTAGCAAAAAGATTACAGAAGAAAACATACTTTGAGAGTGGAGCAGAGCTGTTTCATGTAGTTATCTCTGGCATTGATGTATTCGATAAAAGCTTCACCAGCAACGGCTTCTATACGTCTGATTCCAGATGCAATCCCCTGTTCTGAGATTATTTTGAAGCCACGTATTTGCATCTACCGTAGCTTCCACTTCACTGCCAACCTCTATACTTCCCTCCTTATAGTGTACCCTTATGAACAAATATATTACCCACGGATTTTTTGACGTCTTTTATCTCTATAACAGCAGTCTGTTGGTTTCCAGCTTTGGGAATAAATAGAAAACCATTGTCTCCAATTTGACCACCTGATTCAGCATAAAATGGTGTCCTATTGAGAAAAACTTCTACTTCGCTGCCTTTGGAAACCTGTAGTACCGGTTTCCCATTCACCAAGAGAGCCTCAACTACTGCTCTGGTGGAAAGTGCGTCATAACCTAGAAATTCTGTGTCACGAATATTTTCAGCTAGATCTCCGCCATCTTCAACTTCAAGTTTGACAGCATTATGTGCAGCCTGAGACTGACGTCTTTGGTTCTCCATTTCAATATCAAAACTGTTCATATCTATATTGACACCGCGTTCATCAGCCACTTCCCTAGTTATCTCCACGGCAAAACCGTACGTGTCATACAAGAGAAATGCATCCTTGCCTGACAAGCAAGGTGCAGTGCTATTTTCCTGAGCACTTGACAATGCGTCTGCTAACATTTGATCGAGCAGCTTTTCCCCTCTCTCCAATGTTTGTACAAAATGTAGTTCTTCCCTCTTCAACTCCTCCAAAATGAGGAATGCTCTTGTTTTTATGTCTGAATCTATGTGGGTGCTCAAGTCAATTACTTTTTCTGCGATCGTAGGCAAAAATGCTTCTTCAATATCCCCCTTTAAACCAACTAACCTGCCAGTACGAACAGCCCTTCTGATGAGTTGCCGAACTACATAACCTCTCCCAATATTTGATGGGACAACGCCGTCTGACAGGAGATAAACGATTGTATGCAGGTGATCACCAATTATCTAAAACAATGGAAAGTTTTATAGTATCAATGCAAATATAAGAATAATTAATATATGTTAGAGTAAACTATTGGAGATATCACAAACTCTTGGTGATAGCATACTTTAAGGTTTGTTTTCATAGAATCATCAGCAAGAGCATACGAGACATTTGCCAATTCTGAGGCTTTCTCTATAATGGGAAAGATCAAGTCAGTCTCATAATTGTTGGGAACCTGCACACACGGTAGAATATAAAACGAAGTGTGAAGTTGAACTAAAAAATAACCAAAAGAATCTTCAAGAAATGATTCTTCTGAAACCAAAATGAGATTATTGCGGGGGAAGTTTGCTGTGGGCAGTACAAACTCCATTATAAAGATTCGAATCAGATGGAGGCATCCCATTTGCTTTGATATGAGAAGTACTTAAACCGTTCATAACTCAGATGTGGCAGAGCTAGAAGTACCTTCTGAAGGATGCGAGCCATAAGCTCCAAACCTAAACCAGTATCAATATTCTTTTGTTTTAATAGTTCAAGTTAACCATCATCTGTTCTGTTGTATTGCATGAAAACCAGGTTGTAGAACTCTACGAACCTAGTATCATCTCCTAGGTCCTGCAAATGAAAAACATCAACTCAATAATCAAAATCATAGTGATAATGCTAATAAATAATTCAAATACAAAATTGTCCAGCTTCACCCAAACCAATATAAAAAAGAAAGGAAATGGTTTTAACAAAATGCGTACAACATCTGAGTGTCCTCTCTCAGGATGGAAATCGTAATAAAGCTCAGAGCATGGACCGCAGGGACCAGTCACTCCACTAGTCCAAAAGTTGTCTTCTTCACCCATCCTCTTTATACGCTCCACAGGAACACCAACCTGAAGCAAGAACCAGATTTATGAAGTTAATTTCACATATCATTTATATCTGGAAGCTATCAGTAAAAGAACTCTCACGTGGAAGAATACAGTCCCCAAGAAGTGAAGAACAAAAAAGTCTCAAATGGACACCTTGGGCTTAGTAGGCAAGTGCATATTTGTAACTTGAATGACCATGAAGAGTTATTTTAACAAGGGTATGAAAATTTTGGAAACGTTCATGACAAGCCTCTTTGGCATGAATTTGGATAGCTAGACATCTCTTTACATGGAAAACAATTTTAATGATCAGATACGCAAGCGGAGAAGATTACAAAAGATATATTAGACTATAAGTACAACAATATGATTAAAGTTCTTGTTTGCTTACCTCGCCATGCCACATTTCAAATGCTTCATCATCATTTTCGTAAACAGTTACCATACTCTTTCTGCTGGCAATCCAAACCTGAGCAATTAAAAAAAATACTTTCATTCTTCTTGCTCAGAGAAACAATCACAAATTCATAGCTATGACAAGGAAAAAATTTATTCAAAAAAAATTATGAAAAACCCATCCTTTTAGTAAGATCCTCTGTATTGACCAACATCTGGTACTAACATATTGGAACCTACGCCCCCTCAAAAAGGCATTTATGCTTGACTTTAGGGTCTATTTGGCTGATGTGCACATGGACTTCACACTCTTCACTACTAGTATGGATCCCAAAATATTTACAGTTCTGATTGCTGCTTTTTTCCCATCGCTAACAACAGTGTCATCCCACAACAAACACTGTCCAAGGATGTGCCTTTGAAACTACAACCACTTGCAGCCACTAGAATGGTTACATCTTATATAGTGAATTGATGCTCATAATATTTTAAGGTCATAAATAATTCCAGGCATTGATTGTACACATAAAATTGTGGAAATATTATTCAAAAAATACTGCTTGTATGACTTAAAAACCAGTTTTTATCGGAAATTTTATAGGCCTGGTACCTATTGAGAAACATAAAACTTCATAAGAGGTGCCAACTTGAAATAAGGATATTGAGATTTATGGCAAGTCAATGAAGGGAAAAAAAACAAATTAAAAATAGACATATTCAATCAACAAAAGGAGTGTGAAGACAAGAGAATTATCAGTCTAGACTTCAGTGTCACAATAAAATTACTCGTACATACTCCAAGGTAGTAAGCTCCCATGCCCATTTAATTGCTTCCTTCTTGAAGTAATCTCCAAAACTGAAGTTTCCAAGCATCTCAAAGAATGTATGATGTCTAGATGTTCGACCTACATTCTCAACATCATTTGTGCGTATGCATCTTTGGGAAGTTGTGGCACAGGGTACCTGTCTAGGTACCTGAACAAAATATGATGATGATATTAAAGTGGCTCAAAATTGTATTCGAAAGAACATATGTAATATACACATGTTCATTAATAACAAAATGAATAAGACAGCATCATTGCATTCCATTAGCAGACCTTGTAGACCAAAACCAAGAGACACATACCCATCAAAAGGCGAACAAAGGGGGCAAAAAAGAAGGAAACTACGACACACATTAATGAAAATCATACATTTGGTAATCATCAGACATCATGCCAATATGTTAACCAGCCCAATTACGAGATGTGCATCAGTGCCTTTTGAAAATATATTTTTTTATCCAAGGTAAGTGTTTATAACTCCATATCATACATTTGCTTAAAATAGTATATATTCAGATACAACTTACAAGACCCTAATATTATGTGGTGGGAGAATGGAGAAGTATTTCAATATGGTAGTATAGAAAAATCCATTACCTCATGTGATGCAATTTTATCCTTAATCATTACAATTGTATGGATGACAACTTAAATATTGAGATATTCCAACAACAGTAGAGCATGGTCTGTCTAATGAGGCATAAATACCTACAAGTTTTAATATAATAAATAATTCACTGTGCACAATGATCTCAATGTAGCATACTAAAATAAATAATTCACAGTGCACGATGATCTCAATGTAATATATTTCTATATGCTATGTCCAATATAATCAACTGAATGCTAAGTTTAGTCTTTATTTTCAATAGAGTGATCCCAAGTCAGGCTTTGTAAGAAAATTCTGAACTACATGTAAATACCTTTCCCAAGAATATGGGCTTGAACTGAAGCATTCCGGCAATTGTCAGTAGAACTGTTGGATCATCTGGTACAAGAGAAGCACTTGGAAGGACCTTGCGACCTCATGAAGCATAAAAATCAAGAAATCGCCGACGAATGGAATCCCCACTTGTGGGGACATCCTTGGATTTATCCTTAACCAATTCCTCAGTCATAGGTTGTATTGATGCTGAAAGAAGATATCCAGAAAAGGTTTTTATATCATTCGGAAGACAGATGCTGAAGAATTTGTAAGCTCCTATGACAAAAAATGTGAACAAACGAGAGTTCTCTACCTGACGTAATTCTTGTGGTGAAGTTTACTTTCCGTGCTCCCTTCATTTTGGAATGTTTAGAGGGAAAATGATCCCTGCAACCTGTATTCAGGTTCTAATGTGTCAGCCTCAAGAAGGGAACTTAATGCACTGAATATGGAAACCCCCCCCCCCCCCAAAAAAAAGACTACCCTGGTAAATCTAGATAAAGCAAAGTTCACAGAGAAAAACCAAAAGAATACACTACACTGCACTCACAAATCCCCAAACCTGTAATTTTTGTGCCCTGAAGAGTCTGGAAATTTATACATGGCAATACAATCAAACACTTAAAAAAAGAGTCAGGTTAGTTTGTTTCTATCATTTTTCTATCCAAAACCATGATTAAACCTTAAGAAGTTGAAGGATTGACCAGAGTCGAGAAAAATAATTATACCTCCTCCCCTAAGTTAATAAATTTGGTTTTTCTTGATTTGAATTTGATAATCAAGAAAACCCTAAAAGTACAAGGACGAATTGAGACCTTCAAATAGAAAACCAAAGATCAAAAAATAAGCACAAGAAGTCAAACTAATTATTCCAAATTTAAGCAATAGACTAAAGCTTAAAGACTAGAATTTGTTCAATCAAGTCATACATTCATGTAGCTTCAAGTGAAATAAAAGTCATCTTCAACCAATATATATGTATACCACAATTGAGCAAGAGGACTCTTGAATTCACATAAAAACACTACACCACTTATAAGAACTCCAATATTATGAAGTACAAATCAATAATCCCCACCATATGCTCTTAAATCTTTTAAACTCACCCTAGCTTTGTATACAAATTACTATCCCTGCAAAACTCATTTCAACTATTAAGTCCATGGGTGCTTCCAAAAATAAGAAAAAGACATACAAAAACTAAACTATACAATAAAAGAACAAAATCTAACTTATCTATTAATCAAAATTAAGATAAGAACACAGATGAAAAGAGAGAGATTTGCAATATGGGTAACAAGGCAAAATCACTTCAAGAATGTTTTAGCCCTAAAAGAAACACAACTTAATTCTAGTCTCTTAAAAAAATTTGATTATAACCTTTCACATACACTTCCTGTAACGGCAATTTTTTAATTTCCTAAGACAAATTAAAGACCCAATTTGCTAAACTAACATAACATCACTAGAAGCAAAGGTAAGTTAAACCCAAGGAACTCAAACAAATTTTAAGATTTAATAAATGTATTCAAGGCAAATTAATTACCAATGGAGAGGGCAAGTTGGCATCTTGGCTGAAATCTTGAAATGGGTCTTGAAGTAAGAAATGGGAGCAGAGGTTTCGCTCCATGTATGCAGTGCAGAGAGAGTTCCATCTTCAAGCCTTTCATGGCCGCTTATCTCTCTCTCTCTCTCTCTCTCTCTCTCTTGTGGTTCTCTCTATATTTCAAATTGGCGTTATTTTTTAGAGAGAGAAAGAGAATGAGGGAGGGCGGGAGAGGAGACAGAGGGAGAGAGAGGGATAAGTTTTTATGTGATATCCACATAATTTGCAGTTGAAAATTGTAAGGTCAGTTGTGAGACTGAGAGGCCACTGGACTTCCAAGTCCAGGCCACAAATGAAGGGGCTGATTGACCCAGGTCCATGTCCAGAGTACCCAACTCAAGCGATTGCTCCCCCAGAAAGATTTTCTGTCCTTAATTTTTTTTTATGGGGGGGGGGGGTGGGGGTTGTGTGTGTTTAGAAACAGATTATTTTAATAAATTTTTAATTAAAATACGAGGTAAAAATGTTAGTATATTTAGAATATTTTTTTAATTTTTTACAAAAAAATATGCAACAAGTAGAAAAAAAATAAATTTTTAACTTTTTAATATAGGTTATAGGTTTTTTTAATTTTTTTAATAAATTTTTTATTTTTAAACTAAAATACTCACATGCTAAACGAGGCCTTAATCACTTTTACTCTTAAGTCATGTTTGATTGAAAGTTTGGGAGAAGAGATTGGATTAGTAATCTATGGAGTCCACCTATAGTATGTTTATTTGTGAAGAAGTGACATGGAATGCTAATCCTATGGGCCCATTTGTTTTCCGCTATCACAGTCCACTCCGGACTGTGATAGACGAACAGTGAAGATGACTTATGTTTGTTTTGGTTTTGGAGCTCCAGATTTGTAGTCACTTCGGATTACGATAGGCCTTGGCCTTGGCCTTGGCGAGGGGTATTAGCAATTCGAACTGGGAGATGGTATTAGCAAAATAGTCCGTTCGGATTGAGTATTACCGGACGTTCAGCTGGTCAATCAATCAACTGTAAATTTTTGTTTTTCACTTGTTGGGCATTTTTTTAAAACACTAAAATTTAATGTTTTTGTATTTTTTGTTAAGTAAAAATCATAATTTTATTTGTTTTATTATTTTATATAAAAATAATTTAACAATCCACACATTAACAACTATCATAAAAAAAACACAATTTTACTAATCTCCTCACTATCAATCCCCTCATTAACAATTCCCTCACTATTAATTCCCTCCATTCTACCTCTTAAAACAAACGGGCCATGAGACTATCAATCCCCTCCCAGGGTGGAATTAGCATTCTCATAGGGGTGGGATTAGAATTCCACTCCCATGGATTGAGAGCAAAAAGACTATTTTGCCCCGCATTCTACAAAATCAACAAAAATAACTTCTATGTGAAAAGGTTTTTTTTATGTAATTTGCAGATTTAATTCTAGCTAACTAATACCATCACACTAGTGCACAAACAAACACATTTTATCTTACACTTCCAACCTAATATCACCACACTATCAATCCCCTCAATTCCACTGTACTTTTCTTCTTTTTTTTATTATTTTTTAATTTTTTAATTTTTTAATTTTGACCTTTCATATTTTAAGTTTTTCTCAATTAACTCCTAAAGCTAATGTTTGTACAAAATTAAATAGAAAATGATATATTGATAGCCGTGTGACATAATAATTATTTTGGAAAATTGAGTCAAAACCCCATCCATTAGACCATTATTTGTTAAAAATGACAATCCAATTTATTTTTCTTCATAAATCCCCTAAGGAGAAAACGCATAATTGAGTAAGGACAAAGTAAAATATTTTTTTTTTATTTTTTTTGTTTATTGGAAAATATTGCCAGAGTAACATGTTACTGTCGAATAGAATAATTATCCAACAGAGTAACATGTGGAGTAATTGTCAAACAGATTAACATGTTACTGTTACTGTTTACATCAATTTCAACAGTAATAATTTAAAAAAAAAAAATTCATAGTCAATATGAATCTTATTTGATAGATCTTGATGAGAAAACTCTAAAAGTATTAATTTTATTAAAAACTGACATCTACATTAAAAGTTATATTATTTTAAAATTTAATATTTTGATAATAGTAATATTTGTTGGACTTTTTAAGGAAATTTTTTTGTACTTATTCTTAATGCATTAAAATTTTATTATGAGGGGGTTTTGACTAAATCCTCCTAATATTTTATTATATATAATTCACACTTCTAACATAAATTCAAGCTCTAATATAATAATATATTTTTTATATTATGTGATAGTTATTGTGGCATTTTTTTTGTCTAATTTTCAACATAAATTAGCTTTAGGAGTGAAGCTGGAAAAAAAAAAAAAACACAAAGGGTCAAAGTGAAAAAAAATAAAATTAATAAAAAAGCAGCCAAACGTAAAAGGGGAAAAAATATATATATATTTTATTCCCTTATTTCAAAGCATTTTGAACCACACTACCATATCATATGAATCTTATAACTAAAGAAAAAAAAAAAGGCATAATTTTATACGTTTTGAGTCATGACTAATAAAAAAAATTTTAAAAAAAAGTCATGACCAAACATCACATGAGGAATAACCAAAGATTAGATGAATCATAACTAAAATATTGTCATGTTTAAAGGAGAAAATTAGTCATAATTAAATAAAAAAATGACATAACTAGGGGTTGCATATGATACATCATTTTCAAGGAGCGTGTATAATAGAATTTCCCTACATTTAAAGTAGAACACAAAAATTCTATCACATAATAATACACATAAATGAATAAGATCTTGGAAAATTTACTTATAAATCTCATATTGAGGAATGATAATCCGATTAGTCCCAAGAGTTTTCTTATAGACCAACTAGTCCCATTGACTTTGAAAATGTAGATTTAATATATTATTTGAAAAGTAAATTTACGGTTTTACCCTTATTTCTATTATGTTTTTTTTTTCCTCTCTCTCTCTCTCTCTCTTTTTGTGTGCTAGAAAGGTAAGATACACAACCTATGATAATCAAATTTAGAATGAATTTTTATATGAGAATCTTTTTTATTTGAAATGACTTAAAATATGAAAATTTTCAAGCATTCCAAAAGGATTTCAAAAGGAGTATAAAAAGTTCTTAGTAAACTTTGAGTAAATATATAATTTCAATATGTAATACTTCAATGTAACACTCCAATGCAACACTAAAAAAAAACTCTTTAGTGTAACACTCCAATGTAATGCACAAAAAAATTATTTAGTGTATTTTTTCGAAACCTAATATTTCGATGTAACACTCAAAAAAAAAATGTAGGATTCTTCAAACCATTTCAAAAGGGTGTGGAATTGTTCAAACTATTACAAAAATAGTACAAAAATTCCTTAGTAAGCTTTGGGTAAATGTATAATTTCCAACTGTGCGTGTTACATTTGAAAAAAGTACATTAAGTAGCTTTTTAATGTTTTTATGTGTGTAATATTGGAGTATTACATTTGAGATTACATTGATTGGAGTGTTACGTTTGAGAAAAATACACTAAGGAATTATTTTTTGCATGTTACATTGGAGTGTGTTACATTGGAGTGTTATATTTACAAAAAGTTTGGAGTGTTACGTTGTTACATTTGGAAAAAAATACACTAAGGAGTTTTTTAGTGTGTTACATTGGAGTGTTGCGTTCTTATTCGCAACGTGAGATTTATTCCAAAAAGAGGGAAAATCCATAACCTCTATAGTGGGAAAATTATTTCCACACACCTACTTATCTTAGTGCATACACTTAATGAAATATTATTTTAATGACAATTATAACTTAAAATAAAATGAATATAATGGATATCAAAACACACCCTTAATATTGAATTTAAATTTTCTTTGTACACATTTAAAAAAAAAAAAAAAATCTCAATGCACATTTTTTGAGTAAAAACAAAAACTCCTAATTTAGATAAAGAGAGAAGCCATTGAAATCCATGGAACCATCTTAAAATCAGAGGGATTATTGTTTTGCTATGAACTAAGAAATCCCTAATTCCATCTCCAATTCAAAGGTCATCTTTTTTAGAACCTCCAATTCCATTTTTAGATTCTCAATCACTTGTATCAATTGTAATTCTCTGTCGATTTCCACATTCTCTCCTCCACTGATCATATCAATCATATTTCATCACCTTTTGCATTCTCTGTCGATTTCCACATTCTCTCCTCCACTAATCATATCAATCATATTTCATCACCTTTTGCCTTTGATCATCCAAACATTTCTTTAGAAACAACAAACTCCCTATCATCACCTCCCTATCCATTGATCCACCATCACTACCAATCTCACCTTCACCTATTTGGGTCTGTAAATCCAATTTCTCTGACTTTCCTTCCTTTTTCTTGAATGATGGTTTTGCCACTAAATCAGACTTGTTTCACAATATCATCATCTTGATTACTCCCTAGAAAAACAAGGTCTAGTTCAAACACATATTCATTGAAGTTCCATCCACTGATCCTCCATTTCACAGTCACATCACCGATTAAAAACTTTGAGTTGCCTTAAATCGAAATAGGGTCTAAATCGTTGGTATATAATTTTGAACAAATTTGTGGAAAAAGGGTTGAGGTGGTGTGTGTACAAACATATGAGTTAAGGGTATGATTGGAACATTTGATGTGTTGAATGAGAATAATAACTCATAATCAAATTACTAAATGTGTGTACTGATAAATGATGTACACTGAGATAAGTGGGTGTGTGGAAATAGAATTACCCTCTATAGTGCGGATTGTCCAAATGTGAAATTTCATATTTGAAGAAACCCATTTTTATTCCTCAAAAATTAAACTTAAATATGTAAGTGACTACCATTTTGTGCTCTTTTGGGAAGCTGGTAAAAAGCCAGCTTCCAGCTTTTTATTAATTTTGGGTCACATTACCTCTCACATAACTTACCAAAAAAAAAACCAAAATAAGCTAAAAAAGTCAAAAAGTCAGCTTTTTATCAACTTCCCAAAACACATAATTTACCTTTGAATGGGACCTTTAGATTCATAAGAAAAAAGAAAGGACTAAATAATTTACAAGATCATATTTTGGGATTTATTGGTGCTTCACCCTAAGATTTTATGTGATAATACACATAAATTAATAAGATTTTATAGAGTTATTAGAATGGTCTATTTTTTTTAAAAAAATCTTCGTCATATGTAACTGATTCCATGATCAGTTTCTCAGTCTATAGATTTATTTATTGTGTTTGATTTCAATTTTCTAAATTTAATTTTCTAGAAATTAAATTTTTATTTTTTTGTGTTTTTCTGTTTTTAGTGAATATTTTTAAGATTTTAAGCAATTTTTAAAACTTTTTTTAGATATATCTTACATAGATGTATCTAAAAAGTAAAATATTTGTCAAAAAAATATTTTAAAAATTAATAAATATACAAGAATACGAAAATGTACTGAATTTTCGTATTTTTTTTATATTTAGTGAATTTTTTAAATATTTTTTTTACAAATATTATACATTTTAAGTGTATTTATGTTAGGTGTATTTAAAAATTAAAAAATTTTTGCTGAAAATATTGAAAAATTTAATGAAAATAAAAAAAATTTAAAATTAAAAATTAAAAAAATTAGTTTTTTGAAAAGTAAATCCTGAAAAACCAAACCAAATAAGTTGATTTATTTTGAAGAACTCAAAATAAAATTTTTTGGGACAAATAATATGTATTTGGAAAAATCTTATCTACATTAATGTGGTGGAAGTCTCACATCCACATTGGTATGGACCAAACACGATCTTGTGAGTAATTAGTAATTTAGTATGTAATTTATTAGAATTTTTTAAAGTTTTGTTCTTGATTAAGTTGCCATTTGAGGTCATTTTAAATTTGCTTCTTTTGGACTTGATTTCAATTCAGATAGCTGTACAAGATGGTGTCTAATTAGGCCAACAATTTCAATGCAGTCTTAGGTGAGAGAGTACCTGCAGGTCCTAAGTTGTATTTGAAAAAGACTCTTGTGAACTGAAAATCAACATGCCTAGCATTTCAAAGCTATCCACTCTTAATAATCACCGGCGGAGCCAGCAAATTAAGTTAGAGAGGTATTTATTAATTATAATTTTTTATTTAAAAAAAATCTTGAGCAATATTAAAATAATCATAATTTTATGAGATAAATTTAAACATAAAAATTACATATTCATTATTAATAATAACAAATCAAAATTCTATAATAGTGTAGAATAGTTCGGCGTGAAATGATGATGTAAATTTGTAATTTTAACACAAAAAATTATGGATCAAAATTCCTAATTTTAAAAAATAAAAACACATCATTTATAGGAGTTTTTTTTTATTTAAAAAAAAAAATTTCTATAAAAAAAAACTATTTAGAGAATTGACCCAATTTTCAAATTATTTAGGAAACTAACTTACTTTTTGAAATCGCATTTTAAAAATGCGATTTTGAAATTGAAATTACATTTTTAACGTGCAATTTTACCTTGAAATCGCAGGTTGAAAATATAATTTATGATGACATGGTGAAATTGCATGTTCAATGTAACGCTCTCAAAAATAAACCCATAATACATAATATTAACATGCGGAATTATAAGGAAATAAAGTATCTTATTTCATTCATCAGAGTACCGTAAAATAAAAACATCATAATAAATGCCCTATGGGCTTACATCTTGCCAAGCCAACACTTGGACACAATTCCATGAGTTCTAACTCAAAAACAAATAAAGCCCTAGGCTTGAAAGTTTACAAGTTATTCAAATAAAACCAAATAAAATAAAGCAAGTCTTCGAGTCCAAATCCTCACAAGCTAAGTTCTTGGAGGTAGTGAACCACCTGAACCTGAAAATGAAGTTCCCATATAGGGTGAGCCACAGCCCAGTAGAAAAATACTAAACCAAGCATAAGAATTAACTAAAGCATTAGCATTCGATACGTAGTTAACACAAGATAATCAATTTCCAGTTTCATGACACTAATGTCTACGTTGTCTATGACGTATCGTCTATGACACAATACACTTTCCATTTATACAGACATGGCTCAGAACCTGGCCAAACAACTCAACAAGGATAACAATTCAGGTTAAACCTTTCTTATAACAAAATAAACACACAGGCTGGTGTTATAACAATCTCAATCCAATCCACTTCCATACTTCCCAACTGATACACATGGTGGTGATGTATCATATCTACAACAAATAGCAATATTGCTATTATCAATAAGCACACATATGAGTGATGCTACTGGAGTCCATCCCCTATCTCCTCCCAACAAATCCGGTTTAGAGGTACATCCCCTATCTTCCCCTAAACCGTGGAGTTCATCCCCTATCTTCTCCAAACAACATGCATATGCAATGAAACACACAATTGCCATATATCACACATAATCAATACAAGTAATGTTCTGTATTAATTCAACAGCCAACATAAGTGACTTAATTCCAGTTATACCTAAGCCACATGCAAGGTCTACAACAATCAATGGCTATCCTCCACCGATAGCCCAAAACAATTATTTCTAAACAAGAAATAAATATAACAATACAATGAAATTTCATCATTTTCAAAGGTAAGTATTTAAACTAACCAATTACATCATTAAACCACTAAATTCCCCAATCTCATGAATTAAATCCAATTCCACATTTTTCCCTTAAATTAATTATACAAATTAACCTAAGCCAAAACCCTAAGGTTTCTCCCAAAATTACCAAACTACCCCCACATACCAAAATACCAACACTTAGGATTAAAGCGTATAAATGGAGTAGGAAATCCCTACCTCGAAGCAAGAACCCGAAAAGAAGAAGACGGAGATGATAGCCCAAACTCCAAAGTGCTCCAAATCAACAACCGTTCAAATCGAATGGAAGCCCTCGACCCACTCTACCTTTTTAATGAAGGAACTAGGTTAGATACTCACTCTAAATAGATGAAACCTAGGAGAGAAGATGAGTTGGGAGAGAGAAAACTCGTAACCTAGGGTTTTATAAACTGAAAGAGGCTGAAAAACTGTTTTAAAACACGCTGCTGCGTATTTAAACTCGACAGGCCCGCTCGAGCGCACAAAACACCGCTCGAGCGTAAAGAACAAAAACAATGTCCGCTCGAGCGCAATGTTAACCGCTCGAGCGTAGATTCTCCCATTCCAGAACCCACGCGAAGAACACACTACCCGCTCGAGCGTCAACAATACCGCTCGAGCTCAACCCGCTCGAGCTCAGAAATCCCGCTCGAGCGTAGATATCACACCTGCAGAAGTTTTGCAGGGTTCACAAATACTGGAAGTGTGCAATCTCCGCTCGAGCGCAAGAAGGTCCGCTCGAGCGGAAAGGCCGAAACTGCAAAAATCTGGGGTTTAATCCCAGACTCAAACCACCTACTCGAAACAAGTCTAACACACCCTAAGACTCAAACAATGACGTTAAAGGATGACAACAACAATAATATGACAACAGAATCCACGGAACATAAGTCCAGATACAATAATCCAATGGGAAAAGACCGGGGTCGCTATATTCAACATATGATTTTAATTGAAATAATTGAAATCGCATTTTCAATATGCGATTTCAAGGTGAAATTGCATGTTGAAAATACAATTTCAATTTCAAAATCGTATTTTCAAAATGTGATTTAAAAAACATGTTAGTTTCCCAAAGAGTTTGAAAAGTTGGTCAATTCTCTAAATAGTTTTTTTTTAGAATATTAAAAAAAAAATCTCATTTATAACACAAATTATTATAAAATCTATTTAATTTTTATTTGATAGAAAAATATTAAAGAGATGACATTTCTTATAAATAATATGTTTTGAATGAAAATTATTAAACAGTCTTAGAGTACCATATAGCGTTACTTACATGATGCTCAAAGCATAGAAAATCACAAATCACACTAAGTGGTATGTCAACTATTTGAAAATAATGAGTTCATTACATCAAATCTAAAATATTTTTCTCTACACTATTGATTTAAACTACTATATAAATAATACCACATAGTCAGTGGCGGAGCCAAAAAATTAAATCAGAGGGGGCATTTATTAATTATAATATTGAAAGTTTTTTCAAAAATATTTTACATAAATTTTTACGATTGACTTTGAGAAATATAAAAAAAATGATATTATTTGTAACTAATGTATCATGGACAATACAAAAAAAGTTATGAATATAAGTCTTAAAATAAATTATATAATAATAAAGTAATTTTTTTATACAAAATGTGAGTAAAAAATCAATATGATGGTAATACCACGTTACCATTGATATGTGATATCATCAACCAATAATAAAGAAATACATGAAGGGTGAACCTTACATGTCAAATGTAACTAACAATCCAATAAATTATATATCTTCGTAATAAGATTAATTATGCTTAATAATAATAGATATCACCATTACATTAAAAATATTATAAATTTTTCATAGATAATAATATAATCTATCGTAATTTTTTAATTTTCAATCAAAACAGCCATTATTGTTCTCATAATTTTAAAAATGTCATTGACATTTCACTCCAAATAATATTTCTATAATTTAAAAAAAAATATTTTCTTTATATTTGGTAAAAAATAAAACAAAAAAAAAAAAAGAAGACCAAAACCCAGGGGGCACGTGACCCCTTGCCTCCTCTTTATCTCGGCCCCTGCATATAGTATTCTTAAAATATCAAATAACTACTTATTACGAATAATATAATAAATTCTTAACCAAAGAACATGTTAAGAAAAAAAAAATACATTTTATACATGGCAATCACCAAAAAAAAAAAAAAATTCAAAACTGAGGGACACGTGAACCCCCCGCGGCGGCGGCCCTATGCTGCCTCCGCCCCTGCACCCAATTATGGATTTTCAGTAGTTAGTATTAGTACCCATGAAACAGTACCAGCAACAGAGCTGAATCTTTCTTGATTACTTTCTTTATTTATTTTGTGATCTAAGACCTAATGCCCTGTTTTGCATACCCTTTGATGCAATGATTGTCGTCAAACCTCAACAAACCTGCCCAAGACGCGTATGTACTCAAAGGTATGTTTGATTGGATGGATTAAAATATGTAATTGAGATTATTAATTCGTGAGCCTAATTATCTTATGTTTGTTTTAACATTTTGGTTTAGGATTATTAATCTAATGGATAATTAATCTAACAAATTTGTAGGATTATTAATAATGGGATAGAGATAGGATTATTAATCCAATGAATAATTTATCCTATTAATCTTATTGGATAGTAAATACCACACTAATTTGATAGGATTATTAATATCTCACTATTAATCTTGTGAATCAAACATGACCAAAAGATATTGTTGGCTACATATTTTGTACAAGCCAATTACAGTTTGACGCGTGGCAGAATAAGGATAATACCGGAAGATTATTCAAGTATTCGATCCTGATCGTACACGTGGCAGTTATTATTGGTTATTACAAGATCTGGGTAGCAGTGGATCAACAAAGAGATGCAAGGTGATGTGGCTTCAACGGTTACTCACATTTAAATTCAAATTTAGGAGGCAAGCCTAACTGCAAGTGATGGTGTAGTGGAGCTAATTATAAGGCAACATGATCAACGATCATGGAGGAGCAGTTCGACGGTTCGAAATGCAGTTCGATGGTCATCCTTGAGAAGTATAAATAGTAGAGAAGGCCCCAGAAAAAAACTCCAGACTCAGATCCAAAAAACCAGTCTTATTCTACTTTATTTCTTTTCCGGTTTTACATTTCTTGTTCTTTACATTCCTGTTCTTTACATTTCTGCACTTTAAAATTCCTGTATTGCACTTCGTTTGATAGGAGTAGTTTCAAGTAGATTGTTGTTGTAAACCTCCACGAGGCTGAGTTTGGATCATTGTAAGTTTTTCATTTCAATGAAATGCTTCAATTGTTCTTCATTTAACTGTTATTTTGCTTAATTCTCCTAAATCAAGCCACCAGTAAAAGTCCTCTTCATTGAGACTGAAAGAACTAAAACATAATCGTCTGATAATTGGTTGGCAATTATTTTTCTGTAATGACTGATTGATCCTTGTTGGCACGCTCGCAATTACAATAATAACCTTCGAAAGCCAAAAAGCCAACATATATTTTTGGCACGTCTAGTGGGACTAATTGAAATGGCTAGATGTAGAAGACAAGGAGAAAATGAACGCTTGGAAGAAGGTGTGGAAGGAGAGGTAAAGATACCTAATCCAGAGGATAATGTGATAACACATCCTGTGGAAACTCCCATTTTATCAGAACCTATGGTCAAACAGACCAGCACTTTAGAACAAGTACCACATGTTCATAATATTGGACGAGACCAAGGAATTGGACCATCCATTGTTCCATCTACTCAGCCATGGGGTGGCCTAGTAGATGCTATGGGACAACAATTAATGAACACAATAGAAAGGTGGGCAATATCCTTTTTGGATCGAATGAATAACCACCAATAAACAAACGCAAGACACATGGAGGAAGTTTTAAATGTCCCTCAACAAAGATTGGCTAAAGATAAACAGTCTATGCAAGTTAATGGACATTTTAATGGTCAAACTAATAATCAGAACTATGAAAGACCATCACCTCAGTTTTGGTACGAACCTATTTCGAGGCCTATAGCAGGTCAAAATGCCTCAGTACTTAACAGTGAAGCCATGCAAATTGGTGGATCTGGCCCAGTACAAGAAAATGGCATAAGAATGGTTCCAAATCCCATGTTCGAAGCCATACCTGGCATGACGGGGTTCACAAATCCCTTATTCGAATTTATACCCAGGGGGTTGGAAGGTTTTCCTACAAATGGAAGAGACACAACACCTGTTCCAGCACCTTTCGCAGGTCCTTTCGCAGAACAGGCTCAAAGGGGTTACCCACCACCCCAACAGCAACCTGCACCACAGAGACAACCAGTCCCAAATTTACCACCTTCTGGACCAAGAGGACGGCAGGCATAAGTTTGTCCACCAAATCCTGTGTTTGTCCCTCCAGTAGTGGTTCAGTAGGCACAAAATATGGTCCCTAGGGACCAAATTGCTGATATTGTTAGAGAGATGTGTGGACCGATGGCTCGGGGGGTCCAGACTCCTGTGTACAGGAAACCATACCCAGAATGGGTAGATAGGGTACATGAAAACCCAAGAGGTTTTAGGATAACAGATCTTGTCCTTTTTTATGGGAATAGAAACCAATCAACAGTAGAGCATATTGCTAGGTTTGCTGCTCAATGCGGTGAATTTACTAAAAATGACTATATGAAGTTAAGGTTATTCCCAAATTCTCTAACTGGGGGAGCATTTGTATGGTACATTAACATTACACCTGGCTTTATCCAAACTTGGCAACAAATGGAAGAGGCATTTCATGCCCAATTCTTCCAATTGGAGCTAGAGGTTTCCATGGCAGATTTGGTAAAATTAAGTCAAAGGCCTGAGGAGAAGGCTACTTAGTTTATTTCCAGATTTAAAAGGGCTCAAAATAAATGTAGAGTCATCTTACCAGAGCCAAAATTCGTGAGATTGGCTTAAAGTGGCTTAGAGTTTAGGCTTCGGAAGAAGTTTGACTCAACTGAGTTCAGGGACTTAGTGGAGCTGACTTATAAGGTGTCTAGGTACGAAGTATTACTAGAGGAGAAATAAGATCGAAATAATGCATCGTACAAGACATATTATAGAGATCCTAATTATGAGATCGATGAAGCAGAGATTGTGGGAAAATAACCTGTGATTTGTGAAGCATTAGTTCATAAGGATACAACAATTGACTAACAGTTTAAAAAGAAAGACTTTCATAGGAAATACTCTTTCGATTTAACTAAGGCAAATGGCATTTTTGATCATTTGCTTGTGGCCAACTACCTTAAGTTACCAAAAGGAGTCAAAATTCCATCTCCAGATGAACTTAAAGGAAAAGTATATTGTAAATGGCATAACTCTTGGTCTCACTCAACTAAAAACTGTATTGTTTTTCGAGACAGGATCCAAGAACAAATTCGGAAAGGAAGTTTGAAATTCCCAGCCAAAGCAGAAAAGGCCATGGGGATCGACAGTAATCCATTTCCAGAAATTGGAGAGGTGGCAGCCAATGTCATTATGCCAGACTTCCAGAGCTTGTCATTGAAAGAATTGAAAGAAGTCAATGTGCAGATGCATGTTGCCAACCAGACAACTATTAAGAAAGACACTGGAAATCTACCAGCTATTGGACAAGGTTTCTCACACCAGAGGGAAGACTGTAATGAAGAAGCACTGGATGACGATTCCTTAGAGGCAGCTGTAATGGAAAGGATGTGTCGCAGGTGCAGACTGAGTTATAAGTGGTTGAAAGGGCTTCCAATTGATGGGAAGCAATATTACAGGGATGTGTAGAGACGTACTAAACCAACCAATGCTTACAACAAAAGGCCATACCCAACTAGTGGTAGGCAACAGCCATTAATGGTTGAGCCAACCGCCGATAAAATGCATTTTAAAGGCAAGAGACCTTTGTATGAGTCCAGGCCACCTAATTATTACAAAATGGAGAGCAGTCATTCTAAAAGGAGACTGGAGAAGGGTTCAGTTCATGGGATCAAGGCCAGAGATTGGCCCTCCAGACCAGCCTCATGCAGGACAGAAAGTGGCCACCTTCATTGAAGGCCTGAGTTAGGCCCAAAACATGAAGTCAGGAACAAGTAGTGGCCTTCACAGCCAACTTCGAAGATGGCTTCGAAGGAAGAAAAGAACAGTTCAACATCTGGGTCAATAAGTTCGTGGGTACCTGGAGTTCCAGATTGGTTTGTTATGCAGAACAAACCTAGGGAGGTATCTACCCGAAGAGATATTATTGGAAACCAAGGCAGGATGGTCAAACCTCCTTTGGTGGCCCCAAACAATTGGGTATTGCTTAAACACCCAAAAACAAAGGAACCAGATATGGTCCCAGTAATTTCAAGATCACAAAGGAGAAAGATTCAGCGTAGGTACACTTAGTACCAGAAAGACCTGAAAGAAAGTGGAGAGAGCTCTTCATTGGTCCAGACAGAAGGAATGAAGAATCCAAAGTCAGACCATACTCCAAAACCAACTCTACAAGGCAAAATGGGCTGCAACAGAGAACAGTTGGCCAAAGTTCACTCTGAACTAAAAGCCAGAGAGAAGTCCAGTTTAGTAGGATTGGAGAAGGCTTTGATGCAGAGTGATAGCGAGACAGAAGAAGAAGTTGGCCTAGGCCAAAAGAAAGGAATGGTTGAGGAAGAAATGTTCAAAGCCTTCATGGCTGAACAAACATTTTTGGTTGCAAAGCCAGTCGGAAAAGACCATTCGAAGGAGTCTGTTAGTAATGAAGTGCCAGAATGCAGCATGAAGGATGCTTCTGAAGTAACTGAACAAGGTGGCCAAGAGGAGAAACAGGCACAACCAGCCATCCAATTTGGCTCAATATCAGTGAATATGGTACACATACTACCGCATGAATTCCAAGCTGGAGATGAGAACCAAGAGGGGCAAGAAATTGACCCAATTCCAGTCTCTAGTGAAGATTCACAAGTGAGTATGGTGCAAGATGAATCCGGGATGGCTATCCCAATGGAAACTGAATACGAGAGTGAAGAAGAGGTGAGCATTAACCTCTCTTATCCTTTTGAGTATCCCTCGAACTCTATGACACAATATGTCAAGCCTTTATATATCAAGGCCTTCTTCGACGGGATACAATTGAACCGAGTTTTGGTGGACAATGGAGCAGCAGTGAACTTATTACTGAAATCTTCCTTGAAGAAATTAGGGAAAAGGAACCCCAGGTTGATCCCTACTAGCACAACCATTGCTGGCTTCGCTGGAGACAAACAAATGGCTCAGGGAATTCTGCCCATCAACCTGAGTGTGGGAACCAGGGACTGCATGACGGCATTCTTCGTTATCGATAGCAATGCTAAGTACAATGCTTTACTTGGTAGAGATTGGATCCACACTAACAAATGTGTGCCTTCCTCTTTGCATCAGAAAATAATGATGGCTTTGGACAATGGGGAGACAGAGGAAATTGATGCAGATCCTTAACCCTTCATAGCCTGTGCAAACTTCGCAGAGGCCAAATTGTATATTGAGGGAGTGACACCACTCAGTATACTGAGGAAACCTGATGGCTCAGCCGAAGTGACGGCTGATGAGGAAGTGACACACCTGAAGCACTTAGTCCAGGAGAGTGCTGATGAAGAGATTGTCGTTAAGGATGACAATGATGCTTGGTTGTAGGCAAAGAGATGAAGCATAAGAAGCCAAGTCTTTGGCTCTAATCAAGTTCTCAACATTGGATGTAAAATCAATAATCCAGAAAGTGCAGGAGCAAGAGAAAGAAGTCATGATAATTGGCTGCAAGCAGGAGCAGCAACAGGTTAGAGTTTTGGCCCTTGATAAATACTGTGCATTGGACATTAAAACAAAAGTCCAGGAGATACAGGAAGAAGAAGCCTCGTGGACAGACTTTGTCTATGAGGAGGAGGGTAAAGATGTTGAATTAAAGAACCTGGGAGCAGAACAAAGCAAGAAGATTGCTTCGAAGGCAGAAGGAATCAAAGAAGAAGCCTCAGTAAGTTCTCAGACACAAGACCCCTTAGAAGAAGTAAATTTAGGGGAAGGTTCTATACAACATCCCACCTATATAAGTGCTTGGTTGAATGTTCTGGACAGAGACCAGTTGTTGGTTGTCTTGAAGAAATATAAAAATTGTTTTGCATGGTCTTATAATGAACTACCAGGATTGGATAGGTCATTAGTAGAACATAGGCTCCCTATGAGGCCTAATTTTAAGCCATACAAGCAAAAACCAAGAAGAATGAGTCCAGAAGTGATTCAGAAAGTTAAGGAGGAAATTCTTAGACTACTCAAGGCAGCCAGGTATGTTGAATGGCTATCCAATATTGTGCCTGTAGTTAAGAAGAATGGTAAAATGAGGGTATACATTGATTTCAGAAACTTGAATCTAGCAACTCCAAAAGATGAATATCTTATGCCTATAATAGATTTGTTGGTAAACAGTTCAGCAGGACATCAAATTTTATCAATGATGGATGGGCACTCTGGTTATAACCAAATCTGCATTGCAGAGGAGGATGTCCACAAGACGACATTCAGATGTCCTGGGAATATTGGCACCTTCGAATGGGTTAAAATGCCATTTGGTCTAAAGAATGCTGAGGCTACATATCAGAGGGCTATGAACACTATCTTTCATGACCTCATTGGAGGGTATTTAGAGTGTTATATTGATGACATTGTGCTTAAATCCCAATCCATGGAGGAGCATCTGTTCACTTAGAAACAGCTTTTGAAAGAATGAGGAAGTTTAAGTTGAAACTCAATCCTCTTAAGTGTGTTTTTGGCGTATCATCTGGAAACTTCTTGGGCTATGTAGTACATAAGAAAGGAATACAGATTGACCAGAACAAAGCCAAAGCCATCATTAAAGCTAGACCTCCATCAAGTAAGAAAGAATTACAAAGGTTCCTTGGACATGTTAACTTTCTTCGAAGATTCATTTCTAACACTGCAGGGAAAACTAAAGTATTTTCTTCTTTGTTAAGGCTAAAAGAGAAGAGGAATTTGTGTGGACAGCAAAGCATCAAATTGCTTTCGAAGGAATCAAAGCCTACTTGGCCAACCCTCCAGTACTGATGCCACCAAAGGGTGATAAGCCCTTGAAGTTGTACATAGCTGTAGCAGAAGATTCATTGGGAGCTTTCTTAGCCCAAGACAATGAAGAATGCAAGGAGCAAGCTGTTTATTACCTTAGTAGGTTTTTAAATTCTTGTGAATGTAAATATTCAGCTGTAGAAAAGATGTGCCTTGCATTGTATTTTGCTGCAATGAAATTAAGATACTATCTTTTGCCTACAACTGTCTTGGTAATTGCAACCACAGATTTGGTTAAGTATATGTTATCTAGACCTATGTTGAGAGGAAGAATTGGCAAATGGATACTAGCCTTATCAGAATTTCATTTAGAATATGTTCCCTAAAAGACAGTAAAAGGACAAGTTTTAGCTAATTTTTTGACAGACCATCCATCTCAAACAGAAAGCCAAGAGATAATGGAACTTGGTATGGCTAGTGTTGAGCCATGGCAAATGTGGTTCGATGGATCAAAAGCCAATGGCCTAACTGGAATTGGTATAGTGATTAAGTCACCACAAGGAGTAGAAACCACACATGGTTTCAGAGTGGATAAAGCTACTTGTTCTAATAATCAAGCTGAATATGAAGCCTTAATAGTGGGATTGGAAATTCTTATTGGATTACAAGTTCATGCAGTTGACATATTTGGAGATTCTCAATTGGTGATTAACCAAGTGAAAGGGATTTTCAAATGTCTAAGTATAAGCATGTTGCCATACTATGTTGTTGCCTTATATCTGCTTTCTCAGTTTCAAATAGCAAATGTAACTCATGTCCCAAGATTCTTGAATAATAGAGCTAATGATGTGGCTCAGAAAGCTTTGAATTTCAAGAGAAGGGATAATGCTGAAAGGGATATAAGCCAAACAACATATCAGAAATTAATACCACCCTTAAATAAAAGGAACGTGGTCCTGAAAGTTAATCATAATGACTTACAAGAACAAGATTGAAGGCATCCAATAATGTAGTACTTAGCTGGCCCATCTTCGAAGGCCAGCAAAAGAATTAAATTGCAATCTATGCAATACATGATGTATGGTAATGCTCTCTACAAAAGAGGGGGAGATGGTTTATTGCTAGAATGTTTAGGCCCAAAAAAAGCATTGACAGCTATGGTTGAGGTTCATGAAGGCATCTGTGGTGCTCATCAGCTTGGTGTGAAAATGAGATGGTTGCTTCGAAGACATGTTTACTATTGGCCAAATATCCTTAAAGACTGCATAGAATATTCAAAAGGTTGCCAGGCATGTCAAAAGCATGGCCCAATAAGGCATGTGCCCATAACTAATCTGCATGCCGTAGTGAAGCCTTGGCCATTTAGAGGATGGGCCATGGATATGATGGGAAAAATATACCCACCTTCTTCGAAGTATCATTGTTTCATTTTAGTAACCATTGATTACTTCACTAAGTGGGTCGAAGCTAAGCCATACAAGGCTGTAGACCAGACTGAGGTCATTGGATTCATTAAAGATTTGATCCATAGATTTGGTATCCCACAGACTATAACTGTTGATAATGGGACTGTATTTGATGGGAAGATGGTAAAGTCTTTTGTGGCAGAGTTTGGAATTAGCCTTGTTAATTCCACCCCATATTATGCACAAGCCAATGGTCAAGCTGAATCATCCAATAAGTCCTTGAAAAAAGGAATACAAAAGGTTATGGAAGACAATCCTAGGGATTGGCATAACTTATTGTGCCTGTTTGGCAGAGCTTAATTACAGCTTATTTCAGCTTTCAGCTTAATTTAAGCTCTTTTGATGTGTTTGGTTTAGCTTATAGCTTATAGCTTATAGCTTTTTGGAAGTCAGAAATCAGCTTATTCTTTGAGTGGGGTAGGAGATGCTTTAAGAATAAGCTGGAAATCAGCTTAAGCTGAAAGTTATAAGCTATAAACTGTTTAGGCATAAGCTATAAGCACTTTCCCACAGCTCTACCAAACAGGGCCATTGTTGGATGTTTTGTGGGCTTATAGAACTTCCCCAAGGTCAAGTACAGGAGTCATTCCTTATGCCTTAGTATATGGGCATGATGCAGTGTTACCTGTGGAAATTAATGTTAAGTCCTTGAGGGTAAAATGCCAAGACCAATTAGATCCTGAGCAATACCATCAGAGTATGTGCTTGGAATTAGAAAGCATAGATGAAGCTAGAATTCTAGCATTAAATAGCATTCTTTTTCAAAAGAAGAAAGCAACCAAAAATTATGATAAGAAAGTCAAACACATTGGCTTTGATGAAGGTGATTTGGTATGGAAGACAATACTTCCAATAGGGATTAAAAGCCATAAGTTTGGCAAATGATCACCTAATTGGGAAGGACCATATCAAGTTCATAGAGTCCTGCCTTTTGGAGCATACCATTTGAGAAATTTGAATGGATATGTACACTCCAAAAAGATTAATCGCAGATGTCTTAAATGATGAAAACAACTGGATGGCTGTGGTCATTTCTTGTTTTCGATCATCCAGTCCTTGGTTGGTGATCTGCAGTTTGGTGTCAGTTCGGATAAAGACCTGGTTCACTGCAGATAGCTCCTTTTCAAGTTGAGCTTTCTTCTCCAGTAGTTAAGTTTGAAAATGGGAGACAGAGGAATGTTGTTCCTTTAGCCCTGATACTTCAGTATGTACTTTAGAAACAAAGCTCTGGTCTCTCACTATATTCTCCTCTGCAGCCTTGGCAGCATGACAAATGTTGATGTAAAAGTCAATAGTGGCTGCTGCCTGAGATAAATGACTTGAGACAGTTATGCTAGATTGTTCAACGATCTTGTAGCATTGAAGGAAGCCATTTCGTATTATAGGTCTCTCTAGGGCCTCGAAAGGAATCCTTGAAAAAGATGTTAACAGCTCCAGACAACTGTTTAAGTCCATCAGAGGTGAAGAAGGCTTGCTACTGGAGGAAGAGCTCTCGAAAATTTCTAGCAAGGAGTTGGCCAGAACTAATGGCTCAGTCTCTTCATTAACTATTGGAGAGGTAAAAGATATGTCGAAGAGATTGGCTAGTCTTGCTTCAAAGATATCTACCTCATCCGTGGACATGAGGGGTGCAGAAAGAGCTGTAGTGGAAGGCACAAAGGACTGCATAGGGATAGGAGAATGGGTGGAGTATCTTCAGCAGTTTCTATGGTCCTAGCCACCAATAGATCAAGGGAAGAAGGGCTGGAACTAGGTAAAGGTAATAAACCATGAGTTGGAGAGCTACCAGCACCCTCTGTAGAGGAATCAGCTGCCATCAGAGATGGAGCAGCAGTTGGAATTTCCTTAGGAGGAGGAGGAAGAACAAGGCTTAAAAGAGAACTAAATTGAGTTAGATCAAAAGACAAGTAAGGAAGATATGGAGTTCAGTCAAAAGAAAGAGATTTAGGAATACTTGGCCTCAAAAAGGGTACAGACAAGTAAGGAAATTCGTTTTTAGAATTAAATTGAGTTAGATCAAAAGACAAGTAAGCTGAACTAAATTGAGTTAGATCAAAAGACAAGTAAGGAAGATATGGAATTTCTTTATAGTTCATTTTTAGAATGCCAATTAAATTTGCTTCAAGTAGCTTCTTGACATGGTGAAAGTTGTCTTATCCAGACAATAAAGCTACATATGCATTTCACTTGTGATACTCTTATTACAATCTTTGATGCTTGGAAATGTTATGTGGTTCACTAATTGTTTGTAGGAATGACAGTATTCTTTGCCAAAAAATCTAGTGAATTGTACAAGTAAAATTTGATGATCAGAGAGCCTATTTATTTATGTGTGTATGTTTATTATTTTTAAAATCTATCTGCTGTCTACTTACATTTGACACCCCTTTTGATACCTCCCTTTGTTTAAAAAAAAATTATTTTTATTTCTTCTCCTTTTCCTATGTCCATATATCTTATCGAGTCAATTGTCTGGACAAATAAATTTCAAAATGTTAAATTATTCCATGTTTTGGCATTGCTGGCTAGCTTAACCGGTAAAGTCTCTTGGCAGTTGTACTAAAGACCTAGTTTGAATAATGCCTTCATCTGGGTTGGGGAGGTCTACCGAAAAAAGGAAAAAAATAGTGCAGTGACCATGTTCAATCTATGTATTTTGCATGCTAACATGAGTTGTGTTGAGGTTTCATTTGATTGCTAATCATCTCATTTCTTTCATGTGTATGTTTATTATTTGGAGCATGTGTTTCTTGTTGGTTTCCTTTTTGAATCAATACTAAATGGGGTGCACAAATTTATCAACAATGCCCTTCCATAGACTAGAAGTATTTTGACATTTTGTAAACTAATAATTTCAGGTTCGTCAAGAAATTTCTCCAATAGTGATGACAGTCATTTCTTGCTTGATCCCGATTCTTCAACATGTTGAGGTGATTGTTTCTTTGCTGTTTTCTAGTCATGCATGTGTATGCATGCACACACTTGTGGGCATGGGTGTATGTTTCGGACTGTTATCTCTAATTAATTACATTTCTTGATGCTGAGCAGGAGCTCCACAAGTCACTTATAGAAAATAGTGCTATAACGCTTGGTCGAGTTGCCTAGGTTTGTCCAGAGGTTGTATCACCACACATGGAGCATTTCATGCAATCATGGTGTATTGCTTTATCTATGTAAGTTCTTGTTTTCTTTTTCATCACTCCCCATTGAAAGACTCCTTGATGTTACTATTTGCAAGTACCTGGAAAATGGTGGTATCGGCATGCTTTGTGTCATCTTAATATTATTAATTCTCATTTAGTGACAGAAGCCGGAGATAGGATTGAAGTAATTAGTGTTGGGAGCATTTAGGTTTTCTTTATTATATAGATTACTATTAAATCTGAATTCTCTTCTACATTAGTTATTTGTTGGTTTCAGACACTTGCCAAGTGTAAGCGTTTCTATATCACTATCAGTCTACTTGCAGCCTTATGTCATTAGCAAATTGTGGCAGGATATGTGATGATATTGAGAAGGAGGATGCCTTCCGAGGTCTATGTGCCATGGTATGCCTATACTTTCTTCATCTTCCAATTGATCTGAGATTAGAAATGTAATCCTAGTTTGGTGTGCAATTGTTTGCAGGTTAGAGCAAACCCATCAGGGGCTTTGAGTTCACTTGTTTTCATGTGCAAAGCTATTGCAAGTTGGCATGTAAGAATGGCATTCCTGAATTAATTTTTTTGAGTAGAAAATAAAAACAAAAAAAAATATGATTTTTTTTATTTTCTTTATTTGAATACAGGAAATAAGGAGCGAAGAACTACACAATGAAGTTTGCCAGGTGTTGCATGGTTATAAACAGGTCAGTGGTGTTTTGGTTCTCTGTCATGCTACTTTGATTTCTATTTAAATATTTTTTTTGGAACTTTATGCCTAATTTTTTTTTCTTTCATGGGGGTTGTATAACTCTCGGAATAGAATCAGAAAACCAATGGTTGCATTGCATGGTGAATGATGTACTTGTTTTTATTTGCAGTTACAAAATTAGAAATTGGACATAGATAACAAATAACTGATGTAATAAATGTATAAAATAATTATCTTTACAGATGCTTAGGGATGGTGCGTGGGACCAGTGCATGTCTGCTTTGGAGGCCCCGGTGAAAGACAAGTTGTCAAAGTATCAAGTATGAATATTTTCCTCATAAGAGAGTTGTCTTCCGCACTGGTGCCCTGTCTTCGCCATGCTGCCAGAGTTGTGTACCTGCTTGTGTTGTTGACATTTTGTGCGTTGTTTAATTTTGAGCGAGAAGACCAAACGGCTTGGTGATGTTTTTCCTAGCACAGGCCGAATTATTCCCTAGTTTTCGTTGAAGCTTGAAGCTAATTTATTGTAATCTTCAAGGCTGCCCATGGATTGACTGTCACAACGACATTTGGTTTGGACTGAAGGTCGAAACTGATGATTGCAACTTAGATATGGTGTACAGGGGTGTGATTTTTCTAGCATTTTCCGTGAGTTTTTTTCCCTTATCCAGGTTTTGAATTTAAAAAGAGTTTACTACATCTCATTCAAGATCTAGATTTATATTTTTCCCAGCTTGGTCAGAGTCTTGTATACACCTTATTGGCAAATAGATTCCAGTCTCTGATTTCCATAGATTTTGTTGAAGAGGTCAAAATGTTGATTATTATAATTTGTTTTTCTTCATATTTCACATTTGGGCATGGGGATTGTTATTGCCATTTGGAGGTGGAGCGGAATTATTGTTGTTGCTGTAGGATTTGGTTGGTGGAACCTCAGGTTCCATGATTTTATAGAAATTGTGGTCAGCTAAGGTCAATAGTCAGAACAAACTACATTGTGTCTGTTTTGTTGTATTATTTTTTCATTTTAACTCTATTCCGAGTTTATTATTTGTTAGTACATCTCGTTTAGTTATGAAGGTACTTGTGATGAGGCAATGCTGAGTGGAATATTGTTTGGCAGCTTTCTGTGTGTGTATTATAAGACTTCATTTCATGATGCTGCCTGTTGGTTACTTGGTTGTGTATTTGGAACAATTTTATTTCATAATGCTGGCTTTGGCTGTGGGTTTGGTTGTGTCGAGTGTAATGTGTTTTATGTTTTTATTTTCCAAAGAACACATCACTTATTGTGTTTCATGGTCCTCTGTGTATGCACGAGAGGATACATAATCAAAATATGACACAACCTAAACAAAAGATACGGAGTTAATGACCCAGTTGGCCCCTAAATTATACCATTGTTTTAAAATGGGCCCCGAATTTCATTTTTTCTCAATTTGGTGCCTCAACTTTTTAAATGTAATACTTATGACTCTTCCGATTTATACTTTAATTGATAACAAGACAGGTATTTCAGAGAATTTCATTTGGCTGCAAAACTAATACTCTCAAGGCCCCATCGACCCAAAAAAAAAAAAAAACCTTTTCAAGGGAATGAGATTGATGCTGGTTAAAAAGTTTGAGGGATTAAATTAAGATAAAATGAATTGCAAGGACCCTTTTAAAACAGGGGATACGATTTAAGGGCCATATGAATCATGGAAAATGATTTTTCCTTCGAATTTTGTGCCCCCGAATCCCCCGACTGTCCAAAACGACGTCGTTTTGGGCAGTTTTTGTTTTTTTTGTTTTTCTTTTTTTTCTCCTTATGCAGTCTGAAAGTCTGAAATAGAGGGAGAGAAAGAGGGAGAGAAGAGAAAAGAAGAAAGGAGAAGAGAGAGAGGAGGGGAAGAGGGAATGGAGGGGAAGAGAGAATGGGGAGAGAGAGGGCCCCTCCGCTTCCGCCGATCGATCGTAGCCTCCGTCGATCGATCACAGATCGCCTAGCCTATCATCGCAGCTCGTCGGTCGATCGTCGCAGCTCGTCGCAGCCCCGCCTCCGCCTCTGCCTCCGCCTGCCATTGCCTCCACCTCTGCCTCTTTCTTCTTCTTTCTTTCTTTCTTCTTCTTCTTTTCTGATTGAAAAAAAAAAAAAATTTCAAAATGATGAAACGACGTCGTTTTGAGTTCGGGGGAAGAAAGGATTCGAGCTACGTAGCATAGTGGATGAATCATTTACTCAAATAAATATATACTAGAAAGAGGAAGCCAAACAATGAAAAGTATGAAACAACAAAGAATCACTGTGCTACCAAGCTAACAGCATTCATAATCATAAATAAATGCAGGAAATAATAAAGCATTGCTTCTTTCTTTTCTTTTTTTTAAAAATATATATATATATATTTTAACAAAACCATTGTCATAGATAGAGAAACAACTGTCCGTTTGGCAAGGGCTCATTGGGCTCATGAGCCACAAAAGACAAAATAGGCTCATGAGCCACAACAGACAAAACACCACATCCAACCCCATAATCATTACACTTTTCTCTCACAAAAAAAGCCAAAAAGCCAAGAGCCCTTCCCAAACCAAGCTTTTGAGCCCAGGCTCATATAGCCAAAAAAGCCAAAAAGCCAAAGAGCCAGCCCACTTCCCAAACGGAGGCATTTCCTGCAACTGTTTACTCACTCAGAAACTATGGTCGCTCCCTGAAAACCACCTCTAACAAAATGTGTTTTTTTTTGGGGTGCCAAAGAGATGTAAACAAGAGTTATGCTCACACTGCCAATGGGGCAAGCTACGAACTGCATCTGGAAGTATTGAGCTTGACCATATACTATCAACCAGGGATTTCATCACTGCTTGTTCTGGGGTCTTACGCAGAAGAAAGGCCAACTGGTAACAGAGGGAAGAGTCAACTGAGGCAAGTGCCACTATAAGAAGTGCCACGAGAAGGAGAGTGAGAGAAGCAGTCTTCTGCTGCACACACACACACAGAGATCAGAAATGCATGAGAAATAGAAGCACATGCATGTTAAAAGCAGCAAAGATAATGAACCCAATTTTTATTTATTTATTTATTTATTTATTGGCATGTTTGCTATCATGCATCTGATTATAGCCAGTATCCTAAAACCTATTTGATGACATGTATAAGAGAACGGACATTCCAACTATAATCAGCAAATACCCTTATTTTATTTGTTTTAACTCATCCATGTATACATGTTTATAAGAGTTGCAGTTCAGAAGGGTATTCAATTTACACATATGAGTTGAATAAGCGACTGAAAGTAGAGCAAGAATTCTAGACAGTAGGAACTAACCGCGTGTTACGGAAACTTGGCTACTCTATGTACTTCAGCTGGCTAGGCTGCTCATGGAGGAAGATAGATAAAGATTACAAAGCCCTGAAAAAAGGATCACCAATCACTTCATATAAGCTAATCTTTTCCATCCTATATAAATGTTGACAATACTGCTCCTATTGGCTGCCACCAACATGTAAATTTGAGGTAACTCAACATGATTGCTTCATTGCAAGTACAATACAACAAAGCTTCCTTTATAGGAGTTAACCAAATGGGCTCTTCAAGGAAGTCATCGCCAAAGCTCAATTCATGATGATTTCTTCCTGCGGATGTAGTACATCTGGTGCAGAAACTTGGGGCAAGAAAATAATGAATCTTTGCTCTAGGAATCTGACAAATATTTACAAGTAACTAATCTTCAAAATCAAACATATACCAATTAAAATCAGAGAGAAAAAAACAAAAGAAATACCTAATAAGTTACCCTTTTAGAAGTAAGTTGAGTGACTTCGTAAGTTACCCTTTTTGAAACCAGTTGAATGACATTGTAATCTCTAGGTGTGCTTCTGTTATATTTCTGAATCTGGAATGGTAGTTTAGGATTGACTAAACCTATCTATAATAACAAAACAAATACTAAGTGTCAAAAGAATAAAAAATAAAGACATAGTCACAGATAAATAGAGGTCAGGAGGACCTGCACAACCTGCCGTCAACGCAGAACTGATTTGCATCTTATACGAATGTTAACTCCAAACCCATTGACAACAACAAAAGAAACAAATTATTGAAAAAGAAACAAAAAAAAAAAAGGGCAGAAATGAACGGGGAAAAGAATACTGATAAGATTATTGGGACTTAAGAGTCATTTCAAGCACAATTCAATAGTAACAGACATAGTGGTAAAAGCTATGAGGAATGATGAGGTGCCATAATGTGACACAACAATAACAATAGAAGTAAACACTTTGCCAGTGAATTCGAGTG
Source organism: Camellia granthamiana (assembly GCA_036172215.1). Classification (NCBI taxonomy): domain Eukaryota; kingdom Viridiplantae; phylum Streptophyta; class Magnoliopsida; order Ericales; family Theaceae; genus Camellia; species Camellia granthamiana. Next base: position 153,265,264 of record CM069908.1, read on the forward strand.
ATATATGTTAAAAATTTCTGCTAAGACAAATCAAAAACTAATATATGCAAAACCCATCTATGTTTGTAAATTATTGTTCAATTATCAAGAAACGATAATAAGAAGGGTTCCCTTAGTGGAATAGTGAAGGGAATATCAAATGGCAATCAGTTCGTTACAGGAAGGAAATGTTTTGATGCCATTACATACCCTCACCACTATGTTGCAAAAGTAGTTAGATACTCTTGCACATCTATTTTAATTCAGATAACTGTTGCTACCTAACCGAGACATTGAGTAGCTTAACAAAAAGTTTCAACGACGAGCTATAGATCTTGAATTCCCTATAGGTTCTGCAGAGGCAGGGGAAGGTCGGGTTCAAAGCCCCATCTTACTAATAATAATGAAGGGCTTATTGGTCGACTTACACTCAAATTATCTTCAATCAAACGAAGCAAAGAAAGCTCTTCGTATTTAGTGGATATTTGTAGGATAGGAAATAACATTCTAGACAGGGCATCTTGCTTCCAAACCATTTTTCACTTCTTTTGGCATGTAGGTTAAAAGCTAACTTATTGGCTTTTTTGAGTCACATCACGTTTTTTGAACATTTAAAAAAAAATAATCAAAAAGCTAACTGTTAACCTATTTACTCATTATTGGATTGGATGAGCCACAATTCTAATTTATGAGCCAACCCTGTTTTTATTTCATTCCATCCTATCTATAGCTCCAGACTGATGTTTTATTCTCAATTGAATACCAAGAATGATTGAATAGGGAAAACAATGAACCTCTTGCAAGAAGAAAACCACTGCAGAGAGCATAATCGAGGGAATAAGAAGAAGAAGAAGCTAACCCAGAATTGAGAAAATTGGGAATCACAGAAAAATATGAACAAACCCTAAAGGTGCATCCATTGTGAAACAAACTTCAATTTTTTTTTTTTTTTTTTTTTTTTTTTTTTTTTTTTTGAATACATAGACCACAAACATGTATACACATAAACATATGTAACAAGGTTAATTCAATATCTGTAGAAGTTAGGTGTCTCTCCAATCCAAGTCTCACAATGGTGCAAAGATACATGAAATTGAGAGTTCATCACCAATGAAATTTCTGTTTGAATTTGAGAAAGAGTGTGTTTAACCCAAATAAGAAGGAGAAGGACAAGGAGAAGCAGAAGAAGAAGAAGCAATACCTGATGTCAATGAAGATGCTCTCACCATCACCCAAGGAGAAGAGGGGAGAGAGAGAGAGAGAGAGAAATGGAAGCTGCAATTGACAGAGCAGTATTTGTTTCTTCCAGATAAAACTGCTGCTTGGGAAAGTTGTACATTCTAGATATTTAAAAAAAATACAATTAGTCTATCATTTTTAATATAGTTACAATAATTTTTCTTTAAATAAAATTAAAGTGATTGAAACTAAAGTTAACAGTGGATAAACACTGAAATAAATAAAGATAAAAGTAATAAATAGATGATAATATTATTTTTTCATTTATACTATTAACGAATTAATGATGAAAAATAATCTAACTATTATGTATTATTAAAACCTTGAGGGAGGTGAGTCCATTTTTTTAAAACCTTAAAAAGCATCATGTCATTTTTTGATTTGTTACAAATTTAACAATGTAAAACTCAACTCTTTTACCATTATTGTGATTGAATTGTAAGTTTTAAATTGTAAATCTTTCACATTTTTCTTAAATGAAAAATATTACTTTTACATAATTTATCTATAAAATTATATCAAAATAATATAACAGTGATAGGTTTAACTGTAAGACATTTTAAAATAGTAAACTAGCCCTAAGGTATATTTTTCAAGCCATAGCCAACCAACTTGTAGCTTAGGTGTAGAAACTTTTTAGTACCAAACAAAACCTAAACCATGTGCTACAACAACAACAACAACAACAACAACAACGACATAATAGTTGTGTTGTGTGTATTTCTATGTGTTTGTTAAGACTCTGAGCTTGGCTTGGCATCTCATGCCTTGTCGGTTTTAATTGGGCTATTGAGGTTTAATAATATGTATTGCTTATGTCCTGAGAAAAAGCTTAAACAATAGCAACAAAGCCTTGATATATCTCCTATAACAACAATATGAAACTAAAAATTAACACAAAATTATATGGGTTCTCAGCACGAACACGTGGCACAATTATTATGAGGTACCGTGCATGCATAGGCTATGGTTAAGCCGTATTGTGTTAGGAAAGATTTTTGTAACAATTATATTCTTAACGAAATTAGATTCTTGTAACAAATTTAGATTTTTAGCAATCATATACACTAACAACGCTCCATTTCGCAGATTAATGACTCATTGCACATCTATTCATTGATCTTTTCACTACGTAGTAATCAAATTTTTCAAGAGAAGCACTCAAAATTTAAAATCTATAGATTAAATTTAGTTGCGATATCTTCTGATTACATACCAGCTTCTCTTCCTGTCTTTTACAATGGCATTAAAATAGCATATCTCAATATCAGCTGCCAACAAATAATTCTTGTAACGTGGTTTGTTTTTTTCAATTGGAAACACAAACATAATGTGGTGGTTGGAGGAACTGTTTCCCGGTAGCTGCCATTTCTATTTTCTCCCACTTCTCTTCTCTCTTCTTCTCCTCTTGGCGTGCCACGGATTCTCTTGATTGAAGTCTGAGGAGGCACTGGTTGTACAAACTCGGTTCATTTCTTCCAGCATCACCTTCACGTTTTCTGTCAATTGTTTCACACTCTTGCTCCAGTGCCATTTTAGGTTCCTCTCCATGCCTTCAACTATCACTGGAAACACTTCTTCTCTCACCTGTGATGCCATCTTCACAAACTGTTCGTTGTTCCATACGTAGAGAGCACGCTCTGCTACCTAAATTAATTCAAAGAATTTATGTTAATTTCCTATACATACACAAATTTGATGATATTGACATAGAGATTAGAGACAAAAATGAAGCAACTACTTTGTGATCAATTCATTTGACAATGTCCACATGTAAAGACAACAGAGGAGGCTTCCATGGTGACTGATTCAATGGAAATTAAATTGACTCATGCCCCAATTAGCAAAACACCCTAAATCTTCATGTCAATCTACAACCCAGTCCCATTTATTGACTGAAAATGAAATTTCACTTGTTTCAAATATAGGAAACTGAAAAAACAGAGTGATTCTCCATGTGAAGAATTGTGTAGTAGTGTTTAGTGTTCTAAGAGGACAGAGGGGATAATTGAAATTTAGGATTCATGAAAGTCAATTTGGGTGGAGCGAAGAGGGTTTTTTGTGAGATGAGAAATGAAAACTATTAACCTTGTCCACGTGAGTTTTGTGAATAGAAAAAGAAGTAGAAAATAATGAACAAGGGATATCGGTCTTTCTGATGTATTGAACTCAAAATTCATTATATATTTCGTTGTAAATAAATTGCTGGGGATTGTTCAATAATTGAAAACTAGAGTAATTCTTTGATAAATGATCACCATAAGTCGGGCTAAATAGAATTTGATCAATTCTTTTCTCTGTCATTTGTATGAGGAACTGAACCAAGAATTATCTTTCTTCATGCCACCGGCTATTTTTCGCTAGTTAATTCACAGAAAAGGGAAAGTCAACAGGAAATGGACATGGGGAACGAGGCTTAGTCCAACGCCAGCTACTATCAAAAGAAAAAAAAAAAAAGAAAAAAAAAAGCCTAAAACACAAGAAGTTAGTTTTTTTACTTATACAGAAACCATTTACAGAATTGGACACAAACACCTTACATGGATGTTGGACTCACAAAAAGGTGGGATTATTGTATCCGATTCTGTGATCAGCTTATGTGTTGTTAGACTTTATCATAGTTTTGTTACCTGTGAGTTCCAACTGTTGAAGCACTTGGTAATTTGTGTGCACAAAGGCAGAGCCAACATTCTGTACTGCTCAGGCTCCATATTCTCAACCAGTTCCTCCAATTCCCCAATCAGCAGAACCTCCTTCTGACAATTAGTGACTGGCCAATACCTCAAAATCCCTCTCACAATAACCCCGCCTAACCCAGGCTCCTTCTGCACAAACTGAGACACACAGTAAGCCAACTAACTATGGTGCACCTGCACTCCCTTGGGCTTGTGCAAAGGAATCAACACTCTCATTAAAAACAACTTGTGTTCCTCTTTCAATGGAACAGTAAATCCATTAATAATGTTCCCCCATATCTCAAGCAGCTCTCCAATCCCACAGTGCCGATCTGTCTCGAATATATAGTGCAAGAACACATCGCTCATCGCTTTCCTCATGAAGGATTGGTAGAAAGTGAACTTTAGGAAAGATTTTTGTAATAATTATATTCTTAATGAAATTAGATTCTTAACAATTACTTCATTATTCCTGTCCTAAGTCGTAACTACCCAAGTTTACCTTGTCGTACACTAGAAGAAGTCAGCAAAATGTGTATATTGAGGTTGTGCTAATTAAATATATAGGCTTTGTTTAGATTTCTATGTGATTAGTCTAACCAACACGTATCTAAAAAATGCTCAAACAAACAAAGTGTAAGAGCAAAACTTCAAATAAAGATGCATACATGACTTGTGCTTCAAAGATAGAAAAAAGAAAACAAGGTAAACAACAACACTTGAGAAATGAATGATTATGAGATAATATTCATTGAAATAGCACATAATTGTGCATACAGCACTACCGTTACTTATTTCATCAAAATTGCAATTAAATTGATTGCTTTCATATACACAAGGAATATTGGAGACCATATAAAGAAGAAAAAAAAGTTCAGCATTATTAAGCAATTGACAACAAAAAAAATTACAAAAAATCTTGATTTTTCCTTCCTTCTCTGCATTTCATTGTTGGTGTGTGAACATATCATCTCAACACAAGCCACACTTGATCTTCTTGTGTTGTGGTGCTATATGGAACTTTGGCTCTCTGGGTATAGTGCAATGCTTCATCGACCTGAAAATAACCCGAAACAAACAAGGGACATCGTTATGTTTACACCACTTATGCCAGTCAAATGATGCATTAGAAAACTTTTAGATTTGAGGTTTATTTTACAAAATTGGAGATCCAAACAACACTTGATCAATAAAATGTGCTGGAAAAGTTGAACCTACGGTAAGTGACACTGAGGGGAAAAAAATGTATATAAAAAAAGAAGAAAGAAAGCAATGTATACAAACTACATATTGCTTTTTAAGAATCATTTGAAGGAAAGGGTCTATTTGAAGTCTTTAGTAGGAGAAGTTATCTGGCAAGTTCAGCTTTCCGCGCCCACCAAAATAGACATGATATCTTCTTGTATAGAAAATAGAAACAAGTGGATCATATGTTTTTCTAATATTGAAAAGACACACCATGTGTCCTATAGGCCAAACCTCCTAGATAATTTCTCTATTCAGTAGGTTTTTTGGTTATCCATATTCAAATGGAAAGCCATGTATAGCAAAAGAAGTTTTTAAAAATTCTAGATTTTATCTGGTACCTTCTAGGGATGAAAGGCCTGTCGAAATAGGGCATGAGTTGAGCTCTTGGAATGAGCTCCTTTCTTAGTCTCCTGATTTCCTCTTCTTTTGCTAACTACAGGAGCAAAATCCAACATGCACACATATATCAGTAAACTACCAATAATATCACCAAACACACCCATAAGGTTTTTTCTGTCATATACCTTTTGTTGTCTTTCCCTTTTCTCCCTGTACTGTTCAACAAGGCTCATCTTCTTAGCCAGCTAATATGCAATCACAGAAGCAAAATTAAAAGGTAATTCAATAAAGGGGATTTCATTATTGCTATGCAATATGCGCGAGAACGTGGAATCTTGTAGATTCAGTGAATGGTAAAAACTATAGTAATGACACAATGCCTACTCTATATGTGATAGGTGAGTGAAGTTATGGTCATTATGCCCAAAACAACTGATTAATACATGAAAGAAAACCTTGAGTAAAAATATTTAAAGAAAGTTAAAAATGCACCTGTTGGTCAAACTCAGCACGCTTCACAGCTCTCACATCGCTATGCAGCACCAAATCAACCGGTCTTGTGATTTCTTTGACAGCAAGTTTTACTAAGCACTGTAATACCATCAAAAAGCATATATTCATGCTATACATTTCAACAAAATATTACATATGAAATTAGAGATAGAAACATTTGTACAACAAAGCGAAACTTCCATTGTTTTTCTCCTCAAATTAAATGGAATTACCTCTGGCTCATCTGTTGTCCATGGGAGACCTTGTGCAATTGGAATCCGTTGCTTTTCCTCCTTCATCATCATTTGTTGTACTTTCTTGACGAATTCTTCCTCCTTGAATCTTTCCCTTTGCTGCAATAAAAATCAATCACCAAAATTAACAAGATTTCAAGTAAATTGAGGCAAAGACAGAAGGATTTAAAAGCAAAAGTCAATTTCACAAAACCATAAACACACACCTCTGTGCGAAGGTTGAAGGGCTTTACTTTTGAACTAGCATTTCTTTTTCGATTTCCATTGCTTGGTTTGGGTTTTATTTTCTCACTGGAATTCAACCGTGAAGATTTACTGATTAAATTCTTGATTGGGTGATGCTTATTTGATGCAACGCCACTGCAATTGCTCTGTCCCCAATCCTTGATTCTGTTGTTTTTTGAGACCGATCGTGGAAGCTTTGGAGAAGATGTTTTGTTTGTATTCCCCTCGCCAACACGAGAAAATGCAGAAATTAACTGTCGGGAAGAACTTTGATGGGACCTGAATGCCATACATTTAGCCATTCTCATTTAATTGACTACAATTAGAAAACACCCCAACAAAATTTACAATACAGCAAAGGTGAAGTACTTACAAATGGCTTATTTTGAACCAGTTATCATCACTGCAATGTAACAGAAGAAGATTACACTTGGATTCAAGATGTGGAGTCTTACAATTGACTTACAAGAAACGACTTTACAAGAAAACATGGAGGAACCATTTTTAGAACCAGTTGTAAAGAAACTCACTTGTCTTTGTATCCAGACGTGGCTTCTAGATTGAGATCTACCCACATGGGAGCTTCGATTTCATCCTGTATATGTGAAAATCAGTAGTAATGTAACACCAGACTCTCTTGGAAATTAATACAAACACAAAAGACACATTTTAGATTCTCACAATTATTGGATTCAAAACAAGACAAAATGCAAAGTAGACATGATGAATATTTAAAACAAAAAGGAAGAGGGATGAAGGGGGAAAAAATTATCAAAGGCTGGAAAAGAAAGAGGAAAAAGGGGGTCAATAGTATGAGACAAAAAAAACAACAGATTCAAAGCAATAATTAATTCCAAGAAGATCAAAACCCAGCTTTAAACATGAACCCAAACAGACCAAGATCAAGAATCCATAACATATTGAAGTGAATATACCACTCCCAGATCAAAAAATAACCAATCAACGGGAAAAGAAAGAAAAAAAAACCTATAAATTTTTTTCTTCAAAATCATAAGAAACACTAGTGAGTTCAATCATTTCCAAGATTCAAACCAACCAATAATCAATGCGGGTTGAGATTAGCGAATCAACAAGTAAACCATGAAGAAAATGAAGAACCAGAAATTACCAAAAAAGCCCACTGATCCACTGGTTCGACAACGCTCTTCCTCGGAGGAGCAACTACTGTATCTCTGTTTTCGGCGATTTCTGGGTCTTGTGTCTACATATCCAACATGTTAGACTACCAAATGCTGGACAAACTTGTAACTTGTAAGTAATAAATAATAATACTCATAACATAGAATCATATTCCGAAGTTATATATTCAGCTGGCATGGGCATTTCTCACCCTTTCGTTTTATTTTTAATGTTTACATTAATGTTGTGCTTAGAGAAGAACACAGCTGCTGCCAGAATTATAGATTATAATAGTATCAGACAATCATTAAACCAAAAGAACATTAAGAATAATCATGATGAAATTGTAAAGGTTTTACAAAGATCATAGCACAATTAACGAGAATCTCTAGACTAATTAAAATTTTAAAAAAAGATAAAAATAATATGCACAGAAGCATCTGGAAAGTGAATTGCCTTGCTAAATCATACTGACATAAAATTAGCCATGAATGAAAGAATTTTTTTTGTGAGAAGATTTTCAAATGATTTGAAGAGCATTTGAATGATAAATAACACAAGTTCAATTTCCCATATAGTCAACATTTGCAATGCATGAAAGTAAATGGAAATGGATGTCTTACACCCATCTATTGTACATGTGCACTTCACGTCTAACAAGCCCCTGCCCTACCAGGTGCACCTTTTGTCTTTCATATCTCTGTCTGTGAAAACAAAAATGCGTGTCCCCATCCAACCAAATACAAGTGCCTCACAGAACCGAGAGAAGGAGCAGCAATAAAAGCATACAACTAAAAAGAGGTTGACTAAAATTTCAAAACCAGTGAGAATATCCATCCAAGAAAACAGGTCTTTTTTTTGTTTTCTAATCTCTTTTTTTTTTGGTAAGCAAGCAATTATGAAGCTTCAGGTGGTTTTTAAATAGATTTACTAAAGGACATCACAATTTTGACAAGAGAACCTTGTGTGCTTATAAGAGTCTGCCGGAGAAGTAGCATCTAGGTAGCAAATCAGCTAGGCCAATGAAGGCACATGATGAATTAATAACGGATGGCTCAACATGTAAAAGCATAAATAAAGTTCAACACCTAATATTGTCACAAACCTGATTGACTTGATCAAGTTTGCTTATAATGTTGAGGCGTACATCAGGAAATTCATCTTTCAGAAGGGAAAGGAATATTGGCAGAAGCTGCTCAATTGTTGCATCCTGCATTAACCACCGAACCAAAGTTTAAAAGTTAGCTGCAGTCAGTGCAGCATTAACAAAACTGCATTTTTATATAAATAAGAAATCAGAATATATTGCACAAACAAAACCACCCACACGTCAGCAATCGCGTACACAATATTTTGTTCCCCACAAAAAAAAAAAAAAAAAAAAATACTAAATGATAGACCACAAAGAATTTTGGGGTAATACATGAGAAATTTAACAAACTTCATAACACTCAAAACATAAATGCCAACCTACAAATGTAGATGTTTGTAGCGATAAAATAAAACCGCAAACTCAAAAGATGAACAGATTAAAACACACAACTGCAAGTGTGATGGAAGATGAAATTTACTCAACCATATATGTTTCATATAAATATAAGTCAAACGGGATGGTGATATCAACAATTTAAATCCACTAAATGCCAATCTACAAAATGTAGTTAGATAAAGACAAACCTTCTGAGATTTTGATCAGAGGGTGCCACAAGCACATATAAAATCAAAATAAAAAGGAAAAAACCTCAGATGTTTGGACCAAGTGCTGTTTGGTAATATAGAAAACATTCAATGTTGCTAAATCTATAGATAGTGTCAATGAAGAGCAAAATATCATTTTGTAAGGGGTAAAAAAGTAAGGAATAATAAAATATTGAACCATCTTTGTAGAATGACAACAACATCCAAGTCAAGGCACTAATTAATCACTTCAGCAACCCTACAAGTGGTCAGACTGACCTGGAACCAAGTAGGCAAGTACAAAATAAAGCAACACAAAAACATACATATTGGTGAAAGGTTTCTAATGCTTTAGTAAAACAATGCCCTCCCCATTATTTGCAGCTGGCAGCACATTTACTACAACTAAAAGATTTAAATCGTTTCTCACAATTAGTTTCTCCGACAAAATTTAAAACTAATGAATGCCTCCCTAACCGGAGTTAATGAATAAGACTTTCCACAGGAAATTCTTACCTTTCCTAAGATAGGAGCCATTCCTATTATAACTGAAGCCAAAGTAGAGCGAACATGCTGAGAAGAATCTAACGACAATTCCTACAAAATGTTGTTGCCGAGTGATAAGGCACAAGACATTAATGGCACAATGGGCAAGGAGTAGGTCCACAAACAAACAAGAAAAATTCCGTATGCATGATCCGGTGGACGGAAAACTACTTGTTTCGTTACACAGTCAATGGTGGCATGATATTTCGTTAATCAGTCCATCCCCAATATAACATCAAAATGGTCTATGTTCAATGGCAGTAAATCAATAAACAGATGCATATCCCCAACAATAATTTCACAAGCAGGATACATATATGCACATGTCATGGATCCCCCAACAGGTGATGATACAGCTAACAGATAGTTCATGGGTTCTAAGGGTCTATTCAATTTCCGTGAAAAAGCATGCGACACATAAGAATGTGTAGACCCCGAATCAATCAGTACATATGCATTTTGAGCACAGATAGAGAGGATACCTGACACAACGGTCTCAGTATTTTGCACGTCTCCCGGTACTAGGGCAAACACTCGGCCCTGCCTCATAGGCTCTTTCCCGGTAGCTTTGGGGTTAGGCTTTGGTGCAACTGTTGATGCTGCTGCACTCGGTGTAGCTTTACTACTAGCTTGTGGAGCAGAGGGACAGTCTTTAACCATGTGGCCTATTTTGCCACACCTGTAGCAAGCTCCTGATATCTTGTAACAAACTCCCTTGTGGTTTCTGCCACATTCGGAACAGGGTGGAAAGGGACGGTTTCCTTGACTAGAAGTAGTTGTTGACCCTGTATTTTGCTTTTTGTTCAATTGATTGTGCTTGCCTTTCTTGAATTTGAAATTCTGTCTGTAAGGACCCACATTTCATGCCTTAGTCATGCTTGCATGCACTTATATGATTTTGCCATGTTAAGATTTGCATTCATGAATTTTGCCTTGTTATGTACTTATTTGATTTGTTTAAGTGTATGCTTTGTTCCTCCCTTGCTATGCCAAGCCTAAGTTATGTTAAGCCTAGATCATTTCCAAGCCGAGGTCATCTTAAGCCTTTAACTGTTTTGGAATCCCTTTGTTTGATCTCTACCCTTGTTCTGGCATATTGGCCGAGATGATTATCATCTGGGCCGAGGTGTGTATCGCCGAGGCCGAGATGTGTATTATCTGGGCCGAGATGTTATCTTGAACCCAAGTGATCTTGTCCTGGAAGTGGTATGACCTAGACCGAGGTGTGGCACATCTAGGCCGAGGTGTGGCACAGTTCAGTCAAGTGTCGTCCTTCCTAGCCGGGATCATTGTCATCTTAGTTGCCGAGGCTCTGTCCTTCCAAGCCGATGTCATTGTTATCTTACTGCCGAAGTGTTGTTCTTAGCTGAGGTCATTGTCCTTTGTTTGCCGATGTCTTGTCTCTTGCCGATGTCATCACTTGCCGGGGTGTTTGCTGTGAAGCTTGTTAGATACGCTTTGTCAGAACCTTGTCTTGTCAATCAGTCACCTTTTTGAGGAGGACCAACCCGGTAGTGCCACGTGGCCGAGCTGAGTGTTAAATCAGCCGGCAGAGAGAGAAACTTACCATTTGTTATATTTTGTTCTAAGGAAGAGAGAGAAGCTCTAGGAGGGGAGAAGAAGTTCTTAGAGAGAGAGGAGATTTCCAAGCTTGATTCCGAGAGATCAAACCGTTAGATTCGTGTTCTAAGGTTAGGTTCATGATCAATGTATGATGTTCTTTATGTTTATGTTATTGCATTGCATGATTGAATATGATTTGTAAGCCATGCATTGCTTTGAAGTTCGGTTTTAGAAAGAGAAGATGATATTCAAGTGTTCTTCAAGAAAAGTCATGTTTTGATCCGAAAGCTCATGCCGAGATTCGTGTTTTCATGTTTGTTTTCATATGATCTTCAAGTATGGGTACCCAGGTCCATGTTTTCGAACTCATAACATGAAAACCCAGTTTTGTAATGAACAAGTTATGATTTTTAGCATTTATGTTCTTCATGTTCATGTTCATGTTCATGCTCTTCAACCCAGATTTCCAGACTTCACTTCCCGAAGTGTAGCCGCCGAGATCACTCTGACCTAGACCTCACACTTAGGCCAAGCTTCGTATCTCACCTTGGCCTACCTTGCATGATCACTTGCACCTTTGGTTTGTCTTGTATGAACCTCGGCATGCGGTTGCACGCCGAAGCCTTGGTAACCACACCTCGGCCAGGAGGTGTGGGACCTCGGCAAAGATCTGGTTGGTACCCAGCATGTCTTTCTGACATGTAAAACAATGTTTTGACTTCCAGCATGTTTTCCGAGATTATTTGCATGTATGTAAGACTTGTTTTGAGATGTATGTTCAGTAGACCTTGCCATGTGTTTGTAGGACTTGGACTTTTGCCTTGATCCCGACGTCCCGAGAACTATGTGAGTGGTATTTCTAATAAAGCTATGTTACAAATGTTTGATAAGCTTTGTTTTGCTTTGTTTTGAAAAGTATTTGTTAAGCATGAATGATTATCCCTATTTTAGTATATCAAGTATAAGTTTTATGCCTCAAGTATAAGCTTTGTTTTGATGTCAACATGTTGAGTCCTTATGTGCCAGAGGACTATAAGCTTTAGTGGCACATTCAAGATAAGTCTCTCGTGTTCAAGCGGGCTTTATGCCAATCTGTAAGGGCTTATGCCATTCTGATATGAAGCAAAGTGCTGCACGGATCTAAGTGCTACACTGTGAGACACCTCTAGAATTTACGGAGCTAAGTGCTACAGTGTGAGCCACCTCTAGAGTCTGTGTGAGACACCTCTTGGGTTCACAATATGGTGAAAAAGGGCTACGGGCCTAAGTCACACAAGTAAGCAAGTTTTGTAAGATTTGATTGACGAATACGGTTCATCCCATGTTTTGCTATCGACGGTCTATGAACGGGTGGGCAAGTTTTGATACAAGTTAAGCCAAGTGTATGTTTTGATATAAGTTATGCTAAGTATATGTTTTGAACAAGTTATGTTATATGTACATGTTTTGAAGAAGCTATGATATATGTATGTTTTGCAAGAACCTCGGGAATCATTCATTGAACCCCTTTATTATTTGTACCATTCACTGAGTTTCAATACTCACCCTCTCTATATATATGTAGGTTTCAAGCAAGAAGTCGGCTTCGCCGAGATGTGTGTTTGTGCCCGATGTTTTGTATGCATGTTTACGTCGGCAATGCTTATGTCGGCATTTTGTGTTTTTAGGTCGGCAACCTTGTGTTTACATCGGCAGTTCTGCAGATGATGATCTCTTGACTTGTATTCGTTATATTTGTTTATGTCAGCTTGCGAAGCTCTTTTGTAAAGATGTAATATGTATTTTGTTTACGTTGTATTCAAGTTGTAAAGTTATGTAAGGATGCATGCCATTCCATTTGACTTATGCACAGCTCTTATGGACCACTTGTATTTCGTTATTACTTCCGCTCTTGTTAGCCCCATAGATTATACTCTGATTGTGCGTGATCTTTGTAAGTTGGCCTTTGGTAATCTCGGATTACTGGCCATCACGGCACCATTCTACTAGGGGCGGTTTGGGGTCGTGACACTGTCTTTTACTACGCTATTCAGATACCGGCGTCTCAGATTGTTTCACAGCTTCGATGTTCGACTCAGCCATCAATGCTCGGTCAAGAACACCCACATAAGTCGGTAGCTTTAAAACATTTATTCTGTCAAGGATTGCAACATTAAGGCCGCCTTCAAATTTCCTGGCCTTCTTATATTCAGTGTCCACCATATGTGGCGCATATCTAACAAGCTCGGTAAATTTCGTTTCATATTCAGCAACAGACATTGTGCCCTGTCTCAGCTGTTCAAATTCAGTCACTTTTCTATCCCTGACACATTGAGGAAAGTACTTCTCAAAGAAGGCTCCTTTGAATTGAGCCCAAGTCATAACAGTATTTTCATCTCGGATAAGCATCCACCACCTTCTAGTTTCTTCTTGCAGAGTAAAGGTGGCCAACAGTACTTTATGTACCTCGGAGCACGGAAACACTTCAAATAGCTTTTCAGTTTCAAGTACCCAAGCTTCAGCTTTCAACGGTTAAAGGCCTCCCTGAAAGGATGGCGGTTTCATCTTGCTAAACTTATGGGTGAGAGCAATTATGTCCCCATCATCAATATTTACATTCTGTACATTTTCATTTGGTTCCGGCTGTACCGGAGGAGGAGGTGGGGGCTGTTGGTTCTGTTGTTGATCAAGTCTAGCAGTTATCAGTTCCATCATTCTTTCCATTCTTGCCTCAGTGGATGAGGATTCAGATTCATTTGCATTATCCATTTCACTATGAGCAGTTATAACAGTTATAACAGTCATCAATATAAACAGTCATTTCTTTAAACAGGTTAACACATTGGCATTTAATCAGTCATGTCATAATCATACACATTTCATGCTCATGAATGCCCCAATCACTTTTCTAGGACACCCTATAGCTCATTTGGACACGTGTGTGTGGTATAACTCGTGGTTAAGTATCGCTCTGATACCACTCTGTCACGACCCAAACCCGGCCCTATGGGTTTAGCACCGTAACCGGCCAGTAATCCGAGATTACTGAAGGCCTGCTTAACAGTAATACAGAAAAACAGAGTACAGGGCCTGGCGAAAGCCAATACAGTAGATAAACTATGTCCAATGAGCTGTGACAGTCTGTATGCCAAAAAGATTTTTCATGCATATATATATTCACAGTGCAGAACAGTTCATACATCATTTACAACATACAGTGTAGGGACTTAATCCCTATTAAACAGTACAGTGACAGTGTTACAAAAACAGTACAAGACAGACGTTGAAATAAAACACCCATAAGCCAAAGCTTGGCAGGCTCGGAACCTCGCAGTGAGGCACAGTGGTTGACTTGACAAAACTGGAGTTTACCCCGACGCTCCTAGCTACGGTCTGGTGCCTGTGCACCTACATATATATATGAGCAGTGAGCTAAAGCCCAGTGAATAACATAAAGCGTAAAGGGGTTTAGAATGAATGTCCTTACAGTAATGAAAACAGTTCATTTCAATCCGTATATCAGTTATTCAGCACAGTAAACGGTCACATGTGGTACATCCATTAGCATAACAGTACAGTAAGCATTGGGTCTTGAAGACCGAACAGTAATGATGGCCATCAATCAGTAAACAGTAGTGGTTCCAACGTGGGAACCGAACCGACTAGACAAATCCACCCGTTCATAGACCGTCGGTGGGGCCATCCGTTCACAGACTGTCGATGGCAGAGATTTCTCAAACGGTAGCAGTAACAGTAAACAGTAGTGCTAAGGATGCCACAATACAGTTCAGAACATAGGACATGCACTCATTCAATAAACAATATCAGTTTAGTGAACAGTTCAGAAGATAATCATTTGAACATATCTTTACACAATTATTACTCACAGAGTTCTGGGCTACAGTATGCTAGAGCGTGTCTCCCTGGAATGCCAACCCTATACAGTTAACAGAGTGAACACACACTAAGTTCATAGTTGGGAAAGATAATAACTTGATCCTTAAATGCCTCGGTGTGTTCTACATCTACATCCCCATTAAGATGCCTTAAACTAGGCCTAAGAATGCCTAGGATGAGATGAGGATACAAAGATGTGGGCAGAAAACAGTTTCAGAATTTTTAGAAAAATAGAGTCCCGCTCGAGCGCAGGTTTCCCCGCTCGAGCGTACAAGCAAACAAAGGTCCCCGCTCGAGCGGCAACATCCCCGCTCGAGCGGACCAAAAAGTACTGGATAGGTGAAATCTCCGCTCGACGCCCGCTCGAGTGTGTCACCCAGTCCTCCGCTCGAGCGCCCAATACTCCGCTCGAGCGGACTGATGCACAGTGCAAGATGCTGGGAGCTCGATTTTCCCGCTCGAGCGGCACTTTCCCCGCTCGAGCGGACAACCAAAATCTGGAAATTCCAGATTTGAGTCCCAAGCTCAAAACCAAGTTCAAAAGCAATATTTTCGATCCTCTTGGGCTATTTTCTGGAAAACTCTTTTAAACACATAAAATAACATGTTTCAAAACTCAATTTAAGAAATCAAAGCCCAAGGGTGTTTAATTCAAACCCAATCTCAAACCATTTTCAAGAATAATTTTCAAACATGCCATGCATGAACTTTAAACCAAATTAAAGCTTCAAAGCTTGCTCAAATGAGCTCATTCTTTTCAAAACAAGATGAAAACATGGACTCTAACAATAATATGAACATGCATGTCCCAAATTCCATGTAATCAACCTCAAAATGCAAGGATATAGCCATGCATGCAACATCTAAGCTTCAATTCGACACTTTGAGCCATAGATTGGCTCTTGACCTCAATTTAGCTCAAAACCATGCAAGAACAACTCAAAGACACAATTAGGAAGATGAATGATCTACCTTAGGTGTGGAATTAGAAGTGTAGGAGCTCAAATATGTAATTACTCTTCCAAATTTCCAAGTCTCCAAGCAATTCTTCAAGACAAACTCAATCTCTCTCTCACTAGCTCTCTTGGTCGGCAAGAACAATGAAATAGGGCTGAGGAAATGTTTTAACAAATACAATACAAGGCTTAAACAAAAGGCTAGCAAAGCCCACTAAGTGGCAAAGTTGTAAATAACTCGAACTCATGTAATTTAGCCTATTTTAATCTAATTTAATCATACTAAATCAACTCTCAGATAGTTACACCATAAAATTACATAAATTATGATGATCCTAAAACATCAATCAGTTTACGGTTCGGCCGCCGATAAGGCCTTCAATTAGCAGTTTAAACATAAAACATGAACAGATAAATAATCAGTCAAACAGATAGAATATGCAATACAATAGGTATACTTGATCAATTCAGTTCCAGTTTCAGTCAGTCAGTTCAGTAATTTATTCAATTCACTTATCAGTCATAATTAGCTCGGTTTATCGGTAATCAGTGCTTATTCGGTAAACAGTGACGAGGGTTGTTACAATTCCGAATTGCAAGATCAATGAATAAGGAATGAGTTGATTTTTTTCCTTTTTTTTTTTTTTTAAATTAAGGAATTACCGAATTTCAAGATCAATGAATAAGGAATGAGTTAAATTTTTGAGATTTTTGATGAAAAGCCCTCATTTTTAAAGTATATAGAAAAATGTTGGGAGCTCTAAATACAGTGACTATAGGGGTGTAAAAATGATCTGCGGTCTGTCAGGAGCCCGAAGCCCACCCATGGCCCGAGATGGGGCCGGCCCATTTAGGCCCTCTTGGGCCCAGGCCTAAGCCCAGCCCGAGCCCCTAGGCTAGGGCCTGGGCCATAATTTTGAAGCCCGGTCCGGCCCGTGGCCCAGCCCATCGGCCCACTTAAGGGCTGGCCCGAAGCGCGGCCCGCTCAAGGGCTAGTGTATTTTTTAGTGAAAAATAATAAGCGTTTGGTAAAAAAAAAATTAAATTTTTTTTTGGGGAACTTACTGATAAGTCCCATGTATCAAGTTCAAGACCCAGCTAATCCTCAAACAAAACACTTGCACCAATTAGTCCAATACATTTTTAATTGTTACCAAAAAAATCTTTTTTTTTTTTTTTTTTTTTTAAAATTTACAGACATTGTTCACATCTTACTACCGTCGGACTTCCGTCAAACGGTCGCCGGAGACTCGTCGGAATGTTCAACATCGCCGGGAAGTCGCCAGAGTTTCGCCGGAAGTTCACCAGAGTGTTAAGAACGTTAATGGAAGTCGCCGGAATGTTCAGAACGTTCACTGGACGTTAAGAACATCACTGGAGATTCACCGGAATGTCTAGAATATTGTCGGAAATAAAAAAGAATAAATGGATAAATTATAGCAAAAAAAACATAGCAAAATGTGCTAAATATTGATAAACTAAAAGGAAAAAAAAATAAAACGACAAAAAACAGTAACAATGGAGAAAACATATGTTATTTTTCAATTTTTGTAAGGTTCAAGCAAATAATCTCCAAATAGTGATCAAACTGAAAAGTAAGTTTTGAAACTGTAAAATGTTACAGTTTCAAAACAAAAATCTATTAAGCATTTATCCTTATTAATCAAACTGAAAAACATGTTATGAAACTGTAAAATTTTACAGTTCTAAAAAATGTTATAAAACTGCAAAATTTTACAGTTTTAAACCATGATTCATTCCAGCACCAAAAAAAAATTTGAAACTGCAAAATTTTACAGTTTTCACCGCCTGTAACAAAAACTCGAAAACTACTTGTTCAGAATTTGAAAATTTTCTCCATTAGAACAGAAAAATAGAAGTGTATAGCAGAGAAAAAAAAAGAAGAGAGATCGAAGGAGAAAGGCGGATGTAGAGAGAGGATTGTACTCCGGCAACTATTTTTTGTTTAGATCTAGCCAAATCTGATGTAGATCTACTCAGATCTGATGTAGATCTGAGTAGATCTACATCAGATCTAAGTAGATCTGATGTAGATCTACATCAGATCTAAGTAGATCCACTCATCTTCTTCATCGGAAAAATATCATCTTCTTCGTCGGAAATATATCATCTTTGCCGTCGGTGAGAGTGAAGGCACGAGTTGATTTCGATGGTTGGTGGTTATCGGTGAACCCCGATCAATGGAGAAAGACATGGTCACCGGTCGTCGTCCATGACCAAGACGATGAGAGAAAAACGCAAAAAAAAAGAGAGAGAGGAAAACGTAAAGAGGGAGGCAAAAAGCACAGAGAGAGAGAGAGAGAAGAAAGGACTTTTGGGTCTACTCAAAAAGTTATGGGATTAAATGGTGTCCACATGTTCCATATGGGACCTGCGGGTAATTTCCCCATTTAAAAAAAAAAATAAGACCAGGCCCGCCCAACCTCCTTTTTGGGCCACCTAACATTGCACGAGGCCCGGCCCATTGGCCCGTCCAAGGCCCGAATACCCCTGGGCTTGGCCTTATTTTCTTTTCATGTTTATATACATATTTATGTTGCTTTTTATTGACAATGAATACTAATGGCCTTTGCTGTATTTCATTAGGTTTGTCCTATTCATTTGCACCCGCATTTGTCCGAATTTCTTGATGTTGCCAGTAAGCAGTTGGTAAGCAGAATGGGTTTCTGATTTCTGAGATCCTTTCTGATAGTCTTATTATTTCATAGATTTACTTATACAAGCTTTCTACAGAGCATCGCTAAGCTGAAGGAAACTATTTCTGTGGCAAACAACGCATGTTGGGCAATTGGAGAATTAGCGGTTAAGGTAGTTTCACCTCTCTATTTGCATCAGAATGAATCTAGATAATATTGCATTCTCATGCACCATTCTCTGTTCTTAAACTAGCAAATTCTGGCTTAAAACAATTGTGACTCACATTGAAGTGTGGGTTCTTTTTATGACTTCCAATTTTGCATGGTTCTCAATTTTTTGGCATAATTTTGATTTTATCTTTATGCTCCATATCATTCTGTGTATTGACTAGAAAAACATCATTAATGTTCATTCTGTTTTAAAATGAGGAAAATTATTAATCCATGACCCTAAAACAAGATGTCAAAGATGTTTGTCTTCATAGTTTATGTGGGTATGTTGATCTTCTTGACTTTGCGCTTGAATACATAAAAAATATGTAACATGGAGAATGATCCTGTTGTTTAGCAGGTGCAACTTAATTGAAAAAAAGGCAAGGTCTAGTTACTTTGTACATGCTACATGTCTTAAAACTGAGTGGGATGTAAATCCATGAGCCTGGACATGATCCTTTTCCACATGCCATACATCTGAAAGTTCTGCCAACTTTATAGTTCATTTTTAGAATGCCAATTAAATTTGCTTCAAGTAGCTTCTTGACATGGTGAAAGTTGTCTTATCCAGACAATAAAGCTATATATGCATTTCACTTGTGATACTCTTATTACAGTCTTTGATGCTTGGAAATGTTATGTGGTTCACTAATTGTTTGCAGGAATGACAGTATTCTTTGCCAAAAAATCTAGTGAATTGTACAAGTAAAATTTGATGATCAGAGAGCCTATTTATTTATGTGTGTCTGTTTATTCTTTTTAAAATCTATCTGCTGTCTACTTACATTTGACACCCCTTTTGATACCTCCCTTTGTTTAAAAAAAAATTATTTTTATTTCTTCCCCTTTTCCTATGTCCATATATCTTATGGAGTCAATTGTCTGGACAAATAAATTTCAAAATGTTAAATTATTCCATGTTTTGGCATTGCTGGCTAGCTTAACCGGTAAAGTCTCTTGGCAGTTGTACTAAAGACCTAGTTTGAATAATGCCTTCATCTGGGTTGGGGAGGTCTACCGAAAAAAGGAAAAAAATAGTGCAGTGACCATGTTCAATCTATGTATTTTGCATGCTAACATGAGTTGTGTTGAGGTTTCATTTGATTGCTAATCATCTCATTTCTTTCATGTGTATGTTTATTATTTGGAGCATGTGTTTCTTGTTGGTTTCCTTTTTGAATCAATACTAAATGGGGTGCACAAATTTATCAACAATGCCCTTCCATAGACTAGAAGTATTTTGACATTTTGTAAACTAATAATTTCAGGTTCGTCAAGAAATTTCTCCAATAGTGATGACAGTCATTTCTTACTTGATCCCGATTCTTCAACATGCTGAGGTGATTGTTTCTTTGCTGTTTTCCAGTCATGCATGTGTATGCATGCACACACTTGTGGGCATGGGTGTATGTTTCGGACTGTTATCTCTAATTAATTACATTTCTTGATGCTGAGCAGGAGCTCAACAAGTCACTTATAGAAAATAGTGCTATAACGCTTGGTCGAGTTGCCTAGGTTTGTCCAGAGGTTGTATCACCACACATGGAGCATTTCATGCAATCATGGTGTATTGCTTTATCTATGTAAGTTCTTGTTTTCTTTTTCACCACTCCCCATTGAAAGACTCCTTGATGTTACTATTTGCAAGTACCTGGAAAATGGTGGTATGGGCATGCTTTGTGTCATCTTAATATTATTAATTCTCATTTAGTAACAGAACTCGGAGATAGGATTGAAGTAATTAGTGTTGGGAGCATTTAGGTTTTCTTTATTATATAGATTATTATTAAATCTGAATTCTCTTCTACATTAGTTATTTGTTGGTTTCAGACACTTGCCAAGTGTAAGCGTTTCTATATCACTATCAGTCTACTTGCAGCCTTATGTCATTAGCAAATTGGGGCAGGATACGTGATGATATTGAGAAGGAGGATGCCTTCCGAGGTCTATGTGCCATGGTATGCCTATACTTTCTTCATCTTCCAATTAATCTGAGATTAGAAATGTAATCCTAGTTTGGTGTGCAATTGTTTGCAGGTTAGAGCAAACCCATCAGGGGTTTGAGTTCACTTGTTTTCATGTGCAAAGCCATTGCAAGTTGGCATGTAAGAATGGCATTCCTGAATTAATTTTTTTGAGTAGAAAATAAAAACAAAAAAAATATGATTTTTTTATTTTCTTTATTTGAATACAGGAAATAAGGAGCGAAGAACTACACAATGAAGTTTGCCAGGTGTTGCATGGTTATAAACAGGTCAGTGGTGTTTTGGTTCTCTGTCATGCTACGTTGATTTCTATTTAAATATTTTTTTTGGAACTTTATGCCTAATTTTTTTTTCTTTCATGGGGGTTGTATAACTCTCGGAATAGAATCAGAAAACCAATGGTTGCATTGCATGGTGAATGATGTACTTGTTTTTATTTGCAGTTACAAAATTAGAAATTGGACATAGATAACAAATAACTGATGTAATAAATGTATAAAATAATTATCTTTACAGATGCTTAGGGATGGTGCGTGGGACCAGTGCATGTCTGCTTTGGAGCCCCCGGTGAAAGACAAGTTGTGAAAGTATCAAGTATGAATATTTTCCTCATAAGAGAGTTGTCTTTCGCACTGGTGCCCTGTCTTCGCCATGCTGCTAGAGTTGTGTACCTGCTTGTGTTGTTGACATTTTGTGCATTGTTTAATTTTGAGCGAGAAGACCAAACGGCTTGGTGATGTTTTTCCTAGCACAGGCCGAATCATTCCCCAGTTTTCATTGAAGTTTGAAGCTAATTTATTGTAATCTTCAAGGCTGCCCATGGATTGACTGTCACAACGACATTTGGTTTGGACTGAAGGTCGAAACTGATGATTTCAACTTAGATATGGTGTACAAGGGTGTGATTTTTCTAGCATTTTCCGTGAGTTTTTTTCCCTTATCCAGGTTTTGAAGTTAAAAAGAGTTTACTACATCTCATTCAAGATCTAGATTTATATTTTTCCCAGCTTGGTCAGAGTCTTGTATACACCTTATTGGCAAATAGATTCCAGTCTCTGATTTCCATAGATTTTGTTGAAGAGGTCAAAATGTTGATTATTATAATTTGTTTTTCTTCATATTGTTGGAAACGGTTATAAAATTCTGGGTAAAACCAGAATTTTTTCCTAAGTTTGGTCTATTTTTTAGGTTGGCCCCGTGCGTCGATTTTCACGGGTCAAAGTGGTAACGCGTTCTATGCCGCGTTGTGATTCACGTGATATATTTGGTTGCTTAAAACCATTACCGAGTGAATAGGAAATTGAAGCCAAAGTATGCTCCATGGAAATAGAGTTTTGGTGTAAAATCCTTAAAGGCATTGAATAAGGCTTGTCCCACAATGATTTGGTAGGAAGTTTTGAATGGGTTTATAAGGCATGGGTTTGGTACTTGGGGTGTGCCCCAAGGGGTACCCAAGTGTTTTAGAGGGAGAGGTTATGGGCAAAATGGGCTAGACCCATTGGACCCAAAAATCACCACACGCGCGCGCGCACCGCCGTCCATCCGGTCGGGCGCAGGTGTGTGGTTGGGTTGGGCTTGTTCGGCCCAATACTAATCTTTTTGGGCCAAAAACATTTGAATTTAATTTTATTTTTTGGTAAAATAAAATCCAGAATTCAAATTAAACCGGAAATAAACTGGTCTGGTTTTACTGTACCTCCAAACAGAGCCCTTCCCGGAAATAAACTGGTCTGGTTTTACTGTACATCCAAACAGGGCCCTTCCCGTTTTTTATCTGTTTAAATTATGAACCCAACAGATTCAAATCTGTTTGAATCCAAAACCAATAGGTTTCATACTTGTTCAATTCAAAACCTACAGCCACCTTTACATCTATAAATAGGACAACCCTCATTTGATGTATTACATTCAGAAATTTCGTATTTCGCCTCTGCAAATTCTAATCTTCATTTTGCTGCATTATTTTCTTTTTAGAGAGAGTATGAACACTTAGTGTGTTCGACGAATGAAAAAATTGTAGTGCTACTTTTATTCGTTAATAGATCATTTCATCTTGGGAGATAGACGTCCGAATTCTGAAAGTACCGTGGAGAGGACGAATCTGCCTTAAGGACACAGTGTCAAACACTGGACTTAATTTGATAATTATTCAAAGAAATTAATCAAGTAAGTTGTTTAATTTATTATTCTGTTTTGTTTGTTTATTTAATCAGATTTTAATTTTGTTTTTGTAACAAAATAAAATCTGTTTTTATTTATTTATTTTTATTTCGAGTTTGATTTTTGTAATCAAACAAAATTCTCTCATTTCCTTTATTTCTTTTTATTCTGGTTGTTGTTTAGTACACAACAGAATTTAATTTAATTAAATACAGTGAAGATTGTCTAACAATCTTAAGACAGAATATTTTTTGGTATCTTCATTGTATTTAATTTTCTAATTTCATAAAGACATATTTTGGTTGGAAAAATAAATAGTGTTTATGCTATTTGACAGATAGTAATAATGTACTATCTCTTTTCTTTGACAACTAGTAGTAATATACTGGTGTCATTAATAATTGCAGAATATTAATTGTGTTACAGAAAATTATGGTGATATTTTATTTTTCTAGTTTTAGTAATAAGGAAAATAAAATTATTTTGGGTTATAATTTATTTTCTGGTTTTAGTAGCTAGAAAATTAATTTGTGTTTCAATTTTTTTTGGTTTTTGTAACCAGAGATTATGGCTACTACAACTGAAACTGCATCTGGTAGTGGTACTCCTATTGTTACACCAACACCGGTCCCTATCCAGAACCATGTTCATGTACCAATCAATCATGGAGAAAAACTGGAAAAATTTAACGGTACTGAGTTTAAGAGATGGGAGCAGAAGATGCTGTTCTATCTTACAACTCTTAATTTGGCCCGGTTTCTCCATGAAGAGGCTCCAACACTTAAAGAGGGTGAAAGTGATCGGTAAGTTGTTGTTGTTGTCGCTGTAGATGCTTGGAAACATTCAGATTTCCTGTGCAGAAACTACATCCTCAATGGCCTTGACAACATGCTGTATAATGTTTACAGTCCTCTGAAGTCAGCAAAAGAATTATGGGATTCTTTGGAGAAGAAATACAAGACAGAAGATGTCGGCACGAAGAAATTTGTCGTCGGTAAATTTTTGGATTTTGTTATGGTAGACTCCCAAACGGTAATATCTCAAGTTCAAAGTTTTCAGATAATTTTGCATGATATTCATTCAGAAGGTATGTCTCTTAGCGAGTCTTTCCAAGTCGCTGCTTTAGTGGAAAAGTTACTACCGGCTTGGAAAGATTTTTAAAATTATTTAAAACATAAACGCAAAGAGATGACCATGGATGAATTGATTGTAAGATTAAGAATTGAGGAAGATAACCGAAAGGTTGAAAAGAGGAATGAGAAAAATCCCATTGAGTCCAAGGCTAATGTGGTTGAACAAGTTCATAAACCACATAACAAAAAGAGGAAGTTTACTGGAGATGGTCCTAAACAAGGCAACAATAATGGCAACAAGAAGTTCAAAGGAAAATGCTATAACTGTGGCAAGACTGGACATCGAGCTTCTGACTGCCGCCGCCCTAAGAAGGATTATGGAGGTACAAGTAAGAAGACCACTAATCAGGCCAATGTAACAGAATTGGATTACATCTCTGACGGAGTGAATGACATCAACCTCTCTGCTGTGGTGTCTAAGACTAACTTGGTTGGAAATCCCAAAGAGTGGTGGGTTGACACTGGAGCAACTCGTCACATATGTGCGGACAAGAAGATGTTCACTACCTACAATGAGGCTGCAAATGGTGAACAACTTTTCATGGGAAATTCTTCTACTTCTATTGTGGTTGGACAAGGGAAAGTGATCTTGAAGATGACATCAGGGAAAGAACTGACCCTCAATAACGTACTGTATGTACCTGACATCCGGAAGAATTTAGTTTCTGGTTCTTTGTTAAGTAAAAATGGTTTTAGGCTTGTTTTTGAGTCTGATAAGTTTGTATTAATAAAGAGTGGTATGTATGTGGTAAGGGATACATGAGTGATGGTCTCTTTAAGCTAAATGTAATGACAGTTGTATCAAAAGTTGCTATGAATGAGAATAACACATCTTCTGCTTATATTCTTGAGTCAAATTTATGGCATGGTAGATTAGGTCATGTAAATTATGATGCTTTGCGTAGATTAATTGGTTTGGATTATATACCAAAGTTTGAAATTAATCCTAATCATAAATGTGAAGTTTGTGTAGAAGCGAAACTCACTATGGCTCCATTTAAATCAGTTGAAAGGAAAACCGAACCTCTAGAATTAATTCATACTGATGTATGTGATCTAAAATTTATTCAAACTAGAGGAGGCAAAAAGTATTTCATAACATTTATCGATGATCGCACAAGATATTGTTATGTTTATTTACTTAGAAGTAAAGATGAAGCCTTAGAAATGTTCAAACTCTACAAAACAGAAGTTGAAAATCAACTTGGTAAAACCATTAAAATGGTTTAGAAGTGATAGGGGTGGTGAATATGATGCACCATTAAATGAATTTTGTGCACAACATGGCATTCTTCACCAAACTACAGCCCTTTATTCTCCACAGCAAAATGGAATTGCTGAAAGGAAGAATAGAATCCTAAAAGAAATGATGAATGCCATGTTACTAAGTTCAGGCTTACCACAGAACTTGTGGGGGGAAGCAATATTGTCTGCTAATTATGTTCTTAATAGAATACCCCACAAGAAAACCAACAGCACTCCTTATGAATTGTGGAAAGGTCGACCGCCTTCCTACAAATACTTAAAAGTGTGAGGGTGTTTGGCAAAAGTTGAAGTTCCTGTTCTTAAAAAGACTAAGATTAGACCAAAAACAGTAGATTGTGTGTTTATTGGTTATGCTCAGAATAGTAGTGCATATCGGTTTCTGACTTATAAATCAGAAATACCTGATATAAATGTGAACACTATTATAGAGTCAAGAAATGCTGTGTTTTTTAAACATGTCTTTCCTTACAAGAAAAGACAGGAATTAAGTTCACAGAAAAGAACTTATGATTGTACACAAAGTCAAGAGACTAATGACAATCAAACAGAAGAGACTAGTAATGGTCTCAACCAACAGGATTTAACTGATGATGAACCAAGAAGAAGTAAGAGAGCGAGAACATCAAAATCCTTTGGTCCAGATTTTCTGACATACTTGTTAGAAAATGAACCTCAAAGCTTTAAGGCAGCAATGACAGGTCCTGAAGCACCTTTATGGAAAGAGGCTGTTAATAATGAAATTGAATCCATTATGCAAAATCATACTTGGGAATTGATGGATCTTCCACCAGGTTCTAAACCTCTTGGATATAAGTGGATATTCAAGAGAAAAATGAAAGCAGATGGTTCAATTGATAAGTATAAAGCAAGACTTGTAGTTAAAGGTTACAGACAAAAGGAAGGTCTGGACTATTTTGACACATATTCTCCTGTGACAAGAATAACATCCATTCGCATACTTATTGCTATAGCAGCGTTGTTTAATTTAGAAATACATCAAATGGATGTTAAAACAGCTTTCTTAAACGTTGATCTAAATGAAGAGATCTATATGGAGCAACCCGAAGGGTTTGTAGTATCGGGGGCAAGAAAAGAAAGTTTGTCGGTTTGTAAAATCCCTTTATGGATTAAAACAAGCGCCTAAGCAATGGCATGAAAAATTTGATCATGCAATGCTTACTAATGGATTTAAGATAAATGAATGCGACAAATATGTCTATGTTAAAAACACTGACCAAGGATATATCATAGTTTGTCTTTATGTGGATGACATGCTTATCATTGGAAGCAGTCAAAACATGATCAAATCAACTAAGCAAATGCTTAACAAAAGATTTGATATGAAAGATATGAGGATCGCAGATGTTATATTAGGAATGAAAATTACTAAAACATCTGACGGATATGCATTATCTCAATCTCATTATATTGAGAAAATTCTTGATAAATTTATCAAGGATGATTTGAATTTAGCTAGAACACCTGTAGACATCAGTCTTTATTTATTGAAAAATAAAGGTGATGCAGTGTCTCAGTTAAAATACTCCCAAATCATTGGAAGCCTAATGTACCTAATGAATTGTACTCGTCCTGATATAGCTTACGCTATCAGTAAATTGAGTAGGTACACTAGTAACCCCGGAGAAGACCATTGGAAAGCAATCATTTGGGTTCTTAGATATCTAAGATTCACCCGTGATCATGGTTTGAACTTTACTCGATATCCAGCAGTACTTGAAGGTTATTGTGATGCAAATTGGATATTGGATACTAAAGATTCAAAATCCACAAGTGGATATGTCTTTACTCTGGGAGGCGCTGCTGTTTCTTGGAAATCCACAAAACAAACATGCATCGCACGATCCACAATGGAATCCGAGTTCATTGCTTTAGACAAAGCAGGAGAAGAAGCAGAATGACTTCGTCACTTCTTAGAAGACATTCCAATGTGGCCAAAACCTGTGCCAGCTATTTGCATTCATTGTGATAGTCAATCTGCAATAGGCAGGGCACAGAATCATATGTATAACGGTAAGTCACGACATATTCGTCGTCGACATAATACCGTTAGGCAGTTGTTGTCAAATGGAATAATCTCAATAAATTATATAAAATCTAAAGAGAATATTGCGGATCCGTTAACAAAAGGTTTGACAAAAGAGCTAGTGTATAGTTCATAGAAGGGGATGGGATTAAAGCCTATTACATAAGAGTCGTCATAATGGTAACCCTACTTATATGACTGGAGATCCCAAGAACTAAGTTCAAAGGGACAACTAAGTTATGTATGGCTCGCCAGAAATCACCAAGGGATTAAAATTCCTTACCCATTCCTATGGTGAGAGTGATATCTGCAACATTTGTTGTATGCAGGGGTATAAGGATAAACTTTGCTTTTAATGATTACTTATATCTTGATTAAGGCATGAAAATCAAGATGAGTATAAGGAGATACTCACAATAAGAATCACCTATATGAGTGTTGAACTGGGGCCGGTTCTATGAGAATGAAAGAGGCTACATTCTCTAGAAACACTCATAAAAACCAGGAGCGTTCAAGGCCAAAATGAACACAACAATGAGAACCACGATGTGTTAGAAGATATTTTGTGTGAAATCTATTATCTTGGCTTACACAAACGGCTGAACAATTCAAGGCATCGCGTCTATTGGTTATGTAATGATCCCAAAGTGCGTATAGAAGGTTATCTCGATTTCATTAAGGGTTCATGTGTTTGCTATTGGAATTGAAGAACTAGCCGTCGAATTATGCTTTTGGAACTGGAATTGTTGACCTTTATCAACAATCTGAAAATTTTTCCCTCCGCTCGAGCGGAGTAGTTGGCGCTCGAGCGGGCCTTTGGGGGTTCCAGTAATTTTGCAGGCGGGCTGAAATTCTGGGAGTGGTGATTTTCCGCTCGAGCGTAGAAGTGGCCGCTCGAGCGGACAGCCTTGTTGGTCTTCGCGCTCGAGCGCGATGTTGGGCGCTCGAGCGGGTCTCTAGGATGAGTTGTACTTCTGAGGCATGTGGGCTCATTTTTGACATCTTATTAGTGTATTTGGAATGCCTTTATTTTATTTTGGGATTTTGGTTGAGGTGGTAATATGATGGTGAAGTAAGATTGGACCAAAGAATTTAATTCGGATAGTTATTTTACGAACATCCGCCACTCTTTTGCCTTTTTATTTTTCCACACTTGGAATTTGGATATGAGGTTAGAACCATTGGAAAGCTTATTTCCGGGGCTTCAATTTGGACACAAGAACGACCTAAAACGGAGTCCGGATGGGAGAGTTATACCTGTTCAAAGTTTCAACATCTGTGCTGAGGGCAGGTCCGCTCGAGCGGAAATAAGTCCGCTCGAGCGGGAATTACGGGACAGCAGCTTTAAAAACGGGATTTTGGATCATTTCTTACATGTTTCTTCTTCCCTCTTCCTTCCTCTTTGCCTTAGTCCGAAAACCCTAGCTCCAAAACCTTGATTTCCTCTACTTTGATCAACAACCCACCATGATTCTTGTATCAAGGATGAAGAACAAGAGGAGATAAACATTTTCAACCGATTGGAATTCGATATTGCGAAGGATTCTTCTCAAAGCTTGGTTTTCTTGCTTGGTTCTTGAGGTAGGGGTTCTAATCCTCTTCATTACTTACGTGGATGGATAGATTTGTAGTATTTGACTATCTAAATACAAGAATTTCCATTTGTGAGCATGTAATGTATGGTATGAGAATTGGGGGTTTTAGGGTATGGGTTGTTGAGAGTTGAATTGATGAGTTAGAATGATGGATTATGAATCCTAAGTGTATAATCAATGGGAAAAGTGGAATGATAAGTGATGAATTAATAAGTTTGAATTTTATTGGAATTTATAGATTTCTTAGAAACCCTAGGTTGCTTCTTGATGTTAAGCGATGATTTGGGCCAAATTGAAAGTAAAATTATGAAATTGAGGTACTGAATTATATCTGTACAAATTTAATTGAATTTTGGAGATGTTTGAAAATTATGTTTAAAATTTACGAATGAACCTCAGTTATGGACAGGGTGAATCATGCTATTATGTGAGATGAAATTGAGAAACAAGATTAGTAATGTTATGAATGATAAGAGCATTGGGAAGAAATGATGAAATGGGATTTAAGACTTCACCTTGAAAGATGTTGAATTATATTTAGGGGTGATAAGGTGAATTATGCCAAATAGTGTAACTTATGTTGGATTGTATTGAGATATGTATGGAGAAGTGTGTTGGTTTAATGATGTGAATTGCAAATTGCTGTGTACTTTGGTATAAAGAGGATAACAAATTAAGAATGGAATAAATTATATGTAACCCGATTTTTATGTGTATTCTGAATTGTGTAGGGTCAGCTGCAGGGGCGGACCAAGCGTCTAAGCACTGTGAGTAATAGTACTATAAATGTACATCAATTACTGTTAATAATGATTATTATTATTACTATTCCGTTTTTCCATGACAGTTATGTTAACATGTTTGTATTTGAGAGTTGGTGTGAATATAGAAGGAATTGGCGTCCATTGATATGACTCTGAAACTATTCTGTATTCCGTCTATGATTAATGGTTTCGGTAATGTGCTATAATCTATTGAGTAGTGTGTTTAAAAGACATTATTAACATTCTGTTATCCGTAGATTAAGCTTAATGAGTCATGGTGAACAAATGGAACAATGATGCTTATGTATCCCGAACTATTCAATTTTATCAAAAATGGTTAAGACTGGTATGAGGTAATTATTTTGTCCCTACAAACAGCATTGTGATAGCACCTGTACAATTTGTGAGATACGTTATACGTATTGCTAATGATTACCATTGGTATTCTGTCAAACGTAAACTAATTACGTTAATTCATGTAAATGATTGAAAGAATCTGTATGCCTTTGCCTAACTTGGGACTAGTCAGTTCTGATGATATTTGATGTTATTCTGCTTTGTGGTTTGTCCCGAGATCCATTGATTTATGGTATAGAACTATGGTATCTACATATTTCTGAAAGTGTTCAATCTGTGAAATGTGTTCACCCTTTGCTAACAATATCAACAATGTTCTGTTAAACTCATAATATATCTGGTTATTTATGTGATTAATGGGAAGAATATGTTTATCTGTGATAATCTGTTCTGATGTTTCTGGTATGGAGCAAAGTGCTGTACGGAACTAAGTGCTACACCTTGGTGGGAGCCACCTCTAGAATCCGTACGAGCCACCTCTTGAGTCCATACATATGTGAAGTTAAGAGGCTTAAAGCCGTTTTATGAAAGTTACGAGGCCTATGGCCGATATGTGAAAGATACAATTTGTAAGAAAGATATAATTTGTGAAGTAAAGAACCTATGTGGCCCTTGCCCGGGGGTAATAATACCGTGGTTTGTGGCCCTTGCCCGGGGGTAATAATACCGTGGTTTGTGGCCCTTACCCGGGGGTAACAGTACCGTGGTTCAAGAATATGTTTTAAATGTTTTTGTGAACTATTGTGAACTTGTGAAACCAAAGGGCCGAGGGCTAATTGTGAAGTATGAATCTCTCACTTGTGAATTATGAAATTATGAGGCCAAGAGCCAACTTGTGAATTATGAAATTATGAGGCCAAGAGCCAACTTGTGAATTTGTGAAATATGAATCTATGAGGCCGAGGGCCAGCGTGTGAAATTTATGGAAGGTATCAAAAGAATTGTGAACTATGAACCAATATAGCCAAGGGTCATTTGTGAGCTATGAAGCTATGAGGCCAAGGGCCAATATGTGAAATATGAATTTATGAACTTGTGAACATGTGAATCCAAAAGACCGAGGTCCAATATGATAAATTGTGAATTGACAAAGTTGTCCTACAAAGTTACAGAAACAGACTAATCACATGGTTATAGCATTAGTTATATACTATTATTCACTGAGTTCGCTCATTTTGTCTTTTGTCTGTCTGTTCTGTAGGTAGTCAACCGGGAGTTCAAGCCTAACCTTTAAGGCTCGTCTTTCTCTTGTCAGCTTTGATACGCCCAGACACCACCTGAAGCCGTGCATTTTGTAAAGTATTGTTAGGTTATTGATTTATACTTGGGTTGTCTTTCAGTAATGATTTTGATGTACGCCCAATTGTAGGGCTGGGCCTGTATATATATGTATGTATGTAACCGATATTCAGGTGTATGTTTAGATTTTATTTGCATGTTTTGAAGTTGTGATCCTGGCATATTAGTAGTAGCTCAATGGAGTTTGTTTCTATTGTCCAATTTTGATATTTAATGCTTCCGTTTAGGCCCCATATGATATATATGACAGGATTAGTGTCTATATTCGAATAGGTCATGCCCAAACTTTTAGGGGCGGGTTTGGGGCGTGACAGGTTAGCTAGTAAGTCTGATAGGTTATCACTAGGGAAGGTTCAAGGCCGAAAGCTACCTATCCTGATGCAAGATATTTTCAACTTATACTCTTTCGATAAAGTCTGCATATTGTTGCATTTCCGTTGTCATCAAATTCCATTCATGTGGGGGATTGTTGGAAATGGTTATAAAATTCTGGGTAAAACCAGAATTTTTTCCTAAGTTTGGTCTATTTTTTAGGTGGGCCCCGTGCGTCGATTTTCACGGGTCAAAGTGGTAACGCGTTCTATGCCGCGTTGTGATTCACGTGGTATATTTGGTTGCTCAAAACCATTACCGAGTGAATAGGAAATTGAAGCCAAAGTATGCTCCATGGAAATGGAGTTTTGGTGTAAAATCCTTAAAGGTATTGAATAAGGCTTGTCTCACATTGATTTGGTGGGAAGTTTTGAATGGGTTTATAAGGCATGGGTTTGGTACTTGGGGTGTGCCCCAAGGGGTACCCAAGTGTTTTAGAGGGAGAGGTTATGGGCAAAATGGGCTAGACCCATTGGACCCAAAAATCACCACACGCGCGCGTCACCGCCGTTCGTCCGTCCGGTCGAGCGGGCTGGTGTAGACACCCCATTTTTGACCATCCTCAAGACTTGGACATCATCGCTTGAACACTCGGTGATCATCCATGTTTGTGTTCGTCTTGAGTTCCCGGAGGTCTCGGATACGCGCCTTGCCTCATGATCTCTCGACTAGACTGTTTTGTGTTTGGTTTTGCACCAAACACTTGTGCTTTGCCTTGGAGGGGCAGGGAATGGCTTATGGGCCATCCCCACACTCCACCGGCCATGGCTTGAGGCCACCGGCTGTGTCTTGTTGCCACCAGCCAAATGTTTGGCCGGCTGGCACTATAGATGGCTGGCCGGCTATCTTTTTTTGGTCAATTGCATTTTTAGCCGGCCGACTACTGTGCATCTGCTTTTGCAGATATTTTCATGCAGTTGGCATACACTTGGCTCCCCTCCATACACGTGTATGGAGGGATTTGCCTCTTAGCTAGCTTGTCTTGTAAGCTTACAAGATTGAAGCTCTATAAGAGGAGGCCTCCTCTCCTTCTTTTAGGGTGAGAGAACATTTTCAGAGGGGCTCTGGTTTCAGGGTTAGGATTTGTATCTATCCTATATCTATACCTTCCTATCTTTTGTGTTTTATGTGTGTTTTGCCTCACTTTTGCACACAAACACCCACTATTACACTATCCTCTTGGAGCTGAGGCCCTTGAGGGTTGTTTTTAAAGTTTTGGAGCTGGTTTGAGCCAAAGAAGCTGCTGGTCTTCCATTCTTGAAGAGGGTCTACAAGGGTGAGCACTTACTCCTTTAAATACCCCATTTTTGCAAAGCTTTTTTGACTATCTTGCATCTGTTTTTGAGCTTATCATATAACACATAAAAGTCTTGTTTTTGCCTACTCTAAATAGTTTTTTAAGGGTGTTTTAAGCTTTAGGATTGTTTGACCCCTCTTAAGGCTTGTTTGGCCTTTGTTTTGTGCCATTTTGGTTGAGCTCCGGGACCATTGTGTTTGGGCCTCCTCACCACTGAAATCTTGAGGGATTTCAGAGGTGAGGATGGTGCCTTGAGGTCCTAAAAAGGAGAGGGCCACCCCCTCTCCATGTTGTCCTTGAAAAGGGCCATTTTAGCCTCTTGAGAGAGCATATTGTTTAAGTGTATGTTGACCATGCCTTAGCTGTTTTTTGTGCTTATTATGTCATGATTTAGCACTGTTTTGAGTTGGTTTTGGTACACCATGCTTGCTTAGCATACATGCCTTGTAATGCCATGCTTAGGCCTTAACATGCTTTAAGCTTTGCCTTTGTTTTAGCATGATTTTGGCTTAGCTTTGTGAAGCTTTTGTGCATGATTTAGCGTGCTTGAGGACTGTTTTTAGTTTTTTGGGTCATCCATGCTTTGCTTTGTATAGCCACCATGTAATCCCTCTTGTATGCCTTAAGCATAGGCCCCTCTAGCATGCCATCCTTACTTTGTTTCAGTGGTTTGGAACCACTTGGCATGTTATTTCAGACCTCATGATGTGCTTGTATGCTTGCATTTGATGTCCCTTTAATGCTTTATAAGGTTGTCATCTCATGCTTCATGTTTAGGCCTTCATGCATGCTATCATGTTTAGGCCTCCTAGGATGCCATGTCATTGTGTTTTTAGCTTTGTTTTAACATACTAAACCTCTGATTTTGGTTATTCAATTCATGCCATGTTTGGTTTTGTTAAGGGTAGTTCAATACCTCCTTGGCTTGCCTTAGGCTTTGGACCTTGCATGCATGCTTGTATGTGTATTTGGCTCCACTTCCTTAGCATGTTGGCCACTGTTTTAGGCTTGTTTAAGGGCTGCCTAACTTAGTTTAAGTCCGTCCCTTGGCATGTTGTTGCATGCTTAGCTTATGACATGTTGTTGCATGTTGAAATGATGTTGCATTTGGCATGCATTCTCCTCCTTGTTTTGGTTGCTTAACATGCCATATGTTTTGCATGTTTGTGTGTTGGCATTGTACCTTGTATGCTCATTTAACTTGCATGCTTGTTATATGCCTTGCATGCTTCCCATGTGCTCATGTTGCATGCCTAGTTAACATACTTAGGTTGCATTGCATTTGCATGCATCTTTCACCTCTTGATCAAGCCATGATAGAGGTTGAAAGCCCCTTTGTTTGCTTATTTAGTTTGCATTGCATTTGAAATTAAAATGCACACTTGATTCTTTGGGCCATCATGCATTGAAATACGCGATTGGTGGTCCGAGAATCGAGACCTATACTCCTTTGAGTCATAAACATGATAAGGAGTATGATTGGTGCATACATTGCTTGAAATGCATTGCCATGCTTTGTTTTGCCCTCTGCTGCTGTTAAACCAGTTTCTGCAGGAAGCTTTGGCCGGCCGGCCATCTTTAGTGCCGACCGGCCATCTATAAGTGGCCGATGGATCCATTTGTGGCCGGTGACCATTCTCCATGGCCGGTGACCAATCCCCTCAGCCGGTGGTGTTCCACTGCATTCAGAGAAGCAATCCTAGGACTTGTGAAGTCTTCAGAGGAGCAGAACAGTCAAAGCAGAGGCATCTTGTGCATGGCAGTGACTTTCCGAGCGGAACCGAGCGCGCATGCATTGGACCCTCTTCCCGAGACTGCTGTTTGCTGCTTTCTTAGATTAGTTAATTTGCTTAGCTAATTTAATTGGTCTGTAATAATTAATTAGCTTGTAGGTTAATTAATTGTATTATTATTTCGGTCCCTCCGAGCGGGGGTAAATTTGTAATAAGTGTGGGTGCATGTGTGCATGTCTTCCAACCCCCACTTCTTTCTCCCTTTTACTTACCTGCTTTGATGGTTAGTATTAGGTCATGTTTACTTTAGCATCCTTATGTTATGCATGCGTGCATCATTCATCAGTATTGCATACTCCGGGCTCGGCGCATCATGCTAACTGCATTGTATTTCAAATTCCAAATTGAATACATGCTACTTGCGCATTTTCACATGTCATTCTTAGATTAGCTGAGCCTATTCTAGTGACATTTTGTATGCGACGCATTAGCCATTTTAACATGAACTAGGATCACGCATGATTACTAACTAATTTCTTGTTTTGGCTCGGAGTACATTGTGAGTATTTTATGTTTTAGCATCTCGCATGAGTGTGAATGTTAACATGACAGCATGCTTACCATGTGGCTAGATGCTTATGTGATATAAACTGCCTGAATGCCTGTAGGTGAAGGTTGGACTGTTTGAGTTGGAACAACTCATTGAAATCCGTATTTTAGCCTACTTACGAGTAGCAAATTCCAAAGCGCTTTCCAAACAACCGGATATTGCAATGTTTCATTCCAAATTAGGCAATCTAGTCTATACTTTTGTGTTGTGCGCATCACATAGTAATTCCAGGCTAATAACCGGAATAAGAACACATAATGCCTTCAAAACAAGATATCACGGTTAGTAGAGGCCGATCTTCGGATCGGGCGAGAGGGGGTGCTCATAGCTGACCTTCCCCAATCATACCCAAGTTCCCGAGCCGAGGCAACTTTGGTGATGACGGACACGTGGCCTTTGGCACCGAGTCAGGGTTTCCTAAATTCCCCCATTAAAAAAATATTTAGGTGGCGACTCTGTATCTGGCAAAGCAGTCCATGTTTGGCACTTCTTTCAAAAAAATCTGTTTTCTCAAAACGATTTGCCGGATTTGGACTCGTTGGTTCAAGATTGAGAACCGTGACAAAACGAGTCCGAACTGTGGCAGCATAAGTCCCTCCCTCGGGGCGCGTCCACAGCTGGGCTTGGGCGTGGGTGTGTGGTTGGGTTGGGCTTGTTCGGCCTAATACTAATCTTTTTGGGCAAAAAACATTTGAATTTAATTTTATTTTTTGTAAAATAAAATCCAGAATTCAAATTAAACCGGAAATAAACTGGTCTGGTTTTACTGTACATCCAAACAGAGCCCTTCTCGAAAATTAACTGGTCTGGTTTTACTGTACATCCAAACAGGGCCCTTCTCATTTTTTATCTGTTTAAATTATGAATCCAACAGATTCAAATCTGTTTGAATTCAAAACCAACAGGTTTCATACCTGTTCAATCAAAACCTACAGCCACCTTTACATTTATAAATAGGACAACCCTCATTTGATGTATTACATTCAGAAATTTCGTATTTCACCTCTGCAAATTCTAATCTTCATTTTGCTGCATTATTTTCTTCTTAGAGAGAGTATAAACACTTAGTGTGTTCGACGAACGAAAAAATTGTAGTGCTACTTTTATTCGTTGATAGATCATTTCATCCTGGGAGATAGACGTCCAAATTCTGAAAGCACCATGGAGAAGACGAATCTGCCTTAAGGACACAGTGTCAAACACTGGACTTGATCAGATGATTATTCAAAGAAATTAATCAAGTAAGTTGTTTAATTTATTATTCTGTTTTGTTTGTTTATTTAATCAGATTTTAATTTTGTTTTTGTAACAAAATAAAATCTGTTTTTATTTATTTATTTTTATTCCGAGTTTGATTTTTGTAATCAAACAAAATTCTCTCATTTCCTTTAATTCTTTTTATTCTGGTTGTTGTTTAGTACACAACAGAATTTAATTTATTTAAATACAGTGAAGATTGTCCAACACATATTTCACATTTGGGTATGGGGATCGTTATTGCCATTTGGAGGTGGAGCGGAATTATTGTTGTTGCTGTAGGATTTGGATGGTGGAACCTCAGGTTCCATGATTTTATAGATTGTGGTCAGCTAAGGTCAATAGTCAGAACAAACTGCATTGTGTCCTTTTTGTTGTATTATTTTTCCATTTTAACTCTATTCCGAGTTTATTCTTTGTTTAGTGCATCTCGTTTAGTTATGAAGGTACTTGTGATGAGGCAATGCTGAGTGGAATATTTTTTGGCAGCTTTCTGCGTGTGTATTATAAGACTTCATTTCATGATGCTGCCTGTTGGTTACTTGGTTGTGTATTTGGAACAAGTTTATTTCATAATGCTGGCTTTGGCTGTGGGTTTGGTTGTGTCGAGTGTAATGTGCTCTATGTTTTTATTTTCCAAAGAACACATCACTTATTGTGTTTGATGGTCCTCTGTGTACGCACGAGAGGATACATATGACACAACCTAAACAAAAGATACAGAGTTAATGACCCATTTGGCCCCTAAATTATACCCTTGTTTTAAAATGGGCCCTGAATTTCATTTTTTCTCAATTTAGTGTCTCAACTTTTTAAATCTAATACTTATGACTGTTCCCATTTATGCTTTAATTGATAACAAGACAAGTATTTCAAAGAATTGCATTTGGCTGCAAAACTAATCCTCTCAAGGCCCCATCGACCGAAAAAAAAAAAGAAAAAAAAAGCCCTTTTCAAGGGAATGAGATTGATGCTGGTTAAAAAGTTGAGGGATTAAATTAAGATAAAATGAATTGCAGGGACTATTTTAAAACAGGGGATACGGTTTAAGGGCCATATGAATCATTAACTCAAATAAATATATACTAGAAAGAGGAAGCCAAACAATGAAAAGTATGAAACAACAAAGAATCACTGTGCTACCAAGCTAACAGCATTCATAATCATAAATAAATGCAGGAAATAATAAAGCATTGCTTCTTTCTTTTCTTTTTAAAAATATATATATATATATTTTAACAAAACCATTGTCATAGATAGAGAAACAACTTTAATCAGTCCATGGAACATTTCCTGCAACTGTTTACTCACTCAGAAGCTATGGTCACTCTCTGAAAACCACCTCTAACAAAATGTGTTTTTTTTTGGGGTGCCAAAGAGAGGTAAACAAGAGTTATGCTCACACTGCCAATGGGGCAAGCTACGAACTGCATCTGGAAGTATTGAGCTTGACCATATACTATCAGCCAGGGATTTCATCACTGCTTGTTATGGGGTCTTACGCAGAAGCAAGGCCAACTGGTAACAGAGGGAAGAGTCAACTGAGGTGAGTGCAACTATAAGAAGTGCCACGAGAAGGAAAGTGAGAGAAGCTGTCTTCTGCTGCACACACACACACAGAGATCAGAAATGCATGAGAAATAGAAGCACATGCATGTTAAAAGCAGCAAAGATAATGAACCCAATTTTTATTTATTTATTTATTTTTTTTTTTGGCATGTTTGCTATCATGCATCTGATTATAGCCAGTATCCTAAAACCTATTTGTTGACATGTATAAGGGAACGGACATGCCAACTACAATCAGCAAATACCCTTGTTTTATTTGTTTTAACTCATCCATGTATACATGTTTATAAGAGTCGCAGTTCAGAAGGGTATTCAATTTACACATATGAGTTGAATAAGCGACTGAAAGTAGAGCAAGAATTCTAGACAGTAGGAACTAACCGTGTTATGGAAACTTGGCTACTCTATGTACTTCAGCTGGCTAGGCTGCTCATGGAGGAAGATAGATAAAGATTACAAAGCCCTGAAAAAAGGATCACCAATCACTTCATACAAGCTAATCTTTTCCGTCCTATATAAACGTTGACAACACTGCTCCTATTGGCTGCCACCAACATGTAAATTTGAGGTAACTCAACATGATTGATTTATTGCAAGTACAATACAACAAAGCTTCCTTTATAGGAGTTAACCAAATGGGCTCTTCAAGGAAGTCATCGCCAAAGCTCAATTCATGATGATTTCTTCCTGCGGATGTAGTATATCTGGTGCAGAAACTTGGGGCAAGAAAATAATGAATCTTTGCTCTAGGAATCTGACAAATATTTACAAGTAAATAATCTTCAAAATCAAACATATACCAATCAAATCAGAGAGAAAAAAACAAAAGAAATACCTAATAAGTTACCCTTTTAGAAGCAAGTTGAGTGACTTCGTAAGTTACCCTTTTTGAAACCAGTTGAATGACATTGTACTCTCTAGGTGTGCTTCTGTTATATTTCTGAATCTGGAATGGTAGTTTAGGATTGACTAAACCTATCTATAATAACAAAACAGATACTAAGTGCCAAAAGAATAAAAAATAAAGACATAGTCACAGATAAATAGAGGTCAGGAGGACCTGCACAACCTGCCGTCAATGCAGAACTGATTTGCATCTTATACGAATGTTAACTCCAAACCTATTGACAACAACAAAAGAAACAAATTATTGAAAAAGAAACAAAAAAAAAAAAAAAAAGGGCAGAAATGAACGGGGAAAAGAATACTGATAAGATTATTGGGACTTAAGAGTCATTTCAAGCACAATTCAATAGTAACAGACATAGTGGTAAAAGCTATGAGGAATGATGAGGTGCCATAATGTGACACAACAATAACAATAGAAGTAAACCCTTTGCCAATGAATTCGAGTGATATATATTAAAAATTTCTGCTAAGACAAATCAAAAACTAATATATGCAAAACCCATCTATGTTTGTAAATTATTGTTCAATTATCAAGAAACGATAATAAGAAGGGTTCCTTTAGTGGAATAGTGAAGGGAATATCAAATGGCAATCAGTTCGTTACAGGAAGGAAATGTTTTGATGCCATTACATATCCTCAACACTATGCTGCAAAAGTAGTTAGATACTCTTGCAGATCTATTTTAATTCAGATAACTGTTGCTACCTAACCGAGACATTGAGTAGCTTAACAAAAAGTTTCAACGACGAGCTATAGATCTTGAATTCCCTATAGGTTCTGCAGAGGCAGGGGAAGGTCGGGTTCAAAGCCCCATCTTACTAATAATAATGAAGGGCTTATTGGTCGACTTACACTCAAATTATCTTCAATCAAACGAAGCAAAGAAAACTCTTTGTATTCAGTGGATATTTGTAGGATAGGAAATAACATTCTAGACAGGGCATCTTGCTTCCAAACCATTTTTCACTTCTTTTGGCATGTAGGTTAAAAGCTAACTTATTGGCTTTTTGACTTTTTTGAGTCACATCACGTTTTTTGAACATTTAAAAAAAAAATAAATCAAAAAGCTAACTTTTAACCTATTTACTCATGATTGGATTGGATGAGCCACAATTCTAATTTATGAACCAACCCTATTTTTATTTCATTCCATCCTATCTATAGCTCCAGACTGATGTTTTATTCTCAACTGAATACCAAGAATGATTGAATAGGGAAAACAATGAACCTCTTGCAAGAAGAAAACCACTGCAGAGAGCATAATCGAGGGAATAAGAAGAAGAAGAAGCTAACCCAGAATTGAGAAAATTGGGAATCACAGAAAAATATGAACAAACCCTAAAGGTGCATCCATTGTGAAACAAACTTCAATTTTTTTTTTTTTTTTTTTTTTTTTTTGAATACATA
Organism: Camellia granthamiana; assembly: GCA_036172215.1. Classification (NCBI taxonomy): domain Eukaryota; kingdom Viridiplantae; phylum Streptophyta; class Magnoliopsida; order Ericales; family Theaceae; genus Camellia; species Camellia granthamiana. Next base: position 153,306,101 of record CM069908.1, read on the forward strand.
GACCACAAGCATGTATACACATAAACATATGTAACAAGGTTAATTCAATATCTGTAGAAGTTAGGTGTCTCTCCAATCCAAGTCTCACAATGGTGCAAAGCTACATGAAATTGAGAGTTCTTCACCAATGAAATTTCTGTTTTAATTTGAGAAAGAGTGTGTTTAACCCTAATAAGAAGGAGAAGGACAAGGAGAAGCAGAAGAAGAAGAAGCAATACCTGATGTCAATGAAGATGCTCTCACCATCACCCAAGGAGAAGAGGGGAGGAGAAGAGGGGGAGAGAGAGAGAGAGAGAGAAATGGAAGCTGCTATTGACAGAGCAGTATTTGTTTCTTCCAGATAAAATTGCTACTTCGGAAAGTTGTACATTCTGGATATTCAAAAAAAAATACAATTAGTCTATCATTTTTAATATAGTTACATTAATTTTTCTTTAAATAAAATTAAAGTGATTGAAACTAAAATCAACAGTGGATAAACACTGAAATAAATAAAGATAAAAATAATAAATAGATGATAATATTATTTTTTCATTTATACTATTAACGAATTAATGATGAAAAATAATCTAACTATTATGTATTATTAAAACCTCGAGGGAGGTGACTCCATTTTTTTAAAACCTTAAAAAGCATCATGTCATTTTTTGATTTGTTACAAATTTAACAAGGTAAAACTCAACCCTTTTACCATCATTGTTTTTGAATTGTAAGTTTTAAATTGTAAATCTTTCACATTTTTCCTAAATGAAAAATATTACTTTTACATAATTTATCTATAAAATTATATCAAAATTAGGGGTGAGCAGCGGATATACCGATCCGCCAAAATCGACCGAACCGAACCGATCCGCTGCATTTTGGACGGATGCGTGATGATGAGCGGACGGTTGTGGATTGATTTTCTCAAATCCGTCAATTTGGCGGACGGATGACGAATTTGAGATTCTTTTGGCCGCAACCGAACCGCCGAACCGCCAAACCACGAACACCCCTAGTAATTTATAAGACTTTGTGTTTTCAATTAAAAAAGAGTTTAAATATTCCGTTGAATTTTTTTTTTTAACTTGAATATATTTTTTGAATTGAAAAAAATTAACGTATTATTTATCTATATTTTTTGGTTTTTAAATCTAACTCTAAAAATAATAAATAGAAAATAAGATATATGCTGGTTGGTTTTTATTTTCAAAAACATATATAGATGTAACAATACAGAGACATACAATCTCTACTACTACTTTGTTCATGATTTTGATAGTTTGAATCGTTTTTATATTTTAAGAACCACGGATTGTAATATTTTTTGTAAATGAATCATGCTGTGATTGTAATATGTGGATGATGCATGTAGTGATTGTGATATTCTAAAATTTCAAATTTTCTTTTTTTGGATGAGGTATACAGTGATTGTAATACTTTTTTAAGTTATTGATTGTAATACTTTTTTTTTTTTTTTTTTTGAAGAAAAAGAAGAAGTGCATAAGTTGAATTATATTAAAAATTTATAAAATTTTAAATCACCAATCCGATTCGCATCCACCCGCGAAACCGCAAATCCGCTCAATCCACATCCGCCGGATTGGCGAACGGATGCGGATTGATTTTCTCCAATCCGCTAATCTGGCGGACGGATGGCAAATTGGAGGTTCCGCGGCCGCAACCGATCCGCGCCCACCCCTAATCAAAATAATATAACAGTGATAGGTTTAACTGTAAGACACATTTTAAAATAGTAAACTAGCCATGAGGTATATTTTTCAAGCCATAGCCAACCAACTTGTTGCTTAGGTGTAGAAACTTTTTCGTACCAAACAAAACCTAAACCATGTGCTACAACAACAATAACAACAACAACAACGACATAATAGTTGTGTTTTGTGTATTTGTATCTGTTTGTTAAGACTCTGAGCTGGGCTTGGCATCTCATGCCCTGCTGGTTTTAATTGGGCTATTGAGGTTTAATAATATCTATTGCTAATGTCCTGAGAAAAAGCTTAAACAATAGCAACAAAGCCTTGATATATCTCCTATAACAACAATATTAAACTAAAAATTAACACAAAATTATATGGGTTCTCAGCACGAACACGTGCACAATTATTATGAGGTACCGTGCATGCATAGGCTATGGTTAGAATAATATTAGGAATCATGAAAAAAATATCATGAAATGTTCATGAATATTTTTCATTCATTGATTAGTATGTGGTGTTTTTTTGTATGTATAATCTAACGGTTGAGAATCTTTCATGATAATTTCCAAGATATTTTTTTCATGATATGTATATACTAATAATGCTCCATTTTGCAGATTAATGACACACTGCACATCTATTCATTGATCTCTTCACTACGTAGTAATTAAATTTTTCAAGAGAAGTACTCAAAATTTAAAATGTATAGATTAAATTTAGTTGCGATATTAACATTTCTCCTCCTGCCTTTTACAATGGCATTAAAATAGCATATCTCAATACCAGCTGCCAACAAATAATTCTGATAACTTTGTTTGTTTTTTTCAATTGGAAACACAAACATAATGTGGTGGTTGGAGGAACTGTTTCCCGGCAGCTGCCATTTCTATTTTCTCCCACTTCTCTTCTCTCTTCTTCTCCTCCTGGCGTGCCACGGATTCTCTTGATTGAAGTCTGAGGAGGCACTGGTTGTACAAACTCGGTTCCATTTCTTCCAGCATCACCTTCACGTTTTCTGTCAATTGTTTGACACTCTTGCTCCAGTGCCATTTTAGGTTCCTCTCCATGCCTTCAACTATCACTGGAAACACTTCTTCTATCACTTGTGATGCCATCTTCACAAACTGTTCGTTGTTCCATACGTAGAGAGCACGCTCTGCTACCTAAATTAATTCAAAGAATTTATGTTAATTTCCTATACATACACAAATTTGATGATATTGACATAGAGATTACAGACAAAAATGAAGCAACTATTTTGTGATCAATTCATTTGACAATGTCCACATGTAACATAGGAGGCTTCCATGGTGAGTGATTCAATGGAAATTAAATTGCCTCATGCCCCAATTAGCAAAACACCCTAAATCTTCATGTCAATCTACAACCCAGTCCCATTTATTGACTGAAAATGAAATTTCACTTGTTTCAAATATAGGAAACTGAAAAAACAGAGTGATTCTCCAGGTGAAGAATTGTGTGGTAGTGTTTAGTGTTCTGAGAGGACAGAGGGGATAATTAAAATTTAGGATTCATGAAAGTCAATTTGGGTGGAGCGAAAAGGGTTTTTCGTGAGATGAGAAATGAAAACTATTAACCTTGTCCACGTGAGTTTTGTGAATAAAAAAAGAAGAAGAAAATAATGAACAACGGATATCGGTCGTTTTGATGTATTGAACTAAAAATTCATTATATATTTCATTGTAAATAAATTGCTCGGGATTGTTCAATAATTGAAAACTAGAGTAATTCTTTGATAAATGATCACCATAAGTCAGACTAAATAGAATTTGATCAATTCTTTTCTCTGTCATTTGTGTGAGGAACTGAACCAAGAATTATCTTTCCTCATGCCACCGGCTATTTTTTGCTAGTTAATGCACAGAAAAGGGAAAGTCGACAGGAAATGGACACAGGGAACGAGGCTTAGTCCAACACCAGCTACTATAGAAAGAGAAAAAAAAAAAAAAAGACCCTAAAACACAAGAAGTTAGTTTTTCTACTTATACAGAAACCATTCTTGGACACAAACACCTTACATGGATGTTGGACTCACAAAAAGGTGGGATTATTGTATCCAATTCTGTGATCAGCTTATGTGTTATTAGACTTTATCATAGTTTTGTTACCTGTGAGTTCCAACTGTTGAAGCACTTGGTAATTTGTGTGCACAAAGGCAGAGCCAACATTCTGTACTGCTCAGGCTCCATATTCTCAACCAGTTCCTCCAATTCCCCAATCAGCAGAATCTCCTTCTGACAATTAGTGACTGGCCAATACCTCAAAATCCCTCTCACAACAACCCCACCTAACCCAGGCTCCTTCTGCACAAACTGAGACACACAGTAAGCCAACTGACTATGGTACACCTGCACTCCCTTGGGCTTGTGCAGAGGAATCAACACTCTCATTAAAAACAACTTGTGCTCCTCTTTCAATGGAACAGTAAATCCATTAATAATGCTCCCCCATATCTCAAGCAGCTCTCCAATCCCACAGTGCCGATCTGTCTCGAATATATAGTGCAAGAACACATCGCTCATCGCTTTCCTCATGAAGGATCGGTAGAAAGTGAACTTAAGATATATCCGGTGGAACACGTTCTTCAAACTCTCCCGTTCTCTAGGATCTTCGGTTTGGAAAAGATTAAGAAGATTCATAACGAAACAACGGTCAATGGAGTCTTTGAGCGCCTTAGCGTCTGTGTTCATTATGACACGGAGGAGGATATCATATACGATTTGCAAGTGAGGCCAGGCGGCAGTAAGGGTGGCGGCAAGATCCTCATCATCGGGGAGAACGCAGACGACAGAGGCGGTGCAGGGCGGAGGGAGGGGTCGGAAGAGGTTGGCCGATAGCATGGAGAAGAGAGGTGGGAGAATTTGAGAGTGAAGCGGGGTTTTCGAGGTTTTGATGATGGAGAGGAGTTGGATGAGCTTGAGGCGCTTGAGATCTTGCTGCGATGGAGATTCCAAGGGATCTGTAAACGTATAAGTGAAGGTAGTGTAAGAGATGAGAGCCAGAACCTCTTCATTCTCTAACTCGAAAGACGTCCTCTTTCTGGTAACATTGTTGCCGGAAAAGTTGCTTTTCGAATCGAGATCGAAGAGGTGTTGGAGGGTGATAGAGGTGGACCTTTTCTTTGGAGAGGGTTGTGGGGTGGTTTTTTGAGCACCCATTTTCTCTCTCTCTCTCTCTTTCTTTCTTTTGCTCTCTCTCTTCAACAGATTGATTGATTGTTTGTTTTGAAGTTTTAATGTAGTTTTGATGTGTGAGGAATAATGTTTTTCTATATGTTTTTAGTGTTGTTTGGGTGGCGAACAAGAGGCCAAAAGAGACAGCGGTGTTTCATAGGGAACAAGTGTTGTAACATCCGATAATATGGGAGCATAACATTGATATCTCCCCCAGCTGAGTATGAGTCTCTCTATGACTATGCAAATGGGTTGTTGTTAGTCTCTTGATTCTCTCACCTGGGTGAGTGCCACGTGGACTTCTCTGGTAATAGTAAAATGAAAAGCCAGCCAGCTAGCAAGCAAGGGTTGTTGCAAATTATTAGGGGATGTATTAGGAAGAGGACAACATAGTTTTGGACCTCTTCGGTGCATTGTATGTGCCTGTGCCTCAAGCTTTGGAGCAAGGGTCCACACAATGATTGAAGTTGCTAACTCAAAAGGGATTGTTTGGTAGAGTTGTATATAGCATGAAGGATAAGGTTTTCTCAAATACTATTTTTATATTATTTTATACCAGCAATGCTAGGTATCATGAAAATTTTTTCATAAAAATAATCATGAAAGTTTTGTGACATTTGGATTACACTTAGAATAAAGCACCACACATTAATCAAGGTAATTTAAGGATCATAAATTTTTCATGATCATTTTCATGACAAAATTTTCATGATCCCTAACTTTTCTCTACCATGTAAAGTTCACTCTCATTATGAATAAGCAATGTAAAATAGTATAAAAAAATAACATGTGTAATAGAATTTTAGCATAAAATGATGAATATTACTTATCTGAGTTGACGGTAACAAAAGTTAAGTCCTTTTGGAAATGGTGTTGGATTGAGTCTCATTGTTGATGACAATTCCCTATTGACCTTTTCTGAGCCCTTGTTATTGTCGGAACAAATCATCTTGAAATTTTCAATTGATGGTATTCGAGTCTTCAAAACTTTGTGATGAACTTGTTTATATAGAATAGAAATTTGATACTTCAAGTCGCGTTACTTAGTCGCTTTCCTAAAGACAATATTTGCACCCACCAAAAGGTGTGCATGAGGTTACAACAAATTTTCCTCCAGGATACAGTGAAACCTGATTTAAAGATCATGTTTACCAGCGTCTGCACTGACGACAGTAGATCAGAATATTCTTGATATAATCAAGAAAACCAAGACACTGATAATCAAATCTGCAGAACTTGATTACCAGTAAGAAAAACAGAAATTTGCTTAAGAAACTCTTGATTGAAAACTCAAAATCAAGAGGGAAAGAGAGAGAGAGAATTGCAGGAATCCTTCTAAATGTTTTGGATGGAATAAAATGGCTGATTTTGCAGCCTAATTATAGGCCTTGATGCACCTGATCGAATGGTCATGTCCCTTGATCGCATCCGATCAGATTTGACTGTTGGATTGACGATCTACGGTGCAGATCATTCTCACACCGAATAGACGCCTTGACTAATCACACCTGATCACGATCGGGTGCCATCTTGTCCGTACGTGTGACAACCGTCTCCTTAATTAAGCAAATTAATTAGATTAATTATGTGCTTAATGTTAATTGTGTGATTGGGTGGTATTGAGTGTTATTGTTGTGCCATGTGACTATTCGAAATGTGTTATTGTGGGCAGATAAGTTAGAGTGAATATTAAACCTATTTGATTCGTTAATTTTAATAGGTTAAAATTAAATGATGGGATAGGAATTAGAGCCTAGTCCGCATTGGTATAATTTAAATTAGTGTAAGTAAAATTTCGCATCATAAATTACCTTATTTATGATTATATCTATTTAACGTAAAAAGATATATTCATGTTTCCGTTCCGGTTTGCGAATTAAAAGCCTTATCGGCATCCGATTCAGAAGTTGACTTCAGATATGTGTTATTTAGAATTTTTAGAAATTTATTTGTATGGGGCAACATGTGAGGTTTATACTGATCACAAGAGCTTAAAGTAATTCTTTACCCAGAAAGAGTTGAACATGAGACAACGGAGATGGCTGGAATTGATAAAAGATTATGACCACCAAATCTTGTACCATCCGGGGAAAACTAACACTGTTGCTGATACACTTAATTGGAAATCAATTGCGAATTTGACTTGTTTACTTACCGAGCAAAAAGAGTTATTACAAGACTTGGAGATATTTGAAGTTGAAGTTGTATTGTGGGAGCAAGGCAGGACTTTAGTTGCTATCTCTGCCCAACCGGCACTTATTGAAGAAATTAAAGAAAAATAACAACAAGATGACTTTTTGAAAAAGATTATTGATGAACAGGAATCCAAATAAAGGCCAAGCTTTGTTTTGAAAATGATGTGTTGAAATTCCAAAGTAAGTTGTGTGTACCTAATGATGTTGACTTGAAAAAGCGAGTTCTGTAGGAAGCTCACAGTTCAAAATTTTCTATCCACCCGGGTAATACGAAAATGTACCAAGACTTGAAGCTTAATTTTTGGTGGCCAAGAATGAAAAAAGAAATTACAGAATTTGTGTCTAAGTGTTTACACTGCCAACAAGTCAAAGTCGAACATCAACAACCTGCGGGATTGCTTCCATGACCACCAAATCTTGTACCATCCGGGGAAAACTAACACTGTTGCTGATACACTTAGTTGGAAATCAATTACGAATTTGACTTGTTTACTTACCGGGCAAAAAGAGTTATTACAAGACTTGGAGATATTTGAAGTTGAAGTTGTATTGTGGGAGCAAGGCAGGACTTTAGTTGCTATCTCTGCCCAACCGGCACTTATTGAAGAAATTAAAGAAAAATAACAACAAGATGACTTTTTGAAAAAGATTATTGATGAACAGGAATCCAAATAAAGGCCAAGCTTTGTTTTGAAAATGATGTGTTGAAATTCCAAAGTAAGTTGTGTGTACCTAATGATGTTGACTTGAAAAAGCAAGTTCTGTAGGAAGCTCACAGTTCAAAATTTTCTATCCACCCTTGTAATACGAAAATGTACCAAGACTTGAAGCTTAATTTTTGGTGGCCAAGAATGAAAAAAGAAATTGCAGAATTTGTGTCTAAGTGTTTACACTGCCAACAAGTCAAAGTCGAATATCAACGACCTGCGGGATTGCTTCCACCATTGCCAATACCAGAATGGAAATGGGAGCATATCACCATGGATTTCATTGTTGGACTACCTCGCTCTAATAGAGGTATAGATTCAATTTGGGTAATTGTCGATCGTTTCACTAAATTTGCACACTTCTTACCTGTCAAAACAATTTATAATGCGGATAAGTTGGTGTGGGAACATAATTTTTGAATGACAACACGTGGCCGAGGTCACACCGAAGTGTCAGCCGAGGTGTCACGTGTCCTGGTCTTGGCGCCGAGATGATCTCGGATAGGCCGAGGTTATCTACTGAGATACCAGAATCCGGGATAAGTGGATAAGGGACAAGAGTCCTAGAATGAGAGAGGACTTCAGTTTGGATAAAGATAAGACTCTCAGAGAGTTTATCCTAATCTTACTAGGAGTCCAAGATTAGCAGTAATCCTAAGTCCATTGAAGTTGGGCTTCTATTGGGATTAGGTAAGTGTTGGCTATAAAAGAGAGGCACCCCCATGGGTCTAAGGTATGCTTTTTATGTTCTGAATAGTGAGTTAAGCATTATTGGTTATCTTTGAGAGATATTTGATTACTGACTTGAACGTCGGAGTGCCCCCGGGTGGACGAACCACCACTGGATTCTTATCTTTTTGTGACAGGTTGTTCGGGCTTAATCTATTCTTCTAGTGTTCTCTAGCTGAGTGCTTGATTAGCAATGTGGTTGGAAATTGACACACACAATTTGGCACCGTCTATGGGAAAGAAAGGAGAATAGATAGCCAATGACGGACAGAAAGAGAAGGTTGGGGACGACACTCCTACTAGGAGTGAGAAACATATTGACCTTGATGTCAAAAAAGACAATTGCAACGAAAAGACTCGTGATAAGAATCATGGAGAAAAGGACGTCGGCGTACCGAAGAAATCGGACCGGAGCGGGTATTATAACGAGGATGACCTCTAGGTATGGAAAGATAGATGCCTGCGGAGGGACGACGAGATGAAAGGAATGGCGGACAAATTGGTGGACTTGTAAACGGTCGTCAATTTCATGATGCAGAACAACGTCATACAGCCACCATTCCTGCTACAAGATACGCCGATTCCAGCGGCCAAGAAAGGTGCCCATAAAGGGGGGTAGAACACAGTTCCTGCAGTCTCTCATCACGACAGGGCAAAGGGGCATTCTCACCGGTCTTCACAGGAGGTCGGGCATGGAGAATCAAAGAGGGCTAGAGAATGATGCTTCGGAGTTGGAATTTACAAGCTAAGGCCATGTTTAACACTTGTTGAAATTTAAATTTACAAGTTAAAGTTAAACCGATGCCATATTTAACACTTATTGAAATTTTAAGGAAAATTTACAAGTTAAAGTTAAACCAAGGTCATGTTTAACACTTGTTGAAATTTTAAGAAAAATTTACAAGCTGATACCGGGGTCATGATTAAAGGAATGAATGATATAGGTTCCATCACCTCAAGATACTGAGGTAATAGAACCTATGGGGCAGTTGTGGGAACAAAATTTTTGAATGACAACACGTGGCCGATGTGTCACCGAAGTACCAGCCGAGGTGTCACGTGTCCTGGTTATGACGCCGAGATCATCTCGGCTAGGCCGAGGTTATCTGCGAAGATACCGGAATCTGGGATAAACGGATAAGGGACGAGAGTCCTAGAATGAGAGAGGACTTCAGTTTGGGTAAAGATATGACTCTTAGAGGGTTTATCACAATCCTACTGGGAGTCCAAGATTAGCAGTAATCCTAAGTCCATTGAAACTAGGCTTCTATTGGGACTAAGTTTATATTGGCTATAAAAGAGAGGCACCCTCATGGGTCTAAGAGATGCTTTTTATGCTATGAATAGTGAGTTAAACACTTTTGCTATCTTTGAGAGATAACTGACTTGATCGTCGGAGTGCTCCCGGGTAGACGAACCACCGCTGGAATCTCTTCTTTTTGTGACAGGTCGTTCGGGCTTAATCTATTATACCAGTGTTCTCCAGCTGAGTGCTTGATTGGCAATGTGGTTGGAAATTGACACACACAGTTGGCTATAATTTACATTAATTAGATTGTTCGGTTAGATGGAGTGCCTGTGTCCATTATTTCTGATAGGGACTCGAAGTTCACATCAAGATTTTGACAAAGTTTGCAAACGGCATTGGGTACTAAATTGATATGAGCAGTGCATACCATCCACAAACAGATGGCCAGTCAAAAAGAACAATTCAAACTCTGGCGGACATGTTACGTATGTGTGTGCTTGATTTTCAAGGAAATTGGGAGACTCATTTGCCATTAGTTGAATTCGCTTACAATAACAGTTTCCATTCAAGTATTAGTATGGCACCTTTCGAGGCTCTATATGGAAGAAAATGTCGGTCTCCTATCTGTTGGGCAGAAGTTGGAGATGGGCCTTTACTTGGGCCTGATATTGTGCATGAAACAACAAAAAAAGTGAAATTGATACAACAAAGATTAAAAACCGCGCAAAGCCAATAGAAATGTTACGCGGATGTCAGGGGGCGAGACAGAGAATATGAAGTGGGTGATCATGTTTTTATAAAAGTGACACCAATGAAGGGACAGACTCATTTCAGGACCAAGAGTAAGTTAGTGCCGAGGTATATCGAGCCGTAAGAAATTATTGAAAAAATTAATCCAGTGGCATATCAGGTGGCACTTCCTCCCAAAATGGAACATATGCATAATGTCTTTCATGTATCAATGTTGCGGATTATCTCCGGGATATTTTCCATGTTATTGAACCTACGTACGTGGTGTTGAGTGATGACTATACATATGAAGAACGACCCATTCAGATTGTTAACCGCCGAATCAAAAAGTTAAGAAATAAGGAAATCCCACTAGTGAAAGTGGATTGGCAAAATCATGGTGGTGTCTATGCAACTTGGGAAAGAGAGGACGATATGAAGAAAAGATACCCAAACCTATTTCCACTTGATCCTATATTCTTTCCGGAGGAAGGTAATTGAGTTTGGAGGACCAAACGTCCTAAGGGGGAGAAGATGTGACAACCAGCTCCTTAATTAAGCAAATTAATTAGATTAATTATGTGCTTAATGTTAATTGTGTGATTGGGTGGTATTGAGTGTTATTGTTGTTCCATATGACTATTCGAAATGTGTTATTGTAGGCAGATAGGTTAGAGTGAATATTAAACTTGTCTAATTCGTTAATTTTAGCAGGTTAGAATTAAATGGTGGGATAGGAATTAGAGCCTAGTCCGCATTGGTATAATTTAAATTAGTGTAAGTAAAATTTCACATCATAAATTACCTTATTTGTGATTATATCTATTTAACGTAGAAAGATATATTCATGTTTCCATTCTGGTTTGCGAATTGAAGGCTTTATCGGCATCTGATTCAAAAGTTGACTTGAGGTATGTGTTATTTTGGATTTTTAGAAATTTATGGTAGGTTCAATTTAAATTCGATTCGGAACCAAATAATTAGAGTAAATAACATCAATTAATTAGTCATTAAGCGGATTTCCTAGTTAAGCCTATATAAGGCAATTGTTGAATTAAGGGCCATTCTTGCACCCTCATTTCCCATCTTGAAAGAGAGAAAACGTGAGGGAGAGTGAGAGAGAAGTCAATTTAGAGAAGAATTAAGCTTAAACTAAGGGAATTTGCTAGCAATCTAGAGGAAATAGAAGAAATTGACTTGGAAGCTCAAAGACATAGCATTTAGAACTCAATTGAGGATCTAGATGAGTAATTGATTCCTAATCCTTGTGTTTAAGTTGGTAATGAAGAGAATTCAAGAAGTTCTTGTGTTAAAGTATGAGAATTGAGTTAGAATTAAGAGAATTTAGATCATATCATGCATACATGGTCATTTCATCAAATTTTGAGCTTGATTTCAAAGAATTCTCACATGCATGTGCTCCTTTTGTCTTTGTTTTAAGAGTTCAACATGTTTTTGTGCTTAACATTTCATTTGAGCAAGTTTTGAAGCCAAGATACTTCATATATGTTATGCTTATGATATACCAAGTTTGATTTTACATAATCCTTAAGCTTTTGGGCCCTAATTTGGTGAAATGGTTTTGAATTCATGATGTTTGACAAGTTTAGACATGTTTTCTTAAGCTTTTGGTCCAAAAGAACATGCTTTGTGGCTTTGAATTCGAGTTATGAGCTTGTGAGTGCAATTTGAAAATTTCAGAATTTGCACCCTCCGCTCGAGCTACAGAACCTGCGCTCGAGCGACCACTCTGTGATCTTGCTCTTCCGCTCGAGCGTGAAATGCATGCTCCCAGAAGTGCACATGTTTTGCAGCCCGCTCGAGTGAAAATAGTTACGCTCGAGCGAGGACCTGAGTCATACGCTCGAGCGAGCATCGAGCGTGTATCGAGCGAAAAAATCTGGCAACCAGCATTTTTTCAAAGTTTGCAGACCGCTTGAGCGAGAGAAGTTACGCTCGAGCGACCACTCACATTTTTCATGTCCGCTCGAGCGAAGAAAGCTACGCTTGAGCGGGGACCCTATTTTCAGAAATTTGACTAAGTGTTTTTCAATGCATCTTGACATCCTCATTTCATCCTAGGCATTTCTAGGCCAAGTTTAGGTCACCATAATGGGAATCAGGAGTATAAACTCACAAAGAGCAAAGTGAAATAAGTTACATATTATTCGAGCATATGTTTCAACTGTATATTTTTATGTGTATGTGTAGGTCGCGCCACAAGATAGTTGAATTGCCTACTCAATCTATTTTCCTTGGAACTAACTATGAGTAACAATGTTGTACAGCTATGTTTAATTATAATTATTTTATGAATGATTAATTGTACTGCTTTCCGAATGATATTATTTACTGAATGAATGTTTGTCCTGTTTTATAAACTGTACTTGTGGCATCCATAGCCACTGACTATTATTGCTATTGCTACTGTTACTGTTACAGAGATCTTTGTCAGTTCCAATCCTTGGAACTACTGTTACTGTATTAATGGCCATCAATTGACTGTTTAGCCTTTTAAGACCTATTATCCTGTTCTGCTATTGGATGTACCACGTATGACTACTATAATTATTATATGATAGATATGATATGAAGCATAAGATATTGATCGATCAAATGATCTACTGATGCAATTGACTATTTAAAATGCTGAAAGGACATTTTTTGTTAACCTCTTTACATGTTTGTTATTCACTGGGCTTTAGCTCATGGGTTATTATATATGTATGTAGGCAACCAGGCACCGAATCAAGGCTAGAGGCGTCGACCCAAGCTCATGTTTTGTCAAGCCAACTTTTGTGCCTTATGATGAGGTTCCGAACCCGTACGAGTCAAGGCTTTTGGGTGATGCAAATCCACCCTTTTGTTTTTGCTAAGTGTAAATAATGTTTAAGATTTTTGTTTACACAGTTTTAATGACGGGATTAATTTCCTAGCTTGCATATTGTCTTATATATCTACTGTTTGGCATAAGTGGCTATGTATATAAAAGTTTATTTCCATTCAGGTCCTCACAGCTCATTGGAAATAATCTTATTATTGATTGGCTTCCGCCAACCCCCTTTTTATTGTATTATTGTCATTACTGTTAAGCAGACCTTTGGTAATCGCGGATTACTGGCCGGTTACGGCACCAAAACGTATAGGGGCGGGTTTGGGTCGTGACATGGTGGTATCGGAGCACGAGTTATACCGCACACACGTGTTCAAATGAGCTATAGGATGTCCTAGAAAAGCAATTAGGGCATTGCATGGCATTGCATGAGCATGAATAAGTGTGTGTAGACATGTTATGTGTATATGTGCTAACATGAATAAGTAAACTATCTCTCTTATGTTTATTATTACTATGTTTTATATAGTGAAATGGAGAATGCAAGGAATACAGATGAGCCTGAATCATTCGAAATAAGAATTGCGAGATTGGAAAGAATGGTTGAATTACTGACTGAGGCTCTAAGACAATAACAGAATCAACAGCCCTCGCCTCCTCCTTCGTTGCCAGTGCAGCCAGAACCGAATGCCAATGATGATGTGATTGCTTTAACGCAGAAGTTTAATAAGATAAAGCCACCGACATTTCAGGGAGGATTGGAACCACTAAAAGTTGAGGCATGGATCCTCGAAATTGAAAAACTATTTGAAATGTTCCCGTGTTCCGAGTTACAAAAAGTGTTGTTGGCTACTTAAACCTTGCAAGACGATGGTGGATGCTTGTGCGTGAAGATAATAATGCAATGATTTGGGCTCAATTCAAGGAAGCATTTTATGATAAATACTACCCTCAATGTGTTCATGACTGTAAGGTATCTGAATTTGAGTAACTAAAATAGGGTACCATGTCAGTAACCAAATATGAATCTAAGTTCACCGAGCTTGCCCGATACGCACCACACATGGTAGATAATGACTATAAAAAGGCTAGAAAATTTGAGGGTGGACTTATTGTGGAGATACTTGATCGGATCAATGTCTTGAAATTACTTAAGTATGTGGATATTCTTAACCGAGCTATCATAGCTGAGGCAAATGTGGCAACGTTAAAATAGGCCGAAGCACCGGTGATTGAATGGCGGGGCAAGAGACAAAGTGTGAATTTCAAAAAGGGCCGAAACAACTCATGGAATAAAAAGCAAAATACAGGGTCAACCAGTAGTTCCAATCGGGGGAATAATTTTATGTCACCTTGTCCAGAATGTAGCAGAAGGCATAAAGGGGTTTGCTACAAAATTTCAGGGGCATGTTACAGGTGTAGCAAAGTGGGCCACATGGTCAAAGATTGTCCTCTTACGTCTCAAGGCACTAGTAGACCCGTAGCGAGCGTTGCAGCGCCAACCGCTACACGAAAACCTAATCCTAAAGCGACCGACAAGGAAACTTTGAGGCAAGGCCGGGTGTTTGCATTTGTGCCAGGAGATGTGTAGAACACTGAGACAGTGGTGTCAGGTACACTCCCTATTTATGCTCAAAATGCTTATATTCTGATTGATTCGGGGTCTACACACTCGTTTGTCTCGAATGTTTTTTTACGAAAATTGAATAGACCATTGAAACCCATGAACTATTTATTAGCTGTATCTTCACTTGCTGGGGGGTCTATAACTTGTGCTTATGTGTATCCTGCATGTGAGATTGTTATTGGGGATGTGCTTTTATATGTTAATTTGCTACCTCTGAATCTTGATCACTTTGATGTAATTTTGGGAATGGATTAGTTGACCAAATATCATGCCTCCATTGATTGTGTAACAAAACAAGTCGTGTTTTGTCCACTTGGATTGCCTGAATTTATATTTAACAGAGCTGGTGTATTGCCTCACCCATACTTGATTTCATCAATGAAAGCATTCAAATTGATTAAAAAGGGGTGTAAAGGGTATTTTTGTTGTATATTGATTATACCTGCAGATACTAAAGTTAATATAGACAGTATTCCTATAGTCAAAGAATTCTCAGATGTTTTTCCAAGGGATCTGATTGATAGGGAGATTGAGTTTACTATTGAGGTGATACCAGGTACACAGCTAATTTCCAAAGCTCCGTACCAAATGGCACCTACTGAATTGAAAGAGTTGAAAATCCAGTTGCAAGAGTTGTTGGACAAAGTTTATTAGGCCTAGTACATCACCATGGAGCGCTCCAGTATTATTTGTGAAAAAGAAGGATGGTTCATTGAGGCTTTGCATTGACTACCGTGAGCTGAATAAGGTGACAGTGAAAAACAAGTACCCGTTGCCTCACATTGATGATTTATTTGACCAACTGCAAGGTGCTCAAGTCTTTTCCAAAATTGATTTTCGATTCGAATACCACCAATTGAAAGTCATTGCTTTCCGAACAAGGTATGAACATTATGAATTTCTTATTATGCCTTTCAGAGTTACTAACGCGCCTACTGCATTTATGGATCTTATGAACAGAATTTTCAAACCATTCCTCGATGAATTTGTAGTTTTTATAGATGATATCTTGATTTATTCCAAAAGTAAAGAGAAACATAAATACCATTTGAGAATTGCCTTGCAAACCTTGAGGGAGAAGAAATCATATGCAAAATTGATAAAATGTGACTTAAGGCTTGATAGTGTCATGTTTTTGGGCCATGTGATTAATAAAGATGGCATTTCAATTAACCCACAGAAAATTGAAGCAGTGGTGAATTGGCCTAGACCGACTAATGTTACCTAAGTCCGAAGTTTCTTGGGTTTGGCCGGGTACTATCGAAGATTTGTGAAAGATTTTTCCAAAATTGCTTTGCCTTTGACTCAGTTGACTCAAAAGGGAGTACCGTTTGATTGGACCGATCAGAGAGAGTCAGCCTTTCAAGAATTAAAGACTCAACTTGTGACTACACCGATTCTCACCTTACCTTCAGGTATGGATGGATTTACTATTTTTAGTGATGCTTCTTATAAAGGTTTGGGGTGTGTATTGATACAAAATGGTAAAGTTATTGTATATGCTTCCCGATAACTGAGGTCACAAGAAAAGAACTATTCGACTCATGATTTGGAACTTGCTACAGTAATATTTGTCTTGAAGATTTGACGTCACTACTTGTATGGGGCAACATGTGAGGTTTATACTGATCACAAGAGCTTAAAGTATTTCTTTACCCAGAAAGAGTTGAACATGAGACAACGGAGACGGCTGGAATTGATAAAAGATAATGACCTGCAAATCTTGTACCATCTGGGGAAAGCTAACACTGTTGCTGATGCACTTAGTCGGAAATCAGTTGCGAATTTGGTTTGTTTACTTACCAGGCAAAAAGAGTTGTTACAAAACCTGAAGAAATTCGAAGTTGAAGTTGTATTGCGGGAGCAAGGTGGGACTTTAGCTGCTATCTCCGCCCAACCAACACTTACTGAAGAAATTAAAGAAAAACAACAACAAGATGACTTTTTGAAAAAGATTATTGATGAACAGAAATCCAAATAGAGGCCAGGTTTTGTTTTTGAAAATGATGTGTTGAAATTCCAAAGTACATTGTGTGTACCTAATGATGTTGACTTGAAAAAGCGAGTTCTGTAGGAAGGTCACAGATCAAAATTTTCTATCCACCCAGGTAATACGAAAATATACCAAGACTTGAAGCATAATTTTTGGTGGCCAAGAATGAAAAAGGAAATTGCAGAATTTGTGTCTAAGTGTCTACAATGCCAACAAGTCAAAGCCGAACATCAACGACCCGCGGGATTGCTTCAACCATTGCCAATATCGGAATAGAAATAGGAGCATATCACCATGGATTTCATTGTTAGACTACCTCGCTTTAATAGAGGTTTGGATTCAATTTGGGTAATTGTCGATTGTTTGAGTAAATTGCTCCAACCTATCCGATGCGAATAGGAAAGCGCCCTCATGGCGCCGATGCATCCGTGCTAAATGCAAAGTGCACCATCAAACGCCACATAGCCCACTGCCTACGCCACGCGTGCACACGCGTGTGCGGATGGTACGAAGCACTATCCTTGCGGTGTGAGTACATGCACACTAGCTTTTACCTCACAATTTCATATTTAAAGGAATATTCCATGTAGCACTTTATTAAGTGCTCTATATTTTCCTCTCTTTCCGATGTGGAATAAAGTCTCCAAACTTATTTCAAACTTTCCAAAGAAAAATAAGAAAGCTTTTGAAAACATCTAAAAATAAACTGTGAATTTGAAAACCTATTTTGAAAATTTCACAACAGTTATTAGCTAGCAAAAGAAAGAGAAATGTCATATAATTTTTTACTCGATTTTCAATAGATATGAAGGCGTAGGTTACATATGCAGTTATTGACCCCCACGACTTTTGTGTCAATTGATAAGGAAATTTTAGTTCATTTCCGATGTACCAAAAAAAAAAAGATAAGGAAATTTTAGTGAAAAATTCATTTATGTATAGCATTATTGGCAGATAAAAGTATAACCGAAACCGAATACAGAAAGAAAAACATTGGGAATGTTAGAAGTAGGCCTCACTAACAGTAAACAGAAAAAAGAATTGAATGGCTGCATTTACAGAGGCTCCAAAAATGAAGCCTTATCCTGATCCTGATTTGAAGCTAATAACGAGGATTGGCACTTTGACTTTTGTAAGAAAAACCTCAAATATAACCAAAAAACCAAAAAAAAAAAAAACCATTCTTGAGGATATAATCTGGAGTCTGCCCTTCTGGATAAATCCTTATTGTCCATATTAATGCATCTAAATTTCAAACAAAAGAAACATTAAAACCTATGACAGTTCACATCACTAAGCTAATGCTACTATGCACACTAGAGGTTTAAAACAAATTTCAACTTAAGAAATTGAGTAATCAAGCGCTACAAAAAATTAAAATTTTAAAGACTAAAATTTAGTGACAAAATTATTTTTTAGTAATTAAATATTTTTGTTATAAAAAGTGGTCATTTTATTTTTAGTAACGAAAATTAGACATTAGTAATGAATTATTATCCTTTTGAGACCAAATTTTGTCTCAAAAAATAAACCATTTTGAGACCAAATTATTTTATCTCTAAAAGTCTATTTATTAGTGACATTTTCAAAATTGTCACTAAAAATTTTATTTTTCACTTGACGAAAGAAATTAATTCTTAAATATCTTTTATAACAAAATTTTCACTTTTAAACATCAAAAAATTTGACCTCTAAAATTCTTATACCTTATAGCGAGGAAAAGAACAGAAGATGAGCACAAAAAAAAGAGACTTGCCTCGTAGCTTTTATCAATCACAAGAAAATCTTGAATGCAATCAAAATGATTCACTGTCTGGCTACATCAGAGTTTGGCCTAAAAACTAGATATCGGTGTGGGAACAGCTGTATACTTTAACTCATTAGTGGGTATATAAAGTTTTTATTTTTGTATTCTGTTTTATTGTTTTTTAAAACTAGAAACAAAACTTGTTTATGTGTCGTTTGGTAACACTTACGTTTTCAGTTTTCTGTTTATATTTACAAAAATTTTAAAAACTCAAATAAAAACTTGTTTGGTAAAATTTTTGATTTATAAATCAGTGCTCTCAGTTTATAAATTTGGCCAAAAAATGAAAACACAAAAAATGTGTTTCCGTTTTGAGTTTTGAGTTTTTTTTTTTTTTACCACCCAACACTAGCCACCACGCACTACCATTTTTCACCACCGTTTTCCGCCATCACCACCCGTCACCCACCTGCCACCACCATTCACCACCCACCTGCCACCACCACCCACCACCACCACCCACTACCCACCTGCCACCTACTCGCCACCACTACCCACTCCTCGCCACCACCACCACCACCACCCACCTGCCATCCACCCGCTACCACCCACCACCCGCCATTACCATCCACCGCCCGCCATCACCACCCGCCACCTACTGGCCACCACCACTCACCACCCACCTGCCACCACCATCCACCACCTGCCACCCACCACCACCACCATCACCCACCACCCATCCGCCACCCACCTGCCACCACCACTCACCACCCACCACCACCACCACCACCACCACCTACTCGCTACCACCTACCACCCGCCACCGTCACCTACCACTACCACCACCCGCCACCTACCCGTTACCACTTACCACCACCCGCCATCCGCCACCCACCTGCCTCCACCACCCGCCACCACCACCACCACCACTACCACCCACCACTTGCTACCGTCACCCACCCACCCACCCACCATCACCACCCACCACCCACCTGCCACCAGCCACCACCACCCGCCATCCGCCACCCACCTGCCACCACCACTTAGCACCCTCCGCCACCACCACCACCACCACCACCACCACCCACTCGCCACCGTCACCCACCCACCCACCACCACCCACCCGCCACCTACCCGCCACCACTCACCACCACCTGCCATTTGCCACCCACCTGCCACCACCACCCACTCGCTGCCACTCACCACCTGCCACCGTCACCCACCCATCCACCCACCACCACCACGCACCCGCCAACACCTACCACCACCAGCTACCCACCACCCACCGTCACCACTTTCCACTATCATCTTCCGCCGCCACTTGCCACCACTTGCCATTTCTCACTCTTTTTTATATTTTTAAAATTTTTTAAACATTTTGTTAATTACCAAACGCGTTTGTAGTTTATGTTTTTCTAAAAATAAACAAAAATCAGTTTATAAAATTTTTGTAAATATAAACTGAAAACGTAAACGTTACCAAACACATTATTTTTGTTTTTAAGAAGGTAGAATTAATATTCTAAAATTTTTGGAAATAGAAAAAGTGTTTTCACTAATTTTCAAAACAAAATTTTATGCTCTCTTCCTTCTCTCACCACCTATGGCCACTACCCACCATCAACACCACTGAACAAGCAATTTCCCTAACAAATAAGAAGAGGTTTTTTTTTTTTTTTTTTTTTTCCAGCATCCTTAGTTAACCATAAATCCTTGGAGGGTGTTCATAAACAAGGAGAGCGAAAGACACAAAACTTGGCGAAATTAAGGTAGAATATCTCTAGATAGTTATTTTATCAAGGATTTGATGCAATTCATGGTTCAGTACCATCCTGGAAAAAAGAATAAAGATCCGGAAGATCAGAATATTCTAAATAAAAATGACAATTCAGTAATGTTTGCTTTTTCCCATATGTAGCATCAAATTTTTTTAGCATGAGTTATTTCTAGTGGATTGATTATTTTTTTCCCAGTATGAGTATAAATGACATTTGTTTTATCCTTCTACGCTATTCCAGTTAGTCAAGGTTTATGACTCGTATGGAAAATCATAATTCAAACCTCAAAACTGATCAATGATTTTAAGTTTCATTATTCTTCATTCCCCTTGAGCGCACCACTCCCATAACCGATTCTATATGATTTTAAGTTGAGAAAAGTTAGGGATCATGAAAAAATTTTCGTAAAAGAGTTATGATTCTTGGATTACCTTGATTATTCTAAGTGTAATCTAAGGGTCACAAAACTTTCATGATTATTTTCATGAAAAGTTTTTCATGATACCTAGTATTGCTCTTTTAAGTTTGAAACATAGGTAGGTAATTATGGGATATATGTGAAACAGGCACACTATGTGAGATATATCTGGGATTAATTGGAGCGAAACCCAAACACTTTCGCGAGTTGAAAAGTTTTTGGACAATATTGATTAGTGATTTCTAAACTCATCCTTTATGTTATGTTTTAATCTTAAATTTGAAAAAAAAAATATAAAAAAAAAAAGGTGAAAAGAGTAAAAGACCTCTATTTTTATTTTATTTTTTATAGTTGGGTTAGAAAATTGAGAAAAGATAAATAAGTATTTATAAAATATAATTATTTATTTTAGTTCAATTATCCATAAATTTTTGTTTTGTTTTGTTTTGAAATCTTTTACCTTGATAAATCGAGGATGGAAATACATGATAATTGGCCCAATGGTCAATGTAATTATCTATTGGGATAGTAAAAATGTTAGAAATTGAGGGTTCAAATCGATAGAGTGACCTACCTTACTAACCCTTAATATTTTATTATATGACAAAAAAAAAGTAGAAATAAATTCAAGACGGAAGCATTAAGGAAAAATATAGCATAATGGATTTTTAAAAAAAGATATGACAACATGGTCGTGGTGACATTATGTTAATTCAGCATAACAATCTCATTCAATCTACAACGCTGCTAGATTTGGAAATACCTCGGTCCCACATGCTGTGTGTATCTTAAAAATCCAATAGATTGATTCACATTAACACTTTGCTATTTCAATCCTAATTAGGACACATTAAAAATCAGTGATTGATCAAAACACAGTCACTCTATCAATTCTATCCTATTCACATATGGAAACAACCTTAACCAATCCCACCTTAAAAACTCATTGTTTCATTTTGAATTTTAATTTCTGCATTGTGAATATCAATTTTTAATTTTTTTAAACGATGGTGGATTCTTACACCAACTACATTAGTCTGAAAGATCTATTGCCGGAGGTGGCGGCAGGGCCGGACTATAGAAGGAAGGACAGCTGGAGGGAGATTCAGATAAAGGATCCTCCCTTGCAGAAGGCAGCGTGGCACTACCTACGGCCGAGGTTGTCGGAACCCGAAGACCGTCGGAGTTGCGCCGCCAAGTTCAAGGACATGTGCTGTGTTGTGATCGGGTGCTTCGGGGGTGTCTTTGATGATGAAGAGGATGTTTTCCAACAATGAGAATTGGTGATGATGATGATGAAGCTGTTAAGGTTGACTGAACATTGAAGCGGAATTTTTTGAAGCTTCGATTTGACTGGTGAATGGACTTTTAGTTCGTATATAAATAAGAATTTTTTGGTTTTTTTTTTTTTTTTGGCTTTTAGTTTGACACACTTTCTTTTTGTTAATTGGTTTATTGATTTTTAGTGATAGGTGATGAGAAAATAGAACAAAATTTATTTGATTTGATTGATCTATATATATCGATTTTTGTTATGATATTATTATTGTGTTCTTGAGTTTTTCTTATCTTCTATATTTCTGGGATTTTATTTTTAATTTATGAAAGAGTTATAAAACAATAGATAACTTAACGGACAATTCGAGTATGTGAGTTAGTGTTCTTTCCTCATATCATTTATGTTCGAATCTTCTGTTGTTTGCTCAGTTCACTGACTTAGGGGTAATCTTTGAATCTCAAGTCTACTTTTTTAGGATGGACTCTCAATTATCAAATAAATAAATCAGGCATGGAATTATATTTGTCAAGGTTCATCATATAATTGATTTTTTTTTTAAATTTGTAAGTAATGTTTATTTTATTTTTTAAAATTTAATATAAGAGAATGGATAAACTTTAATTTAAATTAGAAGCATACATTACACTTTTTTTTCTCTCTCTTTAATTTTTTGTTTTTTATTTTTTCTCTATGGATTGGTACTCTTTAATATTGATATGGTACATGTGACAAAGTATATTAAATTGACTAATAAGACTGTTTTGCAAACAGATGAGCAAAGGGAATGAATGTAACTATCTTCCATAATCACACAACAGTCCAATGCTAAGAAGTTGGACCAACACACAAAAAAATAGTATCAATATCACCACCAGAAAATCAAGAAGTGGTTTTATCATTCCTTTGGGAAAATTTCACTAACGGATCATGAGATTTTTACATTGTCACAAATGTATATCTACACTCATTCGCAGTTCTATATTTGCGCGATTCAAAGAACCAATCACCAATAATCTCCACATGAGCATCGACCATTTCTGAAGTGGTGATACATCTTCGGATCTCCCACTACTATCTCTCTTCCAGTAACCTCTGAAATCTTCTTTGCAGCGCCATGGCAAGCTTTGCATATTCTAATGTTTTTCCTAACAAGAATAGGATTTCCAAGTGATACAGATATCAGACCAAAACAAATCGCTAATCTAACACTGTGACATTCAGGAGCGGTTGATCTTTTTCGTATCAAATCTAGTGGCCTAAACTTGGTGAGACTATGAATGTATATGTCTTCACTAATCTTCCTTGAGATAATGTTTAGAACATCATATATCAAGCTGGTGTCGATATGAGACCTGTCTTGGTTGACAAACTTAAAAGTCCTACTATTGTTCTCAACCGTGCTACACCCAGTGGTTTTTTCCAATCCTTGATTCTTCATAAGATGTTTAATCCGTTCTACATCTTCCCACCTTCCAGCTTCAGCATACATATTTGCAAGCAAGACGTAGCAACCAGTATTATCATGTTCCAAGGACAAAATGTGCTCAGCTGCAAGCTCGGCTAATTCTATGTTTCTGTTGTGTCTACTGGCTGAGAGCAAAGACCCCCATATCCTTGCTGTTGGGGCCAGTGGCATTTCATTGATAAAACGCTTGGCTAGGTCAAGATTTGCAGAACGGCCAAGAATATCAACTATACAACCATAGTGCTCTATTCCTGGTTCAATCCCATAGTCCTTTTTCATTGAACTGAAGTACTCCCATCCTTGATCGATCATGCCTGCAATGCTGCAAGATAACAGCAGGGAAACAAAAGTACTCGCATTGGGTTTGATACGCTCTTCCTTCATTTCAGAAAACAATTTAATTGAATTTTCACCAAATCCATGAATACCATAAGCCATAATGACTGTGTTCCATGAAATGATATCCTTAAACAACATCCCATCAAAAATTTTCCGTGCAGTCTTGAGATCCCCACATTTTGCATACATGTAAACAATTGAATTTGAGATGAAGGTATTTGAACAAAGATTTAGCTTTATGACGTAACCATGGATTTGCTTCCCCTCTCTGATTAAGGCTACTTCAGCATATGCAGGTAAAATACTAGTTATTGTTGTTGCATCTGGGTTAAAATGCTCTCTCCATAAGTCCTGGAACAGTTCCAAGGCCTCTCTGTTACACCCATTCTGAACATAAGCAGCAATCATGGCATTCCAAGAGACTAGATTTCTTTCACTCATGCGACTGAAAATTTTTCTTGCGAGTTTTTGATACCCACACTTTCCATACATGTCAACAAGAGCAGTCTCGAGCACCAAATGAGGGAGAAACCCTTTTCTAATGGTTAGACCGTGGATAGTTTTACCGGGAAAGAGAGCTCCAATTTGTGCACAAGATGGGAGCAAATTTATTGCAGTGATCATGTCAGGAGTCAAGTTATCATCCTCTTGCATCTTCTTCAAACAAACAAATGACTCTAAAGGTTGCCTGTTTAGAGCATATCCACCTATCATAGCATTCCAAAGAACAATGTTTTTCCCAGAAATTGTTTGAAAAAATGTGTCTGCATAATCCACTCTACTACATTTTACATACATATCAATGACTGATGTCTGAACCATCACATCCGATTCAAATCCACTTCTGATTGCTTGTCCATGAATTTCCTTCCCGTATTGCAGTGTACACTCAAGAGAACACGCTCCAAGACTGCTAATTATGCTGAACCTATCAGCTCTCAATCCAACGGCCAGCATTTCCTGGAAACAAACCAATGCATTCCAACCCTTCCCGACTGAAACATACCCACTAATCATTGAATTCCAAGAAACCAAATCTCTAACCAGCAAATCTTCAAACACCCTCTCAGAAAGCTCAATACACCCAAGCTTTGCATACATAGCAATAAGGGAATTGCAAATGTAAAGGTCCAAATCAAATCCAACTTTAATCAACTTTGAGTGAACTTTCTGTCCTTCTATCAAAGAACATGACCCAGCACACGACTTAATCACAAATGGGTAGGTGAAATTGTCAGCTCGTACTCTTTCGAATTGCATTCGATAATAAAAATCGATGGCCTCTTGAAAATACCCATTGCTAGTGAGTACCCTGATTATAACATTCCAAACAAAAGGGTCACATTTAGTCATATTCTCAAACAGATGGAGTGCATCTTCCATAGACCCCGAATTCACATACGATAAAAGACTCCGAATTTCAGAGAGATTGCCTTGTCGAGTTGAAAACTTTACAATCTTGGACTGTTTTCTGTTAATGCGAGATGATTTGGGGAGTCTTTGCTTGATAACGAGGTCGGGGTTCGTGTTTGTTTTGGCTGAGTTGACTCGTCGGATGTTTTCGGATGAGATGGGTTTGTGGGAATAGCAGAGAGCAAGAGTTGCAGACATCTTTAGATCAACAGAGTTTCATGAATTGGAGAGAGAGGCGTTGGAAATCATGGGGTGGTCTCGGTTTTTCTTTTTTGGAGGGGACGCAGAGTGACCGTTATTACGGTTATGGGCGCGCGAAGGGCCATCCGCATTAGAGTGTCTTGAGCTATACTTTTAATTATTATTATTTTATTTTTTAGTCAAAATTTTAAAAAGTTTTTACTTTTTTAGTTCTACAATGGAGGACCTTTAAAAAGTTGAGCCTGCTTGCATTGTAAAAAATGATAAATAACTTTCCATGTTTTTTTTTGCAAGACTACTATATACATTTGTGTGGTTGGATTTATTATTTCCACAAGGTGGATTATAATAGGAGGGAGATATTATATATCAATAATGACGTGATATCATTAATATTACGTTAGATTGTTTCTCTGAAGAATCACACGATCATCTATCTCTAAACACGATCATGTGGAGTGCATCCTTAAATATAAAGAATTTACTTGATTATATGACTTGTCGATGTGATGGAAATTACATACCCTCAAAGGACACAACCTAATTTTCCTTTACCAAATTACAATAAATTGGTGCTACAAGGCAACTGAGGACATAAGATGGGAGTTCCATTCATGGTGTTGAACAAGAAAAGAGGAAAATAAGACAGACTATTCCAAATTCAAACAAATGTCAAATGATCCGCTAAAATCACCACTAGTTGCATCCCTTCAATTAATAATATGCAGGGCTTGTGCAGTAAATTACAATTAGCTCATCTCATCACAATGTGGTGCCATGCCACATTAAGATGCACCATTCACACAAAACAAAGAAAAACAATTACAACTATAACCAAATAGGCCAAATGCCAATATGAGCTAAAATTAGATGTCAATAGAGATTATGTCTTCAAATTTTCTGTCTTCGATTCCTAATGTACTTCTAATTGCATGATGTGATGAGAATCTCAAAATATGAGAATCTTGTGACTAGATTGTTTAAAAGTGCATTGAGATAAAATAATAGAGATTTTGAGAACAGAGAATCTCACGCCACAATTAAGTTTAAAGTTCCTCAGGGATGCTCTGGAGAGCAGGCCTCCAAGAACTCCGGCGACTCCCCTTCGCTTGACTGACTCTCCATTGGTGCCTTCTCCTCATCAGATTTAACCGTTGTTCCAAACACAAGGATGGTGTAGGCAAAACCGACGTTGATGTTCCACCAGTGTTCTTGCCACCTCTTATGACTTCTAGCATTTGCTTCAAGTCTTGTTTTTTCACAACAATCTTCATCCTCACCACCCCATCTTCACCACCATCACTGCCTGAAACAACACCATCTCCATTGCTGACTTGTGCAATGGCGTCCAAAATGTTGTTCCTCATTGCCCTTTGATTCCTAGCTCTTGAGACTCGAAATTCTCTCTTTGGTGAGGATCTTCCTTCTGCAACCTTCAAGTATTCCATGTCTCTCTCTCTCTCTCTCTCTCTCTCTCTCTCTCTCTATACTTGTCTCTGTGTCTATGTTGTTGATCAAAGCTCATGTACCATTTAGGCCTTTATATAGTAATAATAAGTAATAACCACCAATGGATCCTATTAAACTATGCAAGTTCGGTTAACTAAAAAATACGCGTTTCAGTATAAACTGAAATACCAAGAATGAAGATTGTAATGTTTGACTTTTGATAGAATATTTCCCAAATACCCATTCACATAGCTTGAAATGTTTGTTCATAGAGTTTCAAATGCATCGAATTATTCATAAATAGTTTGATTTCGGCCAATTTAAACTCATTTAAACTCAGCATAACTCATTTTCTAAATAAATGAGTTCAAGCTAAATTGCATGAGACCCAAGCTCAGTTCGAACTAATTTATATTATTTCTTTGTTTATGTTTGGTGTTTGTGCAAATTTACATATTTAATTGATGAAATTTATTAATAATATGATCATTATATATATATTGTTCATGATCTTCTCTTTCTTCTTTTAATATGTATTCTTTTTTTTTTCTTTTTCTTTTTTTCAAGCTGAGTTTGCGCTCAGTTAATTTATATAATCGAGTTAGCTCCAATCAATTTTTTAATTAAGTTCAACTTAATTTTAGTTCAAATACTCTAAAACTCGATTTAAACTTTATTTATATATAATTTAAGAGAGTCAATAAAGGGTTATGTTGTCACCTCACCGACTAGAGTTTGAGGCTCAATTGTCAAATGGAGTAGTCCTTTGCGTGAATTGGGACAAAAGCTAAGAAATAGTTAAACAAAATTTCAATAAAGTTATGATATTTGAAATGTAATAGAGAGGCTCTATGTATGTATTGAAAATTTTAAATCCACACCGACTACTAGCCTCACATGCAAACCCGAATAATGCGCAGGAAATGTACATGTATCTGTATTTGTACATGTCAATGTCAATGGAGAAGGATCTATTTATTAATAATATTAATATTGATCTCAGAGTAGTTTGCAATTCAATGGACATTAGAGAGCAGATCACAACTACACCACAATGATGAGGAGATAGGTGGGATTCTACAGGTGATTGATTAGGTTGGTGGCAGAATTTTGGCCCTCATTCACATACATTGTGATTATATTTAAATAAGTAAATGGATTTGTGGGTGTAATTTTCATTTTAGGCCATCTCGACAATCCAAACTAGGAGTTTGCTGGGCAAATCATTTATACAAAAAATAAAATTAATTGAATATTGGTATCCACATGATCGAGGACAAGTATGGTTGAAATAAAGTGTCTATTTTTGACATAATTTGTGAACTGGTCATGTGGCTATCAATGTGCAATCAAATTTTATTTTTTATATGGATGATTCTCTCGATAAGTTCTAACAATTCAAATTATTAAAGTGGGCTCAGGGTGAACACACAAAATGAAAACTAAACCATTCAAATTATTTTCATAGAGTAGAGAGAAGCCTTGTACACTATATATAAAGGCTTCTCTTCAGTTGAGAGGGTTGCATGGTCGCTCGGTGATTCAAATTGTATATTTTATAAGGTCAATCAACAAGCAAATTATTTATATAAAAAAATGAATTAAAAATTACTTAGATCCTATACATATATAATTGGGGGTTTTAGTCGTAATGCAAGGCGTCAATGTTGGCGATGTGCTACAGCCTGTTTCGCTGATTATTTCTAGTCACCTAAATGTTGTAACTTCCGAATCATACCTGATTACAATAGTTCTCTTTTAACTCTTATTGAAATGCTCTTGAATCAAGAATATGCAACTACCACTTCTTCATCCTCCTTTTCTTCCTCAACAACCAATTTTTGGCGGTCCAAAGATCAAAAAATAATGAGAAATATATAAACGTGTGAAGACAACTTCATCTCAGATTCTCGATATATGGGCGGAGGTTTTTCGATTCGATCTCACTTGAGAAAAGAGAGCAGCATATTTTTTTATACGAAATTATGATAAAGTTCACCCCCAAAAGCTAATTGTTGAGTTGAGGGTGTATCGTGCACACACAACGATATGAGACTTCGCTTTATACTCTTCGTCACTTGTAACATGTTCACTCAACAACACTTACCACATGCAAGCAAGGGATACACACTATATCCATTCCCCGCACACACAACGATATGAGACGTTGCTTTATACTCTTCCTCACTTGTAACATGTTCACTCAACAACGCTTACCGCATGCAAGCTAGGGATACACACTTTATCCATCCCTATCCCTGAGTACTCTAACTCTCACCTTAACAGCCAACTTTTAGAATTCAAGATTGTATTCACATAATTAACATATCCAGGAAATTCCTAAGGTGGCATTTGGTAAACGATTTTAGTTCATAAAATATAATATTAAAAAAGAGAGGGAAACAAAAAGAAAGTTATAACCACTGCACAAGACACTGCTTGTAGCAAGGTTGGTAATAGGTAGACAACAAATAAAATGGTTCAAGCATTAGACAAAAGGGATGAAAAAGTTATGTCCTATTCAAAATCTAAAATATCCTCCCTAAATTGATGGTACGTTGGTGAAAACCTTTCGTTCTGTAGTAGTGGAGTGGAAGATCCAAAACAATGCTTTCACCTTGGAGTAATATAGGAACTCAGACCCTGATCGGCAGCTTGGATGGTCAGTTGCGCAGGTTCCAATCCAGGAAGTATGAGGTTTGACAAGGGATGGCAGCGGGCGGAGCCGGGAATTACACTCCCCATCCCCGATTCCAGAATGTAAAAAACTCCTCGTCCCTGCCCCTGCCCCCGCTCCCGCCCCCGATCCCCAGCGGAGAACCCATCACCCCCGCCCCAGCCCCCTAACGGAGATCGGATTTCCCCGACCCTGAAAAATCTCCGACCCTTCTTTGTTTTTTTTTTTTTTTTTGAGGCAGAGGGAAGACAAAGAAAAGTAAAAATGATGAAAGCTAAATAGGATGAAATTTCTTCTCATTTACACAGATATACAATCCAATCTTGAATGCAAGAACAGACATACAAACATACATACATTCACATACACACACACACATAGAGGTTGTACTCATCCTTCAGTCATATGATCTAACACTAAACAAACAGTAATAAAAAAACAAAAAATAGAGAAGAAACAAAGATGTGAGAGAGAGAGAGAGAGAGAGATATGTATATAATACTACTACAACAACAACAACAGTAAATGTATTCAAAAAAATGTTTGTAAAATATACAAAAATTGATCTCACTCCACAAATCATTACTTAGATAGACCGAATTCAAATCCGAAACTCAGATAAAATGTTTGTAAAAAAAACACAAATCCTCATATCCGAACTTAGTGTCCTTAGATCTGTTAAAAAACACAGATCTGACTAGAGAAAGAAGAGCACGGGGGAATCTAGGCTTGCTATTGCTGTGAGTCATATCGTTCACTTCTATATGCTAAAGTGATGGCAATGGCGAAATTTACTTTGGATTCTTCATCGACATATCTGCGCCTAAGATCTTGATGTTGTGTAGAGGAGGACGAGTGGCCGGAGATGAACCAAACGGTGGCGGAGATAAACTAGACAGTGGCAACGAAGAGATCGGCAAAGGCGAGTTTGGTGTCGATGGAGTCTTCTTCACGGCGTCCGATCACTCTGAAATCGGCAGTGATGGGAGGAAAAAGAGAAGGACTGCAGAGGAGGAGGGAGAGGACAGCGGAGAGAGGGAGATTGACGTTGATGGGAGGGTTTTAGAGAGAGAGAGAGAGAGAGAGAGAGAGAGCAAGAGAGATGAGAGGTGGTCTAATTGTGTTTTAGAATTTGGTTTATATATATATGGGGGGTATAATAGTAATTTCACATCGAGAAAACAGAAACGGGGACGGGGATGGGTCGCGGCTAGGGAACGTATTACTGTCCCTGGCCTGTTGGGGGTACTTTTCAGAAAAAAACCGTTCTAATCGAGGTTCGGGGGCTGGATCCCTGTCTGGTCGGGTTTAAATTGACATCCCTATTTAACTGCCCTCCCTATTGCACAGTTCATAGGCTTAGGAAATGACCTTTGAACCCCAAGTTTACATACCCGGAGTGGATCCAAATGACCCTGTCTACACCGAGTTCTTGGTAATAATATATATATATACACACACGCACTCAATAGTGAAAGCCCAAACAATTTGGTATAGGGAACAAAGATGCACATGCTAGACAAAAAGGAAAGGACTAAACAGTAACAACAGCCAGAGCCAGACCAACCCAACTTCTGGACAGCTCATGTGCTCCTTACGAGGCATATGCACCCCCTTGTTTCCCCTTTCACACCTTAGAAACTTGCACCATAACACAAGGGATTTTGAAAGTAGTTTTGGAATTTGGAAATTTGAAATGATTTGATATTTTGTTGTAATTGAGTAGATGTGTGTGAGAGAAAAAGTTATTGATTGATATGTAAAAGAGTGATTTTGAAAATTATTTTAAAAAAATTACAAACCAAACAAGTTTTTTAGAAATTTTTTTCTAAAATCACTTTACAAATTCAAACCAAACATACCCAGAATCTTACACAAGATTGCTGTAATAAACTATCGGCAATAGCTTTTTCAACCAGAAGTTGTGCATACAAAGAGCTTAGTTACAAATACTTTTTAAGGCTTTACTTTATCATTCCAAGGTGCCTTAATACGCTATACACAACTTCCATGAGACAATCAAACAGCTATAACTAAACATTTAAAGATATACTATTACATTAATTTGAGACAAATTTTAGGTTTATAAAAGCAGAATACACTACTATTACAACCAATACTGCTACTGCTAGTGTTTGCTTACCACCACTATTGCAAAGATTATTCCTATTGCCAGGAACACTGGCGCTGCCAACATCATACGAAACAAAGTGGTCCAGCAGCCCGCAAACCGCTTGAATCCAAAACCAATACAATACGATACGATAAGCTTTTTGTACAATTTGTCAGCAGATGTAAATGAAATTTTGAAATGATAATGTATCAGTGGAACATGTAGATATTCCTCAATCAGACGTGATTTTTCTGACTGCACTTTTGTCCTGCTATTAACTATTTCTTTAACTATAACAATGGTACTGTAGAAGATGCCTATTCTATTCCCAAAAGCTAAAAAAATTTAAAATAGTGAAGATAAAATGCTCAGGAGACTACTTTATTGTATGGGCTCAAAGTTGATGAATGTGATGCACACTCACAATAAACCAAACTAATACATGGAGATCTGCAAAGGTTAAATTATTCCTGACCCAAAAGCATACCAAATCACAGACACTAAGTCCATGTTATTTTATCATCCAATCCAATGTAAGAGGAGTAGTGAACCATTTTGCAAGTTCACACAACGAAGACAAAATAGGTGAAAGTTAATAAATGAATTAAAAGAAATGTTAAAATGAAAATATTGAGATCAATGATTTCCATCACAAGAAATGATAGAATAAGGAAATTAGAAGGGAATCAAAGATAAAATGACGTAATTATTTTTTACTTAACTGAGAATATGACTTAATAAATATTGAATCCGCAGGAGAGGAGAAAAAGGTTAAGTAGGGAAAAAGAGAGAGGATAGTAGTAACCCTTTCTTTTATCTTATTTGGATTGCTAAGGAAAGAAAGTAAAGAAACGATAACAATCCTTGAAGGATTCTTTATCTCACAACCCACTTTAGCGAAAGGAATTAACGTTTTTGCCCACAAATTTTATGATTTATTTATTTTCCCTTACATTTAAAAAAAATTGACATATTTATATTTGGAGTAAAAAAGGATAATTTTCTACACCCTTTTCTTTTCTCTCTAATTTTCCCACTTTCGGAGAGAGTAGATAATGAGAGCACGAAAGGCTCTCAATTTCTTTCCTCCCTTTCAACATTGTGCACTAAAATCTCTCCTCTCCATCATTTTCTTTATTCCCAAAATCACTAATTCGAAACGGGTTGTAAAAGACATATGCGTGTAATCAACCCCAATTAGTTAGGCTTAAGATTTGTTGAGTTAAATTGTTAGGATAAATGGCATTATGATTGATTGTCAGATAGCCAAAATTGATTAAGAAAAATATAGTACAAAGTTCTCAAAAGGACAATAAAAGTGCAAAAAAAGAACACCAGTAATTGTGAACATAGAAATACTTTGTCAAGAATTTGATGAAGGATATGATTTTGGATAAGTTTGATGGTAAAAAGTACATATTTAGCTAACCCAAAGTTGTTGCCTTATACTTGATATGATTTGTGCAAAATAGCATATAACTTGGAAGGCCCTAGTCCCCATCAAGGTTAAATTTAGTGTGAAGTTCATTGCCATCCATATCAAATACAATACAAACTTCTTGTATAAGCAAAGGAAAACCAAGATTTTTCATTAATAATCATTTTATAGCCAAATCTCAGCATTTTCCTATGTAAACCTTTAATACCATGTCAATTCAAAGTCAATATTTTCACAACAAATTGGCGAAATCATTTCACACTAAAGTACTCGTAAGTTTCTTAAAACTGCCTACCTATTTCAACATAGTTTCTTTTCATCATGAAGTTCCTTAGGTTTTGCAATGATTAAAAGATTGTCAATTCCCATATTACAACTTAAGGATAAACTTCCATCTTTTGGTCTTGATATTAACATAGATCCTATGCCTTCTACGCAAACAAGTAAAGGCAAAACTCAAAACTAAACAAATGAAATCATATCAGGCTTATCCCTCGCATTACTCTCCTCTTTCTTGTTCTTCCTTTCTTTTTCTTTCTTTGTGTGTGTGTGTGTGTGTGTGTGTGTGTGTGTGTGTGTTTTAATGTGGAATTTTATTTTAAGTGCCACCACATGACTCTTCTCTAAGAGAGATACAGCTAACTACATCACGTGCCATGTCTACTAAAAAAATTATCTATTACAATTAAGGACAATCACAACAGTCTCCAGCTACTTACTAGCATCATTTATAGCTCAACCTCAGTAAAGCCACCAACTTAGTAAAATCATATCATGAAATGAACAATGCTGTAAAAAAATGGCCTCTCAAAAGTTCAAACATTCTCCCACTAAACAATCAAACTGGCAACACTGAAAATATCATTGAAAATTCAGAATTACATAAAAAAAACTAAACTGGAGAAACTTCTCAGATAAATCAGAGGACATTGTCCAACTCTCTAGTTATATGTAATCTGGCTACAATTAAAGATTGCAGCATCTACTACTTCAATAAAAAAGTACCCAAACCCCAATACCAAGAGTTTAATTTCAAAAACAATAAACAGTTCAATCTATCAAGAGAGAGCAGATTGAACTAGAAACATAGTCGCCGAACAATAAATTAAAACAGATAAATAACAAAACCAAAACAGAGTTGATCAAAAAAAGAAACAAAGACAGCACAAGAATAACCTTCAATTCCATGATCTCGGACTAATTCGCGGTCTTCTTCTCCGGTTTTCTGCAGAGGATCATGTGCATTGGAGTGAAAATCCCAGTCTCACCCCCTCTAACTAGATAATCAGCAGTCTTGAACAGCATTTCATGAACATCCACAACACCTTTCGGAGCAATCCCGAGAAAAGCAAGCACTGTAATCAAAATGTGGTTCCTCCAATACGCAAATCTCCCCATTTTCAGCCTCGTCCACCACGGTTTCGACGGAGGCTTCGCCAAATCTTTCTCCTTCACAACCTCAAACCCTACCTTCTTCGCAATCTCCGCAATCTGATCGTAACTCCTCAATCCAGGCAAAGCATCGCCTCTCTCAATCCCTTGAATGATATCAACGTGTTCCGCATCGTCCCCACGGTACAATTCCGTGGTCACCCATTCATACGATACGTACAAAGATCCGGGCTTTAAAACTCTGTAAATCTCGGAATAAACCTCTTCGAGTTTCGGGGCGTGACAAGTTGCTTCGATCGAGTAAGCGCCATCAAAACTATCGTTCTCGAAGGGCATCTCGAGGAAATTGCCGCAAACGACCTCGCATTGCGAATCGAGCTTGGCTTTCTTGTTGTGAGTTCGAGCCCGATTGACTTGGTACTCGTTGATGGTGATTCCGACGACGTGAGCGCCGGAATGGGAGGCGATTGCGCGCATCGGGCCGCCGACGCCGCATCCCGCGTCGAGAATGCGGGATCCGGGGTTGATTTTGAGTAGATCTACTGCCATTTCCTCGTGTACGCGGGTGGCTTCGCGATCAGATTTTCCGGGAAGGGAAGGAGAGAAATGAAAAGATTGGCCCCAACCCCATTCGTAGATGTCGGTGACGAGGTTGTAGAAAGTGTCGACGAAGGCAGGGACGTTCTCGGTGACTTCGATTTCTTTGGGGCGGCGAAAGAAGGACCAGTACTGTTTGTAATTGTCTTGGACTTTGTCGGCGGAGATGGAGCCGCCGGAGAGGTGGACGGCGCTCTTGCCTTTCTGTTCGGCGGGGCCGAGGACGCAGACGAACCAGTACAGGCCGCCGGCGATGAGAGAGGCTGTGCAGAAGAGAGTGAGAGCGTCCATGATAAGAGAGAGGGAGAGAGATTGTGTTGTGTGTCAAGTGTGAGAGTCAAAGACTCGAAGGTGGGAGCGCCTTTTTATGTTATGTTGGGGGTGATATGAGAAGAGAAAATCCTATCAATTTTAAATAATTTATTAGATATGAGAAGAGAAAATGCTATCAATTTTAAATAATTTATTAAATAAATTAAATTTTTTATATGAATATGAGATTTATATAAATTTATTTATAAATACTAGATGCTTGATAAATATTTAATAGATTATTTAAAATCTTCAGTGTTATTTTACTTGACAAGTCACGTGGCGCCTTATATAGATGAGGATGAAATGTACAGTACAATGTTATATTAAGGAGCTGTTTGGTAATGTTGGCTTTTTAACTTTTTTTTATTTTTTTAGTTTGGAATTTTTCTGTTTGTTTGGTTTTTTTATTTGATTTTTTTGACTTTTTGTTATTGAAATGACAAAATTACCCTCAACTTGAAAATAATATTTTTTTGACTTTTTGTTTGTATATAGATTAATTTGATAATTTTGCATCCTAAATTGAGTGTTTTGTTATTTTGTGAATTTGTAATTTTTTTTTTTTTTTTTTTTTGGTCCATATGTGTTTTTTTTTTTAGTCAGAACATACAAACCAAACCAAGGCTAAGAATTAAAAAATATACCAAATATAAAAAAAAAATGTGATTATCTTAAGATATAATCATATGGTGTTCGAACATCCACCAATAATTTTTGGGGGTGAGATTTGTGTCATACGTAATTAGCCTAGTTAAGCCTCCTTTGGTGGGCTAGTGATTTAATTAAAAGTTAAAAGGGGGGTATTTTAATTAATTTATATGATATTCTTATATTTTAATAAATTTTATTATTTGAATATTTGATTTATAACTTTTTAATTTTCATATTTAAAATATTTTATGAACATTTCTATCCTTACAAATATTTTTTAAAATGTTAGTAATTTAATGATGTGAACATTCATATTTTACAATGTGAATATTCATATTGACAATGTAAATATTTACATTGACAGTGTGAATTTCACATCACGGAACATTCATACTATAAATATAAATATTATTAGGGATATTTTGGTAAGTATGCCACTTGTAAAACTTATTGAAACATAAGAAAATAATGTGGATTAAATAGAACATAAGAGCATCCGCATCAAACTAGCTAAAATCATTTTTTAGCTAAATTAGTGATACTATTCATAAAAAATGGACGTCTATCAGTCTCGCTACTGTATCTAGCGTGAAAAGAGATTTATGAAAAAATATCCCAAGTTAAAAAGACATTAAAAAATTAAAGATTTTTTTATTTTTTTAATATATTTTTATGTAAAAAATTTAAATATATTAATTTTTATTTTATATTTTAATTAAAAATTAAAAAATATTAAAAAAATTATTTCCAAACAAGACCTAAATTGGTAAAAAAATTAATTTTCATTTTTCACAAAAATAAGTGTGTGGTTCTTTGTTGTCACTGACTCACATCCTTAATTCAATTGTCAAAAATTAGGAATGTTAAAATGTTCACTCTTAAAAAGGCGCATATGGTATGTCTTTTATAATTTTTGACAATGGTGCATATTAATTTTATGATTTTTGACAATGGTCCACTCTTAAAAAGGTGCATATTAATTTTATGATTTTTTCACAAAATTTTATAATTTAAATCCAAAATGTCATAATTTTTTCACAACAAACTTTTTTTTCATTAAAAAATGTCATAACAAAATCTCAAAGTGTCATAACAAAAATCACAAAATGTTATAACATTATCATTTCTAACTTTAGGGTGCACATAAAAAATTTACTATTCATAACTTTACTATAAAATGCCATAACACACATCACGAATAATCATAACATTTATTATAAAAAATTTAAACTTTTTTACCATGTGCACTATTTGAAAGGGTGCATATTGTAAATTTCTTCCAAAAATTATAATGTTTTAATGATGCGCTCAGACTTACCCCAATACACATCATTGACAATGGCACCGTTTGGGAAGTGGAGTGAGTGATTATTTTAGCTTCATAAAGAACATGGTTTAAAAGTCTTTATTAATGTTTTAAAAATCACATCAACTGGTTCTAGATTGAACAAAATCGAATCGTGATGTCATAATTATTTTATGGATATTTTTATAATTTAATATCACTACAAAAAATTACACTTTCCGCGAATGGTCGCAAAAAGTGCCATATTTGGTCACTAAAATCTTTTCGCGACCAAAATGTGTTGGTCGGGAGTTGGTTACTAAAGTCTCGTCACAGATAGTTTTTTGCGACCAAAGTTATAGTTGGTCGCTAAAAAGGACCATTGGCGACCAAATAATTGGTCTCGGAAATTCCAATCCGTATTAGCCAAAAGGTAACTTTTAGTGACCAAAGTTATAGTTGGTCACCAAAAGTCAACGCCTTCACCCGAAGAAAAATATTCTTTTGCACTACCTATGAGTTGAACTCATAGGACCAAAGAGTCACTCTCCATGCGCCCAATCTACTCTGCCAATAGCATGCTTATTGTTCACATTTGGCATAGAAAATATATAACCTATAAAAATTGGATTATATATTATTTCATAAAACCTTCAATGCCTAAATAGAAAAATAGAATGTAATTACAGTAATACCTTTTTTTTTATTTTTAAATTTATCCTACCATAACATTCCACGACCAACTTATTTTTTGGTCGCCAAAAGATGATCTTCCGCGACCAAATTTGTAGCTAGTCACCAATAGTTAAGTCATTGACGACCAACTTATTTTTTGATCGCCAAAAGGTGACCTTCCGCGACCAAATTTGTAATTGGTCGCCAATAGTTAAGTCATTCCCGACTAACTTATTTTTTGGTTGCCAAAAGGCGACCTTCTACGATCAAATTTGTATTTGGTCGTCAGAAATTAGCTATTAGCCACCAAAAAATTGTGGGTCGCAAAAACATATCCATCAGCGACCAAAAAAATTTTAGTCGCAAAAAGTGGACTATTCGCGACCAACTCAAAATAGGTGGTCGTCAAAAGTATTTTTTCTTGTAGTGTATATATTCATCGAACATATATGTTTATATATATTTTTATATTAATATTGTTTATAAAAATATTAATTATACATGTGTTTGAAAGAAATTAGTTTGAATACAATTAATATTATATATTTCTAATATATTAATAAGGAAACATGCTGGCAGAGTGGAAATTCATGCTCTTTAGGACTTGAGATGTTGGGTTCAGGTCCTTTTAATATCAACATTTTCAATATTAGACCAAATATAGCAAACTGGTTCAGTATATCTAGATCGAATCACAGACCGGTCGAACTGGTCAGTCCGATCCGATTTTCAAAACATTGGTCTCCATTGTGATAGGATAAATTTACAATGTGCACCCTTTCAAATGATGCACATTCTAAAAAAGTTATGATTTTTTATGATGAACGCTATAATTGTTTGTGATGTATGTTATGACATTTTGTTATAAAATTATAAATAGCAAATTTATAGCACCCGAAAGTTAGAAATAATAATGTTATGACATTTTGAGATTTTATTATGACATTTTTCAATGAAAAAAAATTATGACATTTTGGATTTAAGTTATGAAATTTTATGAAAAAATTATGAAACTATATGTACCTTTTTGAGAATGCACATTGTAACATCTCCCATTGTGAGATGATAGATCACGTGGTTCACAACATTGCTAACACAGGCGAGTAAATGTTCATTTTTGCCCTGTGAATTATGCATGCCACGTCAACAAATATTTCTTTGTTAGAAAAATGATATTTTTCTTAGGCTTCGTTTGAGAATATACAATTTTGATAATTTTTTAACTTTTTACAACAAGATATGTAGAGAAATAGAGAGAGTAATATAACAACTTATAGTGATTTTTTAACTTTTTTAGCTAAATTATATAGTTGACAAACGAAGCATTAGAGACAATTTTGTCATTTTACATTTTAACATTATTTCAAACATATTTTTAATATAATAATCAAACAAAAGAATCTCATTTATCTTTCAAATATAAAAATTAAAATAGTTTATTATAATAATTAAATAGTCAAAAAGTAAAAAATATAGCCACTTTCCAAATAAGACGATTTACATATTTGAATGGATTTAACGTGATCCGACCTTAAAGAGGTACCCTGGTGACATATAAATTACAAAATCTTTAAAATGCTATTTGTTTCCTTGTATATTTGATTTGGCAAAAATATAAAAAAAAAGCTAGCTTTTTATTTTTTATTTTTTTATTCTAATTGAGAGTCAAAATTGTAAAAAATGAAGTCAATTTTAATAATATTTTATTAAAAATAAAAATAATTCAAATTTTGTCAAAAAAGTTACAAAAACTTGCTTATTTTTCTCTCTTTCAATCTTTTTTCAAAAAAAAAAAAAAAATCTTTACAATCGTATAGTTAAGACGAATATAAAAAGTAAAGAAGTTTGAGTAAATTCTGAAAAACAATACACTAAAATATGAAAATAAGTTGAATTAGAAAAATAAAAAAAAATTTGATCAATTTTACGATCTATTTCTCAATAAAATTCTCTATAGATAGAAGTAAAATTAACAAAATCATTCTTGCTTTTATCGTCTCTATTAGGAGATTTTTTTTTAACATAAATGAAATAGAAGATATATTGTACAGAAATCAAAATCAAATTGGTGTAGTTTTTACTTTTACTTTTAAATAGGATTCAATATTCAAGTTTTATTTTACCAATTTATAAAGGAAAATGTTTTCCTCCAACTCCCGATGTAGGAGCTCCGACATCCCAAGTAACGTGACACTGTAAGACTGGTTAAGAGATTACAAGTTTTATTTTACCAATTTATAAAGGAAAATGTTTTCCTCCAACTCCCGATGTAGGAGCTCCGACATCCCAAGTAACGTGACACTGTAAGACTGGTTAAGAGATTATACATATATTTAGAATGGGTAAATTATACTTTGCCACCCTAAAGTTTTACTCATTTCTCACTTTGGCTCATTAAGTTTGATTGTTCTCATTTTGACCATTCATATTTGTAATCCTTTACACATTGGCCCTTTAAGTTTGATTTTTTTCATTTTAGCCCTTCATGTTTGTAATCCTCTCCACTTTACTCCTAAACTAACTTCTATAAAAAAAACTAACAGAATTTGCCACATCATCAACACATTAGCTCCATCTGTGATGTAAAAAATTCGCTAAAGATGCAAAAAATAAAAAATAAAAAACAAAAAAAATTAGATTTTTTTTAGTCTTTAGTGAACTTTTTTTTTTTTTTTAAATTTATTCATAAACATTATTACATTATAAATGCATCTAGATTAGATGCACCTAAAAAAATAAAAACAAATTTAACTATAAAAAGAAAAAAAGAGTTTACTAAAGACAAAAAAAAAATAAAAATATACTGACTCAAACGCCTATATTATCAATTTTGAAATGAAAAGTTTACTATCAATTTTTTTTTGTTTTTAGTGAACTTTTTTTTTTTTCTTATTTTAGTTAAATTTGTTTTTATTTTTTTAGGTGCATCTAAGCTAGATGCATCTATAATGTAATAATGTTTATGAATAAATTTGAAAAAAAAGTTCACTAAAAACTATTAAAAAAAAAAAAAATCGATTTTTTCTTTTGTTTTCTATATTTCATTTTTTACATCTTTAGTGAATTTTTTACATTACACATAGAGCTGATGTGCTGGTGATGGGATATATTCTGTTAGTTTTTTTAATAGAAGTTAGTGTAAGAGTAAAGTGAGAAGGATTGTAAACATAAAACGTTAAAAGTGGGAAGTATTGCAAACATGATGGGTCAAAATAGGAAAAATCAAACTTAAAGGGTCAAAATGGGAATGATTACAAATATGAATTGTCAAAGTGGAAAAATATAAACTTAAAGGGCCAAAGTAAAAAATGGGTGAAACTTTAGGAAGGCAAAAGGTAATTTACCCTATTTAGAAACCTAGTTATATTAGATAACTTATGTAGTTTATTTGTAATTCAATCATTATCAAAAAATACAAAATTTAATTTTGGTAAATTTTGTTTGACTCATCACTTTTTTTTTTTTTTTTTTCACAATCAAATTGTTCCACAATTGTATTACATAATTAATATCCGTTAAAAACTTACATACATTAGTTAACATTGTATGTTGTAGAAATATAGAAAAAATTATCCAAAAAAAAAAAAATTGAAAATGTGCTATTTTTATTTTTTATTTGTTTTTAGTAAAAAAAATCAAATTTCTTCACAAATATTTTAAAGTGTATCGCGTCTAAAAAAATTAAAATTTTGATTAAAATATGAAAAGTTACTAAAGACAAAATAAAAAATGTAAATAAAAAAACTCAAAATTATTTTTAAAAAATAAAACCAAGCATACTTATTTTTGTTAGCAGAATTTTATAACACACAATGTTGTTTGATATATGTAAATTTTGAACCAGTATTACTTGTGCAATACAATTGTGAAACAATTTAATCGTTCAAAAAATAAACATATAAAAATTAGCTGATAAGTTATCCAAGAATTCTCAATATTGAATTTTATATATTTAGATAAAAATTTAATTAAAAAAGCGGAGTAAATAAGTTCCAAATACAAGTTTTCTTGAATTGTGTAATCTCTTAGCCAATCGTAGGAATTATAGGGTGCCACATTATTGGAATGTAGGAGCTCCTACATCTTGAGTTGAAGAAAAAGTTTCTCCATTTTGTAATCTCCTAAATTTATTTATTTATTTATTTTATTTTTAGGAAAAAACACTACGGCTATAACAGGCTTTGTAAAATGTCAAGATCGGCCCATTCACTAGTGGGCTTCTTTGGGGAGAAGACCTGTGCTATACCTACAGCATGATATGGCCCATCACACATTCTTTCTATGCCAAATTTGGAACAACCAACACATAATAATAATAATAATAATAATAATAATCCAAAAGTCTATCAAAATTATTCAAATAAAAATATTTTTACATTGTTTAAATTATTTACATGCGTAACTTTTGGACAAAAATGTAAAAGAAAAGAAAAATCCAAAAAAATTCTTATTTTTCCACTCCCTAAACCAAATACCTCACTACTTTGTTTTGAACAAGTACGTTTGTACGAAGTCACTCTAGTTTTGTAATAAATTAAGAGTAATCATATTACAAAAAAAAAAGAAGAAAAAAAAGAAGAGCTCATGAAAATTTATTTTAATTACAAAAATATCATTAAAATGTTTTATTTAAAAATTTTAAAAATCATATCACTCTCACATTTGACGTAGTAGTAAATTAAAAATTATTCAATGTCTCACAATGTTTGCTGCAATTTAAATGAGTTGATTATAACTTATTTTAATTTAAGAGTATGTGCTAAACTATTTGATACCGTTTTTATTTACAACTTTTTAGTTGAAAAAACTTAAAATAAGCCGAGAGAAAAATATTTTTAATTTGTATTTTCTGATTATTAATTTTTAACCTACAATAAAATATACCCAACAGGGTGTAGACGTCCCTGAACGTCCCGGGAGGAGGACCCCCGTTCTGCTCATTTGTGGGTCTACTACAGTTCGGACTCAAATTGTCACGGCTCTTAATCTGAACTAAAGAGTCTAAATCCGGCAAATCGTTTTGAGAAAAGAAACAAATTTTTAGAAAAGAAGTGCCAAACATGGACTACTTTGCCAGATACAGAGTCGCCACCTAAATTTTTTTATGGGGGAATTTAGGAAACCCTGACTCGTGCCTAAGGCCACGTGTCCGTCATCACCAAAGTTGCCTCGGCTCGGGAACTTAGGTACGATTGGGGAAGGTCAGCTATGAGCACCCCTTCTCGCCCGATCAAAGATCGGCCTCTACTAACCATAATATCTAGTTTTAAAAACATTATGTGTTCTTATTCCGGTTATTAGCCTAGATTTACTACGTGATGCGCACAACAAACAAGTATAGACTAAGTTGCCTAAATTTGAACAAAACATGTCATGTTTGTTTATTTGAAAATGGTTTGATGGTGCTACCCGCAAGTAGGCTAAGACATAAATTTTGTCACCCTCAAGTGGGCTTAGAAAGTATGGTTTTGCCACTCTCAAATGGGCTTAAAACTCGCTTTCAATGTATTGTTCCAATTTAAATAACTCAACCTTCACCCACAGGCATTCAGGCAGTTATAACACGTAAGCACATAGCCTCATGGTAAGCATGCTATCATGGCAACACTCACACTCATGCAAGGATGCTAAAGCGTAAATGCTTACCTAGTACTCCAAGCCAAAACAAAAACTAGTTAGGAATCATATGCATGATCCTAGTTCATGTTAAGTGGCTAATGCATCGCATACAAAATGTAACTAGAATAGGCTCGGCTAATCCTAGGATGGCATGTGAAATGCAACAACTTGGTACACGTATTCAAGTTGGAATGGAAAGACTATGCAGTTAGTATGATGTGCCGAGCCCGGTGCATGCAAAACAGATAAATGAATGCAAACATGCTATCAATACTGTATGCTAATTGAAACATGCCTTAATCTAACCATCGAAAGCCAGTAAATAAAAGGGAAGAAAGACGTGGGGTTGGAAGACATACACACACTCACGCATACTTATTACACAATTGCCCTCGCTTGGAGGGTCCAAATAAATTTTACACAACCAATTGAATACTACCAAAATAATTATTACAGAATTCTAATTAATTAACAAATTAAATGCAAAAGGAAGGTGGCCGCAGCCCCGCCTCGAGATGGGTGAATGATGCATGCTCGACTCGTCTCGCCCGGAAACTCGCTGCCATAGCACTACTGCCTCTATTTACAATGCCTTTCCCCTCTGAAAATTCTGAAAGTCTCCAGATCTGTTCTGAACTTCCTCCTGAGTGCTTTGGAATGCCACCGGCCAGAAAAAGAGGTCACCGGCCATTGGAACAGGACTATCGGCCAAATGTTGGACCACCGGCTGGACATTGATGGTCGGTCGGCACTATATGTGGCCGGCCGGCCATTGCTTCCTGCAGAAATCTGTTTTTGACAGCAGCAGAGGACAGACAGTGCATGGCATGGAATTTTCAAAGCAATGTGTGCATGGCCACTCTCTCAATCATGTAATGGACTCAAGAGAGTGTGGCCCTCAACCCTCGGGCCATCAATCACGCATTTCAATGCATGATGGCCCAAAAGCCAAGTGTGTAACTTCGATATCAAATGAAATGCAAGCACAAAACACATCAAAGGGCCCCAACCCCTATCATGATCGATCAAGAGGCAAGGGATGCATGCTCAATGAAATGCAACCTAGGCATGGAGGCTAAGTATGCAACGTGAACA
This sequence comes from Camellia granthamiana, assembly GCA_036172215.1. Lineage (NCBI taxonomy): Eukaryota > Viridiplantae > Streptophyta > Magnoliopsida > Ericales > Theaceae > Camellia > Camellia granthamiana. The sequence goes on from CM069908.1 coordinate 153,351,000, forward strand.
TGCAAATGAGCAATGTATACTAGGCACGTAACCTAAACATGTAAGCAAACATTGCATGCGACAACATGCGATGATGGACTTAAACTAACATGGATAGCTCGCAAGCATGCCAAAATCAGTGGCCATGTGATGAAAATGAGGCAACCAAGATGCATGCAAACCTACACAATGCAATGGCCCTGAGTCTAAGGCACAAAACACAACTCCACAAAGGCATTGAAAGGATGAATTATGGCATACAATGGCATATGCTCCAGCACTGAAGTATGATGCTCAATGGTCCCGAAACATGCAAATATGCCACCCAATGCATGAAATAGCCCCCGAAACTCAAAATTAGGCACATGTATTGAACTATAACTATGCAAAGCAAGCATTATTTGACCATGAAGCACAAAGACAGAGCCAAGGCAGTCCCAAAACATGCACATTTCTAGTTTAAAGCATGACCAACAAATGTTAACATGATGGACTAAAATAGCATGCAAATTTGGCTAGCAAGCATGGTTTACATGGCATGTATATGAAGCGGGTTGGGGACACCTGAGTTATCAAAAAAAAAAAAAAAAAAAAAAAAAAAAAAAAAGTATATGAAGCGTATGAGAACTCATCAAACCAGCCAAAACCAGTGAATAAAACATGTCAAAATATGCCCAAATAACCACTGAAATGCAGCCAACAAGTGCAAAAATGATGAGCTCCTTTGAAAGGGCATGCAAGGGGTTACTCAACACATATATGATGGACACTTAGCATAGCAAAACCAACTCTGGAAATCAAATATGACAGCCCTAAAACTCACCAAAGAGGGCCTGAAATTGATCGATAAAGCATACAATGAAAGGTCCTCTTGAAAGGCCTTGAGGAGGGTTGTTCCACACATGCATGAGGGACATAAAATATGGCCAAAAGGGCCTTGGACAGAGCTAAGGCAGACCTCGAAACCCTCAGAATGAGGCCTAAAACATGACTTCAAAGCATGCAAAAAGGGGTCCCTTTGGAAGGCCAATCATGCTAGTAAAGAGAATGAGGGGTGAGAGGGTCACCCCTCTATGATTTCAAGGCTCAAAACCTTATCAAAGCCACTGAAAATCCACTGAATTTCAGTGGCTAAGAGGCCAAAACAAGGCCAATGCAAATTCTCAAATGCATGGCTCAAAGCATGTGGAAATGAAGCATGCAAGGAAGGAGATGATTCCAAACAGAAAAGTGACCTCAAACAAACTTAAAGAGGAGGTCAAAACAAGACTTTTTCCAGTTTATAACAAATCTTGAAAATGTTCACAAGTAAGGCTAAAATAGGATGCAAAAATAGCCCTAAAAGAGAGATAGAGGGTAAGAGAAAGTAGATGACCTCAAACAGCAAAGTGCCCTTAAACAAAGTTGAAGAGGAGCTAAAAAAAAAGACACTTTCTAGTTTAGGTCGAGGCCCAGAAATGCTTGCAAATGGGGCTAAGTAATGAAGCAAAAGAATGCAAGAAAAGGCGAAATGAGGACTTACCCTTGTAGCACAGCAATGCAGTAGCTTTTGGTCCAAGATTGTGAGCTCTCAGCCTCTGAAAATCAGCTTCAAGGGGCTGGAATGGATGGTGGAGGTGGTAGGCTAGGAGTTGTAGTGTAAAATGGTCAAGAACAAGGGTGTTTGGAGATTGGAATAGAGAGATATGGAGGAGTGTGTGTGTATGAGCCTCTGAAAATTTTGAACCATGGCAAAGGAGAGGGGAGCCTTCCTTTATAGAGCCAAGAGACTAAAGCTTCTCTTAGAAGCTTCAAACCAAGAGCAAAGATCCTCCATACACGTGTATGGAGGATCCAGTCTGTGGCCTCCAGCTGGCACAGTTGGCATCCATTCAATCTGTAAAATACACCGGAAGGTCGTCGGCTAGCAAAATTGGTCAGCCGGCTACTTTAACTGGTCAGTCGGCCATCTATTTGGTCGGTCGGCCATCTGTTTTGGTCGGCCGGCAGGAAAAATCTGCTCTGCAAGTCTAACTTCAAAAAGGCATAACTTCTTCATATGAACTCCTTTTTAGGTCATTATTGTGTCCAAATTGAAGCCCCGGAAGTAAGCTTTCCAATGGCACCAGCTTTGCATCAAAATTCCAACTGTGAAAAAAGTTATTCTTGTTTTGGTGAAGGTTGCTCAGTTTCGGTCCAACCGGGATGATGCCCAACTTCAACCAATTATATCTCCCCCATCCGGACTCGGATTTAGGAGATTCTTGAGTGCAAAATGAAGCCCCGGAAGTCTTCTTTCCAACGGTGGTGGCCTCATAGCCTAACTCCAAGTACACAGACAGATAAACCCGATTTTGCAAGGACCGCTCGACTCTCTCTTAGCAATTCATACCCAACTTCTTCCTCAGCTAGGTTTCTTCTCTCTTCTCCTCTTTTCTTCAACTATGAACCCCTAAACAAGGTGTTTTGAAAGATTTTTCAAAGATTTCATCTCTCTTTCATTCATTTCTACTTTGTCCTTGCTCGGTTTATCGAAAAGCGCATCAATGATGCGCTTTTCGACTAAACGAGCCCGGAACATTGTAGAAACTTTCAAAATTTGAAAGAGAGGGTTTTAAGGTCTAAAAACCATCCAAAATAACTTTGGTCCAAAATGGGGTGTGAAGTTGAGATTTGCCTCTCTCCTTGCCGAAGAAACTGGACCTTTGCCCTGCACACCTTTCTCCACCAAGTAAACCATCAGTAACGCCCAAGTCTTGAGGGCGGTCAAAAATGGGGTGTCTACAGTTGCCCCTCTTTGGCAGAACTCGGAAGTCAAGAAGTGACGTGAGTGAATGTCAAAGCCCCAAGACGACCCATTTTTGACAAGGCCGAAGACTTGGACAAACAAACAAAATACAGATGCAGTTAGTTGAACCCGCAGGTTGCCTACGTATCCCTTTGCAAGGAATCAAACCAACGTAGTTCAGGGGCAGGATGCAAAATGTTATGCATGAAGATTTTTGATAATTGGACTTATACGCTACGCGAAGCCGGTTTGAAAGTTGGACTTATGCCATGCAATGCAATGTAATAGCTAGAAAGCGAAGGTACCTTACAGGGGCAATTGGCAATGACCTACCTCATGCTGCTGGGGACCTTCCCCTTCTTCTTGGTTAAACTGCAGGTACTACTTTTCTCCCTGGCTGTGGCCGCAGCTTTCCCTATTCTCCAACAGTGTGACAGACTAGGTTGGATCGGTATCCAGAATTGAGGTGCATACAGATGCTATCTCAATCTATGGGGCTGCCATACAGATTTCAAGCCGAGGATATTGATAAGGCAGAGGTCCAAGAGGTGCATCCAGTGTAATGTGCAGGTACATCAAGTGTAATGTGCTGCAGCTCTAGACAATACTTTTCTTCACAGATTGTAACAGATTCATTGTAACAGATTCCGTTAGCTTAAACTGTTAATTAGTTAGAAGTGTGGTTAGTTAGCTTATGAAGTTAGTTAGACGTGAGGTTAGGTTAATTCCTTTGTTCACTATACTGATGTATATATATGAGCTGTAAACACTTGTTAATTTAATGAAGATATTTTAGGTTTCACTTTACCTTTCGTCATGGTATCAGAGCAACAAGAAGCTCTCGCGAGCAATTCTCCAGATTCATCTATGGAGTCCTCTGCTATTCCTTCCAATCTCAATCTCCTGCTATCAAATCTCAGTTCTCTTGTAACAGTGAAGCTGGATGGCTCGAATTTTGTTATTTGGAAGAATCAAATGCAGAATCTGCTTCGAGCAACAGATCTACTCGCCATTGTTGATGGCTCAAAGAAGTGTCCTGTTGACACAGTGCGAAAATCTGCAGAAATTGAGATTCCAAATCCAGAAGCTGTTCGATGGAAGATGATTGATGCGCATCTACTCAGCTGCATCACTGCGACTCTCTCTCCTGCGATTTTCACTTCTGTGTTACATCTTCACACCAGTGCTCAGGTCTGGCAATTTCTTGATAAACGCTTTACCTCTCTCTCTAGGTCTCATATCCACCAGTTAAAGAACAAATTAAGTTCTATTTCAAAGAAATCCGACTCAATGGAAGTGTATTTGAGCAACATCAAAAGCATTGTTGATCAATTGAATATTGCTTCATCATTTGTAGAAGATGAGGATATTGTTCTTCTTACATTGAATGGACTGCCTTCTGAATATGATGCAGTTAAAGTAGCTATTCGTACTCGTGCAGAGTCCATTTCCATGGAGGAACTTTCTGCTCTACTCTGTTCAGAAGCTATTCACATAGAAGGCAAATTAAACCAAAATTCAGATCTAACTGTTACTTATGCAACTGTGAAAGACTCTAATACTTCTAGAGGTTTTAACTCTTATCATCATAACAGAGGTTCTTCTCCTGGGAATTTTAGAGGTTCTCATAGAGGCACTCGATTCTATTCAGGAAGATCCTCTCGTGGCAGACCTCAAGGAAGAGGACAATTTGGCATTGTTTGCCAAATCTGTGGTAAAACCAATCACACAGCTCTTGACTGTTGGCATAGGCTTGATCCTCAATTTCAGTCTTCACAAGTGTCTTCATCACAGCAATCAAAGCCATATCAGTCTCATTCTCAACCGTATCAGTCTCAGCAGTCAAAGGCATATGTTACATCTTTAACTGAGGACAATGGTTCTTTTTCTCCCTGGTTTTTAGACTCAGCTGCTTCTGATCATATCACTAATAATCTTCATCAACTTAACTCCATTCAACCATACACTGCTGGTGATCAAGTCACTATTGGTAATGGCTCTTCACTTCCTATCACTCATACAGGCCAAGGTATACTACCTACTCCTCACCATTCTTTCAAACTCAACAAAGTTTTGCATGTTCCTTCTATCAACTCTAATCTTGTCTCTGTGCATCACTTGACTAAAGATAATAACTGTTCTATCACATTTGATCATTCTTCCTTTACTATTCAGGACAAGCTTTCCAAGGCCATCCTCCATAAAGGTTTTTATGCCAATGGACTATATCACTTTCACACTCCAACCACTGCTTCCTCACATGCCTACAGTAGTTCAGTTACATCTGCTGCCTCCACTGACATTTGGCATCAGAGATTAGGCCATCCTTCTACTCCTAAGTTTCAGTTGCTTAAGCACAAATTACCTCTGTCTGTTGCTTTCAATAAAAGTACTTTTTCTTGTGTACATTGCTCTGTAGCCAAATGTCATAGGCTACCTTTTACACTGTCTAATTCCACTGTAAATAATCCACTGGCTTTGATTCACAGTGATGTATGGGGTCCCTTTAATAAATCTGCTTCTCCTTACAAATACTATGTGTTGTTCATTGATATTTTACTAGATTCACTTGGCTTTATCCTCTTGTTTATAAAAGTGAAGTGTGTGCCAAATTTATGGAATTCAAAGCTTTTGTGGAAAAACAGTTTGGTTTTCCTCTCAAAATCCTTCGTAGTGATGGAGGTGGTGAATACAAGAATCATCCTCTTCAACATTATCTTCACACTCATGGCATTCACCATCAGTTTTCCTGTCCACATACTCCCTCTCAAAATGGAGTGGCTGAGAGGAAGCACTTACATCTTACTGAAACTGCTATTTCACTTCTTCATCAGTCATCTATGCCTCTTCTTTATTGGTTTGATGCCATAGCTGCTGCCACTTATTTGATCAATCGTTTACCTAGTGTTTCTCTTAATAATTGCTCTTCTTTTGAGTTGTTGTATCATACTGCTCCTGATTACTCTTTACTCAAAGTCTTTGGTTGTCTTTGCTTCCCCTGGCTTAAACCTTATGCTTCTCATAAGTTGGCTCCTAAGTCGACTCCTTGTGTTTTTCTAGGATATCATCCCAGTGTTAAGGGCTATAGATGTTTAGATCCTCAGACTGGTCACATTCATTTATCTAGACATGTTACTTTTCATGAACATGAATTTCCTTTTTCCTCTTCTACACTTGTTTCTTCTGTTTCTTCTCTTCCTCTTTTACAGGATTTCTTTTGGTCATCCTCTCATCAGCACAGTTATTCTCAATCTGCTCTGGCTCCACAATCTAGTGTCCAGCCTACATCTGCACATCAATCTGCTCTGGCTCCACAATCTAGTGTCCAGCCTACATCTGTACACCCTCAGTCATCTTCACAGCCACAGTCTACCTCTGTCCCGGCACAGTTCTCTTCCCAGCCTCAGTCCTCTGCTCTGGCACCACCTGCCCAGTTTGCACAGCCTAGCTCTCCTTCTGATCCTTCACCACCTGCCCCTTCTTCCCATCCATCCATTCCTATTAATTCTATTTCTGTTGTTTTACCTCTTCCTCCTCCTGTTGCCATTAATTCTCATCATATGCAAACCAGATCCAAATCTAAGTCTACTTGTCTCTCTTCTACTCTTACTTCTTCTGCTGGCTCCTCTCCTTCTCCTGATATTGAGCCCATTTCTTATACATCTGCTCTTGATTCTCCAGTCTGGCTCCAAGCCATGCTTGATGAATATGCCGCTCTTCAACATCAAGGCACATGGTCTCTTGTTTCTCTTCCCCCTTCCAAGCAAGCTATCGGGTGTAAATGGGTCTTCAAAGTTAAGAAGAATTCTGATGGCTCAGTTGCCCGGCACAAAGCCAGACTCGTGGCTAAGGGTTTTCATCAACAACATGGTATTGACTTTCATGATACCTTTAGCCCTGTGGCCAAACAACCCACAATTCGCATTTTTATCTCTTTAGCTCTTCATCATCATTGGCCTCTCAAACAACTTGACATATCTAATGCATTTTTACATGGCAAGTTGGATGAAGAAGTATACATGGAACAGCCTCCTGGTTTTGTGGATCCTTCTCAGCCTACTCTTGTTTGCAAACTTCACAAGGCTCTTTATGGTTTGAAACAGGCTCCTCGGGCCTGGTACTCTACTTTCTCCTCTTTTCTTCTTTCTCAAGGATTTCTTCAGAGTCGTTGTGATTCTTCTCTCTTCATTCACTCTACCTCTTCTTCCATTACCTTTCTTCTTATATATGTTGATGATATACTTCTTACTGGGTCTGATCCGTCCTATCTTAAATCCTTATTAACTCACATGCACAATGCTTTTTCCATGAAAGAATTAGGGGATATTTCCTATTTCTTAGGTATTTCTGTTCAGTCCACTGCTCAAGGCTTCTTTCTCTCCCAGCAAAAGTATGCCTCGGAGCTTCTTCTTAAAGCTGGCATGACTACCTGCAAGCCATGTGCTACACCTACCTCAGCTAAATCTTCTCTTACTGCTGCTGATTCTCTCCCATTCTCCCAACCTTTTCTTTTTCGCAGCATTGTGGGTGCCCTTCAGTATCTTACTATAACTCGCCCTGAGATCTCCTATGCTGTCAACCAAGCCTGCCAACATATGCATGCCCCTACTGTGGCTCATTTTTCTGCTGTTAAACATATCTTACGTTACATTAAAGGTTCCCTTTCCCATGGTCTTCTCTTTGCTCCTGGTTCTTTTCATCTCACAGCATACTCTGACTCCAATTGGGCTGGGGATGCCACTGACAGACGTTCCACCTCTGGTTACTGTGTGTTCTTGGGTTCTAATCTCATTTCGTGGTCCTCCAAGAAACAGTCCACTGTGTCTCGCTCCTCGACCGAGGCTGAATATCGGTCCTTAGCCCACACTGCTGCAGAACTCACTTGGCTACAAATGCTTCTTGCTGATTTTCACATTCCTCAACCATCTCCACCTGTTCTTTGGTGTGACAACATGTCTGTCTTGTCCTTGGCTGCTAATCCGGTCTTTCACAGCCGCTCTAAACACATTGAAGTAGATTGCCGTTTCATTCGTGAGAAGGTTGCTTGTCGCCAGTTCTTTCTCAAATATGTTCCTTCTTTGGATCAATTGGCTGACATCTTCACCAAGTCTCTGTCCACTGCCAGATTTTCTTTTCTCACTTCCAAGCTTCGCGTTGGTCTTCCCCCTCTCAGCTTGAGGGGGCATGATAAGGCAGAGGTCCAAGAGGTGCATCCAGTGTAATGTGCAGGTACATCAAGTGTAATGTGCTGCAGCTCTAGACAATACTTTTATTCACAGATTGTAACAGATTCATTGTAACAGATTCCGTTAGCTTAAACTGTTAATTAGTTAGAAGTGTGGTTAGTTAGCTTATGAAGTTAGTTAGACGTGAGGTTAGGTTAATTCCTTTGTTCACTATACTGATGTATATATATGAGCTGTAAACACTTGTTAATTTAATGAAGATATTTTAGGTTTCACTTTACCTTTCGTCAGATATACCCCTGGGTATTTAAACCAGACTTTAGTCTCGGAAATCCCGAACCTTTGTGTTCTAGGCATGAGCCATTCGAACTCTAGTTTCCACCGTCTCAGTTGGTCTCCTAGGAACTCACCGCAAACACAGGCAGGCGGCTATACCAGACCACCGGAAGTCGTTCGGGCACGACAAACACCAAAGGAATTGCACCTTTAGAGGACTTAAGGTCTCCTAGACCAGATGATAAAACAGATATGATGCAATAGATGTAACAGATGTGATGCAATAGATAATAGATGCGATGCAACAGAGAGTACAATAGATGCAAAGGGTGACATACTTCAACCACGCTGGACTCGTGAGTGGAGAAAGAACAAAGAAAATCAATTAGGAGCACGTTCTACGCAACCTAAGATAAATTCCAAACACGCTGAAATCGTGTGAGGAAGAAGAGGCTCCAATCACGCTAAAATCGTGAAAAGAGGTAAACAAATTCCAAACAAGCTGAAATCGTGTGAGGAAAAGAACACTCTAACCACGCAAAAAAATCGCGAGAAGATGTCAGAAACCACTCGGGCTTGCGCTTCACGTGTCCTGAGATAAATTCCAAACATGCTGAAATCGTGTGAGGAAAAGAGACACTCTAACCACGCTGAAATTGTGAGAAGAGGTCAGAAACCGCTCGGGCTCGCGCTTTACGCGTCCCGAGATAAAATCCAAACACGCTGAAATCGTGTGAGGAAAAGAACACTCTAACTACGCTGAAATCATGAGAGGAGGTCCAAAAGCAACCCGCCCAACGCGTCTACAACGCAACCTAGGATAAATTCCAAACACGCTAAAATCGCGTAAGGAACGGGACACTCAAACCACGCTGAAATCGTGAGAGGAGGTCTAAAAGCGACCCGCCCAGCGCGTTTACAACGCAACTTGGGATAAATTCCAAACACGCTGAAATCGCGTAAGGAACGGGACGCTCAAACCACGCTGAAATCGTGAGAGGAGGTCCAAAAGCGACCCGCCCAGCGCGTCTATAATGCAACCTGGGATAAATTCCAAACACGCTGAAATCGCGTAAGGAACGGGACACTCAAACCACGCTGAAATCGTGAGAAAAGGTCCAACAAACTATCAGGCGCGTGCCCGGCACAACCTGAGAAAGTCCCGGAGGACAACGATCCCAAACGCCGCTCGGCGTAAAAGGATAAACGATAAAAGATAACACAAGATGCAAATAAATGCAAGTAAGGTGTGCAAGACAATACAAGTGGAAGAGTGCATAAGAATGCGGGTGGAAGGGTGCATAACTTTGAAGCAGGCTTGATCTTGCGGTTGAGGTAGAGGCACACTCATACTTCGGAGCATTGACAAGGCTTGACAAGGTACATCCAGAATACAATCACGGAATTTTTTGAAGTTGAAGCACACTCAGATGCTTCGATCTTCGCTCTTTTCTTTTGCTTTGCAGTCCGGAACCTATATAGCTTCAGATTGGTCCTGGTTTTACTGTTCTCACATGACCTGGGTTGAACCCTGCGATTTTATGAAAGAACAAATCTTGTTTTGGAGAATGGCACAGCACTCTGAGCACAAAACAATTTTATTGTGGAATTTTAGATTGAGAAGCGAGTTCTTACCGGGGTATTGAGCCTACGACTGACCATAGCAAAAATGACTCAACAACTGAAAACAAAAGGTAAACAACCTAAACATATCTACTGACACTTGAAACGACTCAAGACAAGAATCGAGACAAACAAAACAAAAGAGACGACACTCAGATGTATTACGAAGACGACAGACCTCTCAGATCGCGAGGAGCCAGTTTCTCCAGGTATTGTTTCCCACCCTTTCTCATTTGTGATTCTCACATCACTCGGCCCTCAGGCTCTATTTTTCTCTCAAAACCCTTTCTTTACTTTTTCTCTCAACGTACACCTCTCTATTGTTCAGTCTCTCATTTTATATCCCTCCCCTGGTTGGTTGATAGATAAACAAGAAGTTGCGGGCTGTTGCCCAAAATTATTAGCTCGCGGCTACTTCCTCCGATGACGTTTAGTCGATGCCTCGGAGTGGAGTAACTTGATCCATTCCAATTCGTGCTTCGCACTTGGCTTGATACCTCGTTGCTTGGAGGATGAGAGAGCTTTCAGCCCTTTGTTGTTAACTTCAGTTGTGCCCTCTTCTGGCAGGTAGAGTGCCCTTCTTGGCAAGTATGTTGAAAATGGGAGAAAGACAGGAAGCCTGACTCAACTGTGCCCCTAGTTCATTATTTTGACCATTTTTTGTTTTTGGTTTTCTACTAAAATAATTTTGACCAAAATGAGAGTTAGATTAACACGCTTGTTCAATTTTTGATTTGAAATCATGCAAGTCAGGTTATGAGCACTGAAAATTTTCCTTTTTGGGTCCAAGATATGGTCCAGTTTTTGGAAAAAATGGAGCAAATTTTCGAGAAAATTAGTCAGCCTCAGTAAAAATTCTCAAAAACTGTTTTTGCAAACGGCCACTGCTCAACGAGCACGGAGCCTACTCTTGAGATGCACGATCTCAGATCCATAAACAACGGAAAATTGCCCCTTGTCTATAGGACACTGCATGGCAACGGAAAGTTGCCCCTTGTTTGAATAACACCGCAACATATTGAATGGCAACAGAAAGTTGCCCCTTGTTTGGATGATGCCACAACGAATTGTAATCAGTCCTTAGAGTGACGATCACAACCGAACTCTCGGATACAGAAAAGACAAAGATGACTAGAACCATCACATGGACACAATCAAATTTGAAGTGTTTTTACGGCTGGACTTCAGAATGAAGTTGCCTACGTATCCCAAAGATGGGAATCAAGCCTTACGTAGTTCAAGGTTAAGGTACACTCGTGTATTAACCCTCTCCTTTTGCGCTCTAACTTTTGCCAAGGACGCCCTTTCTGGGTTTTCAACCTTGCGAGCTTTGTTGTTGTTGTTGTTTTTTTTTTTTTTTTTTTTTCAATTCTTTTCTTTTCTTTTTTCCATTCTTTGCATTTTTTCCTTTCTTTCTTTTCTCTTTTTTTTCATTTTTGTTCTTTTTCTTTGCTCTAACTTTTGCCTGGGTCGCCCTTCCGGGTTTTCGGCCCAGCGAGCCTCTCAAGGGTAAAAGTGTAGCTTTGTCCATGTCAAATGGTTTTGAAATCCTGAAGTCATCTGAATCCAAGAGAATGGCTGCTGTTTGCTGACGATGTAGAAGTCCATCCAATGGGGGCTGAATTGCCCCTAGTGTTGTGGATAGGAACTCCGTTGTTCTTCAGCAATACTTTCTTCTTTCTTCCCTTCTCGGACTTGGTATTCTTGCCGATCTTCATTGATTTGCAGGATGATCCATCTTCGGCTTTTCGAGCGCACCTGACATTTTTCTGTCCCTAGTTCGAGGGGTGTTCCTGATCTATCTTCGCAAGCTCCCTTTGATCACATCTGACATTCTCACCCCTAGTTCATGGGCTGCTTCTGATCTGGCCACACGGGCCTTACATTGTGGTTGACCGTTGAACATTCTGAATTTAAGTCCAAGGTTTGAAAATGAGGGGTCGAGTCTTGAGGCTGAGAGCGATCCTAGGCTGCACAATCTCAAGAGCGATTCCACACAGGTCTTCGCAGGATCGCGCAAAACATTTTTTTTGAAATCTTTAAGAAAGCGACTAATCGCTCATGCTGAAGATAGTGTGGAGCCAATCTGGATCAAGCCAGGATCCTTCTCAGTACTCACATTAACAAGCATGATCTCATTCATTAAGGGACTAGCATGCCTCTCTTTCTCTCAATTGATCAAATTTTTGCAAAACCCAAGGAATTCCTTCCTCTTCGTTTTCATCACAATGTTCAAAAACAGTTTTGAAAAACTTAGGTCAACGGAATGACTTAAAAGCACAGAAAAGCAGGTGAAATGCACTGTCGTTCCATTCAACTTTCTGGCACAACTAGCACAAGGCAGAAGCAAGCACAAGAGCATGAAAAACCACTGCTGTTTCATTCATAACTATTGGTGTAACTGGCTTCATGGCAGAAATAGACTCAAAAGAAAGTGAAACGCCAAACACAAAACAAAATAGTGATGCCCGAGGTAACACCCCCGGAATCACCTGACTCTAACAAAACAAGACCGACTCGATACAACAAGACAGACCCGGAACAAAAAGACTGACTCAAAACAAAGAGACAGACTCAAAACAATACAACAAAACTGACCTAAATACCCAAGTCAGAAATTAGTATTCGCAAATGCTCAAAACAGTGCGTGCCACACGCCACATCTAGAGCAAATCGAGCACCACCCGCAGCTGGTTCATCCCCCGATCACATCACATTATCCCCCACAAGTTCACTGATCCAGTGCTGATAGACTTTGCAGGACCCGGCGCAACGATGACCTTGTTGTCAATCAGATCTTGTATTTCATGGCGAAGACGGTAACAACTATCAGTGACGTGGCCAACTTGTTGATGGAAGGCACAGTACTTGGCCGGATCATGGGAGGGGGGAAGTTTATCTGGCAGTGGCCGCAGCTCCAGGGGTTTCAAATCCCCCTTTTTAATCAGGACCCTCAAAGCCGCTGATAGAGACATGTACAGTGGGGTGAACACCCTCTGGCCCCAAGGTGGGTGTTTTGAGGTTTGTGGAGTTTTGCTGGACGTGCCAACAAAGGGATTGACAGGCGTTGACTGGGTTTGCTGATCTCTTCCAAGCACGGGATTAGAGCTGAAAGGGACATTCCTGGTGCAACGACCCTTCTCCCGACTTGCCCCTTGATTTGAACTACTCTCATTCTGAGTGGCGAAAGTGTCATCCACAGTTTTTGCAACAACTGCGAGTACTTGCTGTTTGTTCAGCCCTTCGGCTTTCAAAGCCTCAATATCCCACTGTAGGTGTTCATAGGGACCAATGCCTGCCCCTACCTTGTTCTTACCACTTGCCTCCACTTTGCTAAGAGATTGGCCTTCTCCCAATGCAGCCCGTCCCAAGGTTAGGGAGCCCTTTGATATGAACTCCCTGGTATGTGATGCGTTTGACGACGGAGCCAAAACTCTGAAGGCCAAATCTGCCACAGTTCTCTGAAGATCTTTGATCATCCTCATCAGCTCAGAAGTAGTGGGTTCATGGGTTTGGGATAATTGGGGTTCAGATGCACCCATCATGCATAAGTCCATGCTTTCCGGGATAAACACCTCAGGCTTGGGTAGATGGGCTGGGGTGATGTATACGCTGGGGTCGTAGGTGGACGACAGTATATGGATGAGGTTGAGATGTAGAGGTGACGGGTCAGTACTAACCTGAGGTCCTTTTAGTGGAGCTAGGGTCTCTTCGTGAATAAGATCCTGAATCTTATGACAGAGGCGGATGCAACGGTTTGTATCATGACCGTGCTGTTGATGATAGACACAGTATTTAGTTGGGTCATATCTTGGTGGAAGAGGGTTTGGAAGGGGTTGGGGTTCTAGGAGTTCTAGGTGCCTTTCTTCTCGCAGCTTTTTCAAAGCTTGAGAGAGACTCATGTAAAGAGGATGGAATTTTTGGGCTTGGGGCCAAGTTGAAGTGGTTGGTTTTTGGCCATTGAGGGAAGTGGTGATAGTGTCTACTTCTGAGCATTTCGCAGCTGTGCTACCATCAGTAGTAGCATTGGAACTGCGAGCAACATTCCTCTTCAAAGGCTCATTATCTTCTGCAAAGATCCCTTGTCTGATGGCATCCTCAATTTGAACCCCCATTTCATGAAGGGCTGGAAAGGTAAACAGAGGTAGAACGACCATCTTTTGCAGCAACTTGCCATACAGATTCCGAACAATCATCCTGATCTGATCTTTGTCAGAAGGCCTTGTAGTCATCATTGAGGCCTTTGCTCTCCATCTCGTGACGAACTCTGAGAAATCCTCATTTGGCTCTTGGCAGGTGACTTCAAGATCACGAGTCGTGACCTCAATCTGTGTGTTGTAGGAGTATTAATCACTGAAGGCCTCAGCCATCTCTTCCCAATTCTGTTTCACAGAGTTCTCCAATTTCGCATACCAGATTGCGGCTATCCCAGACAGGGTTCGGCTGAATAGTGACAATTTCTGGGCTGTGGTCAAACCCATTGGCCTCAAGATATCAGAAAACAGTTGGAGGTGCACCATTGGATCTTCAGAGCCATCGAATCGATCGATATGTGGCATCTTGAACCGATCCGGTAATGTCACCACTGAGTCGGTATAACCATCCTCTATATAAGGAATAGAGTGGGCCCCCTGAGACTTTTTGAACAATTTCTCAAGCTTGCTTACTTTCAATGCTGTGGGGTCCGTTTTGAACTTAAAGGGGGAGCCTGGTAGGTTGGTGGGTGTTTTAGATAGCTGGGGTAGAACTGGGGGCGGAGCTGGCCCAACTGGAATGTCCGCATCATCCTGGACGTGGGTTGCCTCCCCCAGTATGGGAACTCTTGGTAGGGGAGGAGCCTAGTGTGAAGTAGATACTCCAGTTTGCTGCTCTAGCTTGGCAATTATCCCTGCCTGTTGGGCTATGACCACAGCCTGTTTGTAACGACCCTCGTTACTGATTACCAGTAACCACCGAATTATATACTGATTATTGCTAAATTGAATTGATAACGATTGATCATTGAGTTAATTGAAGTATTGAATAGACCGATGGAAATCGAAACTGAAATTGAATAAGTTTAGTTATTGAATTGCACATTGCATCTGTTTAATTGATAGATTGTCTGTTTGAATTATATGTTTAAATTGTTAATTGAAGGCCTTATCGGCGGCCGATTTAGGAACCGTTTAGTGTTTTAGAATCAGTAGAATATTTGTGAATTAATGGTATATTATCTGAAAAATCGATTAGGAATGATTAAACTAGATTAGAATAAGTTAATTGAAATGTTGGCCTTATTTACACTTTTGCCATAGTTAGTGGCCATTTGTTTATTACTATTTGAGGGCCTTATACACTTAGAGAAAACATTTGATCAGCTCTTCTTCTTGCTTACAACCGACCAAATTAGAGAAGTAGAGAGAGAGAGTAAGAGAATTGGCTTGGTCTTGTAGATTTAACTTGAATCTTGAAGAATTGGAGCATATGTTGGCAAAATTAAACTTCTAGACAAGAAATTGAAGACTTAGGTAAGTGAATTCATTGCATTCTTGTTATCTTGGAGCATCATCTTGCATGTATCATGATTATAGAGAAGTTAAGACATGAATTTGCTCATTTATGTGGAATTAGAACTCCATTGTTGCATGCATGTTGAATTTGTTGATTTTTGAGGTTGAATTCATGGTCAATTGGTACATGCAAGCTCATATTCATATTTAGTCCATGATTTCATTTCATTTGCCAACTATTGAGCTCTTTAGAGCAAGATTTGGAGATTTAAATTGGTTTGAAACTCATGCATTGCATGTTTTCATTTTATTTGTAAAAATGGGTTTGAAATTGTATTTAATTGACTCACCTTTGGGGCTTGAATTCTTAAATTGGCTTTTGAAACTTGTTATATATTGAGTTGGGATGTATTCCCCAGAATTTGGGCCCAAGAGGTTGAGTTTTGGATGGTAGAATACTTGGTTCGAACTTGGGAGACAAATCTGGAAATTCCAGATTTGGCTTCCTCGCTCGAGCGAAGGATTCCTCGCTCGAGCGAGCCCTTTGGTTTTGCCAGCTCGCTCGAGCGAGCATCGAGCGACCATCGCGCGTAAAAATTGAGCAACCAGTACTTTCACTGTTCATGCAGATCGCTCGAGCGAAGGATTTCTCGCTCGAGCGAATCCTTTGATTTTGGAAGCTCGCTCGAGCGAAGGAAGGCTCGCTCGAGCGAGGTGTCTATTTTCAGCAACTTTTGAAAAATGCCTTCCAAGTGTAATTTTGCATCCTCATCTCATCATAGGCATTCTTAGGCCTAGTTTAAGGCATCTTATTGAGGATTTAGACATAGAACCACACCGAGGAAATTTAGGGATTTAATTAACATCCTTTCCAACTGTAAACTTAGTGTGTGTTCTATTCTGTTAATTGTTTAGGGTTGGCTCTCGGGGACACGCTCTAGCTGCTAATAGCCCAATCTCTGTGAGTAACAGACTGTGTAAAGATATGTTCAAAATGGTTATCTTTTGAATACTGAACTGAAATGTTTATTGAACTGATATTGTTTATTGAATGAATGCATGTCCTGTATTTCGAATTGTATTGTGGCATCCTTAGCACCCATTGTTATTGATTGATACAGAGCTCTGTCGGTTTCCTCGTGGAACCATATTGTATTGATGGCCATCACTATTGTTGGGTCTGTTAAGGCCCGGTCCTTTTGGACCTATTGTTATAGGCTAATGGATGTACCACATATGACTGATTGATTGAAATACTGATTGATCGAAATACTGATTGATTGAAATATTGAAAGATTGAAATACTGCTAAATGAATTGATTTCATTACTGTAAGGACATTCATTCATAACCCCTTTACACATTATGTTATTCACTGGGCTTTAGCTCACTGTTTATATATATATGTAGGTTCTCAGCAGCCCGACCGGAGCTAGGAGCGTGGGATTGGTCCCCAGTTTTGTCAAGCCAGCCTATGTGCCTCATTGCGAGGTTCCGTGTTGCCATGCTATGGCTTTGGGGTCTTTTGTATTTCCCCTGACTGTCTCACTGTTTTGTACTGTTGTGGGACTATTGTATAGACTGTTACTGTTTACTGTACTGTCCTAGGGGTTAAGTCCCTGTTTTTACCGACTGTTATGGATATGTATATAAATGTATGCCGTATTGTACTGTACTGTTTTATGTGCATGTGAATGAAAAACTTTTGGCATACAGATTGTCACAGCTCGTTGGACACTATTCATTTATTGTTTTGGCTTCCGCCAGGCCCTGAACTCTGTTATATTGTATGATTGTTAAGCAGGCCTTCGGTAATCACGGATTACTGGCCAGTTACGGTGCTAAACCCATAGGGCCGGGTTTGGGTCGTGACAGAGTGGTATCAGAGCGATACTTAACCACGAGTTATACCGCACACACGTGTCCAAATGAGCTATAGGGTGTCCTAGAAAAGTGATTAGGACATTGCATTAACATGAAAAGTGTGTGATTATGATATGACTGGATACATGTTAATGTGATAACTGCTTAAGTGTACAACTGTTTATGTTATAATTGCTATAACTGTCATAACTGTTTATAGTGAAATGGACAATGCAAATGAACCTGGATCATCATCCTCTGAGGCCAGAATGGCCAGACTTGAACAACTGATGGGACTAGTAATTGAAAGACTGGATCAACAACAAAACCAACAGCCACCTCCTCCTCCTCCGGTTCAGCCGGAACAGAATGCACCAAATGTACAGAATGAGAATGCTAATGAGGTGGACATTATTGCGTTGACTCATAAGTTCAGCAAGATGAAACCGCCGTCCTTTCAGGGAGGCTTAGAACCGCTAAAGGCTGAAGCATGGGTCCTTGAAACAGAAAAATTATTTGAGGTGTTTCCGTGCTCAGAAGCACACAAGGTATTGTTAGCCACCTTTACACTACAGGAAGAAGCTAGAAGGTGGTGGATGTTGACTCGTGATGCAAACACCGTAGTGACTTGGGCTCAGTTCAAGGAGTCCTTCTTTGAAAAATATTTTCCCCAGTGCATCAGGGACAGAAAAGTAACTGAGTTTGAACAGTTGAGACAGGGCAAAACGTCTGTTGCCGAGTATGAGAAGCAATTTACCGAACTTGCTAGGTATGCACCACACATGGTGGATACCGATTACAAGAAGGCCAGGAGATTTGAAGGCGGCCTTAGTGTTGCTATACAGGACCGCATAAATGTTTTGAAAATGCCAACTTATGTGGGTGTTCTCGACCGGGCATTAATGGCCGAGTCAAATATTGCAGCAGTGAAACAGTCTGAAACACCAACCACCGAGTGGCAAGGCAAAAGGCAAGGGTTCAAGTTTAAGAAAGGCAAGCATAGCTCATCGAATAAGAAACAGAATACGGGGTCAATGTCTAGCCCCAGCCAAGGGAGTGGGTTCACTCCACCCTGTTCTATATGTGGCAACAAGCACAAGGGAGTTTGCTATCAGATTTCTGGAGCTTGTTTCAAGTGTGGCAAGGTGGGCCACAGGATTAAAGATTGCCCCTCTAACCCGCAATCAAGTAGTAAAGCTGCACCAAGCGCAGCAGCATCAACTGCAACCCCAAAACCGAATCCCAAAGCTACCGGGAAAGAGCCTGTGAGGCAGGGCCGAGTATTTGCCCTAGTACCGGGAGATGTTCAGAACACTGAGACTGTTGTGTCAGGTATCCTCTCTATCTGTGCTCAGAATGCTTATGTATTGATTGATTCGGGGTCTACACATTCTTATGTGTCACATGCTTTTTCGCGTAAATTGAATAGACCCTTAGAACCCATGAATTATCTGCTAGCTGTATCATCACCTGTTGGGGGATCCATGACATGTGCATATATGTATCCTGCTTGTGAGATTATTGTTGGGGATATGCATCTGTTTATTGATTTACTACCGTTGAATATTGATCATTTTGATGTAATATTGGGGATGGATTGGTTACAAAAATATCATGCCGCTATCGATTGTGTGACCAAACAAGTTGTTTTCCGACCACCTGGTTTGCCTGAATTTGTATTTAGTGGAGTTGGAGTAGTACCCCCTCCATATCTGATTTCTTCTGTAAAGGCTGTCAAATTGATTAGAAAGGGGTGTAAGGGATATCTGTGTTCTGTACTGACTGTATCTGCTACTGATAATGTTAAAACTGATGTGAATTGCATTCCTATAGTTAGAGAATTCCCAGATGTATTTCCAGATGATCTACCAGGGGATTTGATTGACAGGGAGATTGAGTTTACTGTTGATATAGTACCGGGTACACAGCCATTATCTAAAGCCCCCTACAGAATGGCTCCAACTGAACTGAGAGAATTGAAAGTACAATTGCAGGAACTGCTGGACAAGAAGTTTATCAGGCCTAGTACTTCACCGTGGGGTGCTCCTGTTTTATTTGTGAAGAAGAAAGATGGTTCACTGAGACTGTGCATTGATTACCGTGAACTGAATAAGGTAACTGTAAAGAATAAATACCCATTGCCGCGTATTGATGACTTGTTTGATCAGTTACAGGGTGCACAAGTGTTTTCCAAGATTGATCTCAGATCGGGGTACCATCAACTGAAAGTAAAACCGGAAGACATTGATAAAACTGCTTTTAGAACAAGGTATGGCCACTATGAATTTTTAGTTATGCCGTTCGGAGTCACGAATGCCCCAGCTGCATTTATGGACCTCATGAACAGAATTTTTAAACCATACCTTGATGATTTCATTGTGGTATTCATTGATGACATATTGATATATTCTAAGACTGTAGAAGAACATGAACAACATCTGAGACTTGCCCTACAAACCTTAAGAGAACAGAAACTGTATGGTAAACTGTCTAAATGTGAATTTTGGCTTGATCATGTGATGTTTTTGGGACATGTTGTTAGCAAAGATGGAATTTCTGTTGACCCGCAGAAAATTGAAGCTGTAGTAAGCTGGCCTAGACCAACCAATGTGACTGACGTCCGAAGCTTTTTGGGACTAGCCGGGTATTACAGAAGATTTGTCAAAGATTTCTCCAAAATTGCCTTACCACTGACACAGTTGACACGGAAGGGGATATCATTTGACTGGACTGACCAGAGAGAATCAGCATTCCAAGAATTGAAAACTAGACTTGTGACTGCACCAATCCTGACTCTACCTACAGGTACGGATGGTTATACTATTTTTAGTGATGCTTCTCATAAGGGTTTGGGATGTGTTTTAATGCAGAATGGGAGAGTTATTGCTTATGCTTCCCGACAGTTGAGACCGCATGAAAAGAATTACCCAACCCATGATCTTGAACTTGCTGCAGTAGTATTTGCATTGAAAATCTGGCGTCACTATTTGTATGGAGCAACATGTGAAGTCTACACCGACCATAAGAGCCTAAAGTACTTTTTCACTCAGAAAGAACTGAATATGAGACAGCGGAGATGGCTAGAACTGATCAAAGATTATGACTTACAGATTTTATACCATCCGGGAAAAGCCAACACCGTTGCCGATGCATTGAGCCGAAAGTCAATTGCCAACTTAGCCTGTTTGCTCACCGGGCAGAAAGAATTGCTTCATGATCTGGAAAAGTCTGAAATTGAAATTGTTTTGAAAGAACAAGGTGGAACCTTAGCTGCTATTTCTGCTCAACCAGCCTTGATTGAAGAAATTAAGGAAAAACAGCAACTGGATGATTACTTGAAGAAAATCATTGAAGAAAGGGATTCAAAACTGAAACCGGGATTCAAATTTGAGAACAATGTACTGAAATTTCAAGATAGATTGTGTGTACCAAATGATTCTGAATTGAAAAGAAGAGTTCTGCAAGAAAGCCACAGTTCGAAGTTTTCGATTCACCCGGGGAATACGAAAATGTATCAAGACTTGAAACAGAATTTTTGGTGGCCAGGAATGAAGAGGGAAATTGCCGACTTTGTGTCCAAGTGTCTTCATTGCCAACAAGTTAAAGTTGAACATCAACGACCTGCTGGATTACTGCAACCTTTATCCATACCAGAGTGGAAATGGGAGCATATCACGATGGATTTCATTGTTGGATTACCTCGCTCCAGGAAAGGTATGGACTCTATTTGGGTTATTGTTGATAGACTGACTAAATCTGCACACTTCCTACCTGTCAAGACAATTTATAATGCGGACAGATTGGCTGTTATTTATATTGATGAAATTGTTAGACTGCATGGAGTGCCTGTATCTATTGTTTCTGACAGGGATTCGAAGTTTACATCGAGGTTCTGGCAAAGCCTACAGACTGCATTGGGTACTGAATTGAGGCTGAGTAGTGCCTATCATCCTCAGACAGATGGACAGTCAGAAAGGACCATCCAAACTTTAGAGGATCTACTGAGAATGTGTGTCCTTGACTTTCAAGGAAATTGGGAAAGTCATTTGCCATTAGCTGAATTCGCCTACAACAACAGCTACCATTCGAGTATTGGTATGGCGCCTTTCGAGGCATTGTATGGCAGGAAGTGTAGATCTCCGATTTGCTGGGCAGAAGTTGGAGATGGGCCATTGGTTGGGCCCGAAATTGTTTATGAAACGACTGAAAAGGTAAAACTGATACAGCAAAGATTGAAAACTGCACAGAGTAGACAGAAAAGCTATGCTGATGTCAGAAGACGAGACAGGGAGTATGAAGTAGGTGATCACGTGTTTGTGAAAGTGACACCAATGAAAGGCCAGACTCGTTTTGGAGTCAAAGGCAAGTTAGCGCCGCGGTATGTCGGACCGTATCAGATCATTGAGAAAATCAATCCGGTGGCGTATCAAGTTGCACTTCCTCCTGAAATGGAGCATATGCATAATGTCTTCCACATTTCGATGTTGAGAGACTATCTTCGAGATCCGTTCCATGTGATTGAGCCTACTCGGATAGTGTTGAGTGATGACTACACTTATGAGGAACGGCCTATACAGATTGTGAACCGACGGATCAAGAAACTGAGGAACAAAGAGATTCCGTTAGTGAAAGTTGACTGGCAGAATCATGGTGGTGTGTATGCCACTTGGGAAAGGGAAGATGACATGATGAGAAGATATCCTGATTTGTTCCCACTGGATCCTGTTTTCTTCCAAACTGAAGGTAACTCGAGTTTAGAGGACTAAACTCCTTATAAGGAGGGGAGACTGTAACGACCCTCGTTACTGATTACCAGTAACCACCGAATTATATACTGATTATTGCTAAATTGAATTGATAACGATTGATCATTGAGTTAATTGAAGTATTGAATAGACCGATGGAAATCGAAACTGAAATTGAATAAGTTTAGTTATTGAATTGCACATTGCATCTGTTTAATTGATAGATTGTCTGTTTGAATTATATGTTTAAATTGTTAATTGAAGGCCTTATCGGCGGCCGATTTAGGAACCGTTTAGTGTTTTAGAATCAGTAGAATATTTGTGAATTAATGGTATATTATCTGAAAAATCGATTAGGAATGATTAAACTAGATTAGAATAAGTTAATTGAAATGTTGGCCTTATTTACACTTTTGCCATAGTTAGTGGCCATTTGTTTATTACTATTTGAGGGCCTTATACACTTAGAGAAAACATTTGATCAGCTCTTCTTCTTGCTTACAACCGACCAAATTAGAGAAGTAGAGAGAGAGAGTAAGAGAATTGGCTTGGTCTTGTAGATTTAACTTGAATCTTGAAGAATTGGAGCATATGTTGGCAAAATTAAACTTCTAGACAAGAAATTGAAGACTTAGGTAAGTGAATTCATTGCATTCTTGTTATCTTGGAGCATCATCTTGCATGTATCATGATTATAGAGAAGTTAAGACATGAATTTGCTCATTTATGTGGAATTAGAACTCCATTGTTGCATGCATGTTGAATTTGTTGATTTTTGAGGTTGAATTCATGGTCAATTGGTACATGCAAGCTCATATTCATATTTAGTCCATGATTTCATTTCATTTGCCAACTATTGAGCTCTTTAGAGCAAGATTTGGAGATTTAAATTGGTTTGAAACTCATGCATTGCATGTTTTCATTTTATTTGTAAAAATGGGTTTGAAATTGTATTTAATTGACTCACCTTTGGGGCTTGAATTCTTAAATTGGCTTTTGAAACTTGTTATATATTGAGTTGGGATGTATTCCCCAGAATTTGGGCCCAAGAGGTTGAGTTTTGGATGGTAGAATACTTGGTTCGAACTTGGGAGACAAATCTGGAAATTCCAGATTTGGCTTCCTCGCTCGAGCGAAGGATTCCTCGCTCGAGCGAGCCCTTTGGTTTTGCCAGCTCGCTCGAGCGAGCATCGAGCGACCATCGCGCGTAAAAATTGAGCAACCAGTACTTTCACTGTTCATGCAGATCGCTCGAGCGAAGGATTTCTCGCTCGAGCGAATCCTTTGATTTTGGAAGCTCGCTCGAGCGAAGGAAGGCTCGCTCGAGCGAGGTGTCTATTTTCAGCAACTTTTGAAAAATGCCTTCCAAGTGTAATTTTGCATCCTCATCTCATCATAGGCATTCTTAGGCCTAGTTTAAGGCATCTTATTGAGGATTTAGACATAGAACCACACCGAGGAAATTTAGGGATTTAATTAACATCCTTTCCAACTGTAAACTTAGTGTGTGTTCTATTCTGTTAATTGTTTAGGGTTGGCTCTCGGGGACACGCTCTAGCTGCTAATAGCCCAATCTCTGTGAGTAACAGACTGTGTAAAGATATGTTCAAAATGGTTATCTTTTGAATACTGAACTGAAATGTTTATTGAACTGATATTGTTTATTGAATGAATGCATGTCCTGTATTTCGAATTGTATTGTGGCATCCTTAGCACCCATTGTTATTGATTGATACAGAGCTCTGTCGGTTTCCTCGTGGAACCATATTGTATTGATGGCCATCACTATTGTTGGGTCTGTTAAGGCCCGGTCCTTTTGGACCTATTGTTATAGGCTAATGGATGTACCACATATGACTGATTGATTGAAATACTGATTGATCGAAATACTGATTGATTGAAATATTGAAAGATTGAAATACTGCTAAATGAATTGATTTCATTACTGTAAGGACATTCATTCATAACCCCTTTACACATTATGTTATTCACTGGGCTTTAGCTCACTGTTTATATATATATGTAGGTTCTCAGCAGCCCGACCGGAGCTAGGAGCGTGGGATTGGTCCCCAGTTTTGTCAAGCCAGCCTATGTGCCTCATTGCGAGGTTCCGTGTTGCCATGCTATGGCTTTGGGGTCTTTTGTATTTCCCCTGACTGTCTCACTGTTTTGTACTGTTGTGGGACTATTGTATAGACTGTTACTGTTTACTGTACTGTCCTAGGGGTTAAGTCCCTGTTTTTACCGACTGTTATGGATATGTATATAAATGTATGCCGTATTGTACTGTACTGTTTTATGTGCATGTGAATGAAAAACTTTTGGCATACAGATTGTCACAGCTCGTTGGACACTATTCATTTATTGTTTTGGCTTCCGCCAGGCCCTGAACTCTGTTATATTGTATGATTGTTAAGCAGGCCTTCGGTAATCACGGATTACTGGCCAGTTACGGTGCTAAACCCATAGGGCCGGGTTTGGGTCGTGACACTGTTGCTTGGCGAATTTTGTTTGACAGACAGCGTCTTGCTGCATGGCTTTCATACTATCCTGGAGTTGGCGCACCATCTCTTCCAGACTCGACATATTGTCCTGGTCTAACTGAGCAACCGATATATCTCCCTGAGGTAAAAAACAGATATCTCAACCCAACTGCGCACAGGTGAGATGGATAATGACCGCTGATCCGAAGACTGTTGAACTGATGATCTGTGCCTGACTGGCGTTTTTACCCTGCCTCTGGCAAAGGAACACTGATTGCCCTTGAACTGAATCTCTGACCCGACAAAGTCTATCAGCACAAGTCCAATGTACCTGGGGGATAGTGGAGCCTTCTGAAGCTATAGTTCTAGGACTACCTAGCAAAAGAGAAAACAGACAACATCTCAGCTCAATTTCACTGGAATGGATATAAGCATAGCGGAACGACTGTACTCAATACTGATCACTGTTCCCCAAATAACTGTCCCAAAACTGATACCCTCAGGTAAAACTGATTCCCCAAATACTGATGCCCGCAGGCCTGATACTCAGACTCGCAAACTGATACATGCATTCCTGTAGAGACGCACTCCAAAAGCACATAGCAAATAAGTGAGAGCCAAAAACACCCCTATTTTGGGGTAAGGTTTGCCTGTCCTATTTTGTCAGGAGCTAGGGTTTCACTACGCACGCAACGGTTTCAAACAACATATGATCGGGTAAGCAACTTGTCCTAGCTTGGAATGGTCACTATGGATTCCGAATATGCACTAGGTTGAATGGTCAAAAGGGTGCCCCGGTAAAACCGAGGTTTGTGTTCCCATACTGGTAGAGCCCACAACCAGTCAGCCTTATGGTCATGCCTTGACAAGACAAGCCTTCGGCAAACCGTTCAGGAATAGCAGACGGCAAACACGGTGTCCTAGGTGCACCAATGCACATGTAATGCAAAGAAACACATAAGTGTAGTCAAAACAAGATATCATGAGTTCGAGTCAAGTTCTCTAACTCCCCAGCAGAGTCGCCAGAAACTGTAGACGTCCCTGAACGTCCCGGGAGGAGGACCCCCGTTCTGTTCATTTGTGGGTCTACTACAGTTCGGACTCAAATTGTCACGGTTCTTAATCTGAACCAAAGAGTCCAAATCTGGCAAATCGTTTTGAGAAAAGAAACAGATTTTTAGAAAAGAAGTGCCAAACATGGACTACTTTGCCAGATACAGAGTCGCCACCTAAATATTTTTTATGGGGGAATTTAGGAAACCCTGACTCATGCTTAAGGCCACGTGTCCGTCATCACTAAAGTTGCCTCGGCTCGGGAACTTGGGTACGATTGGGGAAGGTCAGCTATGAGCACCCCCTCTCGCCCGATCAAAGATCGGCCTCCACTAACTATGATATCTAGTTTTGAAAACATTATGTGTTCTTATTCCGGTTATTAGCCTAGATTTACTACGTGATGTGCACAACAAACAAGTATAGACTAAGTCGCCTAAATTTGAACAAAACATGTCATGTTTGTTTATTTGAAAATGGTTTGATGGTGCTACTCGCAAGTAGGCTAAGACATGAATTTTGCCACCCTCAAGTGGGCTTAGAAAATATGGTTTTGCCACTCTCTAATGGGCTTAAAACTCGCGTTCAATGTATTGTTCCAATTTAAATAACTCAACCTTCACCCACAGGCATTCAGGCAGTTATAACACGTAAGCACATAGCCTCATGGTAAGCATGCTATCATGGCAACACTCACACTCATGCAAGGATGCTAAAGCATAAATGCTTACCTAGTACTCCAAGCTAAAACAGAAACTAGTTAGTAATCATATGCATGATCCTAGTTCATGTTAAGTGGCTAATGCATCGCATACAAAATGTAACTAGAATAGGCTCGGCTAATCCTAGGATGGCATGTGAAATGCAATAACTCGGTACACGTATTCAAGTTGGAATGGAAATACTATGCAGTTAGTATGATGCGCCGAGCCCGGTGCATGCAAAACAGATAAATGAATGCAAACATGCTATCAATACTGTATGCTAATTGAAACACGCCTTAATCTAACCATCGAAAGCTAGTAAATAAAAGGGAAGAAAGACGTGGGGTTGGAAAACATACACACACTCACGCACACTTATTACACAATTGCCCTCGCTCGGAGGGTCCAAATAAATATTACACAACCAAATGAATACTACCAAAATAATTATTACAGAATTCTAATTAATTAACAAATTAAATGCAAAAGGAAGGTGGCCGCAGCCCCACCTTGGGATGCGTGAATGATGCATGCTCGACTCGCCTCGCCCGGAAACTCGCTGCCATAGCACTACTGCCTCTGTTTACAATGCCGTGCCCCTTTGAAAATTCTGAAAGTCTCCAGATCTGTTCTGAACTTCCTCCTGAGTGCTTCGGAATGCCACCGGCCAGAAAAAGAGGTCACCGGCCATTGGAACAGGACTATCGGCCAAATGTTGGACCACCGGCTGGACATTGATGGTCAGTCGGCACTGTATGTGGCCGGTCGGCCATTGCTTCCTGCAGAAATCTGTTTTTGACAGCAGCAGAGGACAGACAGTGCATGGCATGGAATTTTCAAAGCAATGTGTGCATGGCCACTTTCCCAATCATGTAATGGACTCAAGGGAGTGTGGCCCTCGACCCTCGGGCCATCAATCACGCATTTCAATGCATGATGGCCCAAAAGCCAAGTGTGCAACTTCGATATCAAATGAAATGCAAGCACAAAACACATCAAAGGGCCCCAACCCCTATCATGATCGATCAAGCGGCAAGGGATGCATGCTTAATGAAATGCAACCTAGGCATGGAGGCTAAGTATGCAACGTGAACATGCAAATGAACAATGTTTACTAGGCACGCAGCCTAAACATGTAAGCAAACATGGCATACGACAACATGCGATGATGGACTTAAACTAACATGGATAGCTCGCAAGCATGCCAAAATCAGTGGCCATGTGATGAAAATAAGGCAACCAAGATGCATGCAAACATGCACAATACAATGGCCCCGAGTCTAAGGCACAAAATACAACTCCACAAAGGCATTGAAATGATGAATTATGCTCAATGGTCCCGAAACATGCAAATATGCCACCCAATGCATGAAATAGCCCCCGAAACTCAAAATTAGGCACATGTATTGAACTATAATTATGCAAAGCAAGCCTTATTTGACCATGAAGCATAAAGACAGAGCCAAGGCAGTCCCAAAACATGCACATTTCTAGTTTAAAGTATGACCAACAAATGTTAACATGATGGACTAAAATAGCATGCAAATTTGGCTAGCAAGCATGGTTTACATGGCATGTATATGAAGTGTATGAGAACTCATCAAACCAACCAAAAACAGTGAATAAAACATGTCAAAATATGCCCAAATAACCACTGAAATGCAGCCAACAAGTGCAAAAATGATGAGTTCCTTTGAAAGGGCATGCAAGGGGTTACTCAACACATATATGATGGACACTTAGCATAGCAAAACCAACTCTGGAAATCAAATATGACAGCCCTAAAACTCACCAAAAAAGGCCTGAAATTGATCAATAAATCATACAATGGAAGGTCCTCTTGAAAGGCCTTGAGGAGGGTTGTTCCACACATGCATGAGGGACATAAAATATGGCCAAAAGGGCCTTGGACAGAGCTAAGGCAGACCTCGAAACCCTCAGAATGAGGCCTAAAACATGACTTCAAAGCATGCAAAAAGGGGTCCCTTTGGAAGGCCAATCATGCTAGTAAAGAGAATGAGGGGTGAGAGGGTCACCCCTCTATGATTTCAAGGCTCAAAACCTTATCAAAGCCACTTAAAATCCACTGGATTTCAGTGGCTAAGAGGCCAAAACAAGGCCAATGCAAATTCTCAAATGCATGGCTCAAAGCATGTGGAAATGAAACATGCAAGGAAGGAGATGATTCCAAACAGAAAAGTGACCTCAAACAAACTTAAAGAGGAGGTCAAAACAAGACTTTTTCCAGTTTATAACAAATCTCGAAAATGTTCACAAGTAAGGCTAAAATAGGATGCAAAAATAGTCCTAAAAGAGAGATAGAGGGTAAGGGGAAGTAGATGACCTCAAACAGCAAAGTGCCCTTAAACAAAGTTGAAGAGGAGCTCAAAAAAAAGACACTTTACAGTTTAGGTCGAGGCCCAGAAATGCTTGCAAATGGGGCTAAGTAATGAAGCAAAAGAATGCAAGAAAAGGGGAAATGAGGACTTACCCTTGTAACACAGCAATGTAGTAGCTTTTGGTCCAAGATTGTGAGCTCTCAGCCTCTGAAAATCAGCTTCAAGGGGCTGGAATGGATGGTGGAGGTGGTAGGCTAGGAGTTGTAGTGTAAAATGGCCAAGAACAAGGGTGTTTGGAGGTTGGAATAGAGAGATATGGAGGAGTGTGTGTGTATGAGCCTCTGAAAATTTTGAACCATGGAAAAGGAGAGGGGAGCCTTCCTTTATAGAGCCAAGAGACTAAAGCTTCTCTTAGAAGCTTCAAACCAAGAGCAAAGATCCTCAATACACGTGTATGGAGGATCTAGTCTGCGCCCTCCAGCTGGCATAGCTGGCATCCATTCAATCTGTAGAATACACCGGAAGGTCGTCGGCTAGCAAAATTGGTCGGCCAGCTACTTTAACTGGTTGGTCGGCCATTTATTTGGTCGGTCGGCCCTCTGTTTTGGTTGGCCGGTAGGAAAAATCTGCTCTGCAGGTCTAACTTCAAACGAGCATAACTTCTTCATATGAACTCCTTTTTAGGTCATTCTTATGTCCAAATTGAAGCTCCGGAAGTAAGATTTCCAATGGCACCAGCCTTGCATCAAAATTCCAACTGTACAAAAAGTTATGCATGTTTTGGTGAAGGCTGCTCAGTTTCGGTCCAACTGGGATGATGCCCAACTTCAACCAATCATATCTCCCCCATCTAGACTCGGATTTAGGAGATTCTTGAGTACAAAATGAAGCCCGGAAGTCTTCTTTCCAACGGTAGTGGCCTCATAGCTTAACTCCAAGTACACAGACAGATAAACCCGATTTTGCAAGGACCGCTCGACTCTCTCTTAGCGATTCATACCCAACTTCTTCCTCAGCTAGGTTTCTTCTCTCTTCTCCTCTTTTCTTCAACTATGAACCCCTAAACAAGGTGTTTTGAAAGATTTTTCAAAGATTTCATCTCTCTTTCATTCATTTCCACTTTGTCCTTGCTCGGTTTATCGAAAAGCGCATCATTTGACAAAATGTGAGCCTCGGAACATTGTAGAAACTTTATTTCAAAAATGTTTTGAAAGAGAGGGTTTTAAGGTCTAAAAACCATCCAAAATAACTTTGGTCCAAAATGGGGTGTGAAGTTGAGATTTGCCTCTCTCCTTGCCGAAGAAACTGGACCTTTGCCCTGCACACCTTTCTCCACCAAGTAAACCATCAGTAACGCCCAAGTCTTGAGGGCGGTCAAAAATGAGATGTTTACACAAGGTATTGTCACAGATTCATCCAAACGATTGACCCATACAAATCAATGGATTTGTGACATGGCCACATTACTTGGACCAAGCAAGCAGTGACTAATTTACTCAATAAGGAATATATATTTTGATTTTAATTTTGATTTTTATAATTTGAAGTAATTTTGCAACGTAAGTAAGGATAATTATTTAGGTTAGGTTTGGCATTTTCTAAAAAAATCAAAAAGTCAAAAAATCACTATCCTATTTAAGTCACATCACTTCTCTACCACATCACTTCAAAATCAATCCATATTTCAAAAAGTACACTTATTTAAAACATCCCAAACAACCTTTACGCTGTGTTTGGTTGGAGGATTTCATGAGGAATTTGGAAAGGGAAAGGAAAAAGTTAGGTGAAATATGAATAAAATATACCTATATTTCACCTAGTTTCACACACCTTTTCCCTTTCCCTTTCCAAATTCCTCCCAAAATCCCCCAACCAAACACAGTATTAAAGTAATCTTAGAGTATGGACACATAATATTTCATACTATTATGATTGGTGAAAAAAATAGATATGTAAAATATTGTGTTAAATAATTAAAAAATATAAAATGACAAATTAAATGACACGTCATATTCCGAGAATATTGAATATTTTCTCCATACGTAGAGGCATGTATACTTTGCTTGCCTCCGCACATTGAGACAGAGAGGGAAAGAGAGGGAGAGATGGAGAAGGTAGCAGGTTTGAGCCACCTGTTTGTGACGGTTTTCCTCTCAAACTTTGCAATTATAGTTGTAATTCCGGGCATTACAGATGTGACCATGTCCGCGCTTTGCCCCGGTGAAGATGAATGCTCTCTCGCCATCTACCTCTCCGGTTTCCAACAAGCTGTATGTATATATATATACACAATACATCTATTCATTTCTCTTCTTCATTTCTTATGCAGTTTATCTACCTATACACCGTGTTCAAATCTTTGCTCTTCTCTTTTTTCCTGTTTTAAACAACTATTGTTTTTGGGTACCTTGCAATCTTCATGAATATATATTATATGCTCTAAAAGCTTTAGTTGTTCATATATAGATATTCAGCATATGCCTCTCTCTCTCTCTCTCTCAAGTTTCTTGGAATATGCTGAAATCAAACATCTTGAATGATTAGTTTTAGGAAAAAGGAAGGATTATACACACTTTTTTGAATACTAGTTGGGTGTAACAGTGATTTCAACTAATTTTCAATCCACTTTTTTGATTTTATTTTTTGGGTCATCTGTATTATCTCCCACCTTTGGATGACATTATGGATTACATCTTTAATTATTACTTTTGGGAATAAAGGTGATACCGGATTAATGGGAGATAAAAAGATGTTCAATCAATTTTATTATTATTTTTTATTAACCAGTAATTGTAATGTCACATAAATGAACTTTTATCTTATGTTGCTTCATGGTTTTTCACATTTGTTCTCCTAATATTCCAAATATGTTTGTAGAGTTGTTGGCCATGATAGTGAATCTTGACTTGGGTTGGGGTATAAAATTAAACTAGGTTCAGAAGGGTACACGTAGTCGACTGTGACTCCTGCCCTTGGCCGGACTTGCTCACCTAAATATCAAACCTACCGTTCATCATGGCCATTCAAATTAACCTAACTCAAGTTTTGGTTCCATATATATATACACTACCACCCTTCAAAAGAATCAGATAGATCCAATTGTTGGTGTCCTTTTGTGGCTGCTTGATTGGGTTGTGAATGAGTGGTGTTGAGTTGAGTGTGAAGGTGTTTAAACTTTAATTTCTTTACATAGCGAGTCGAAGTTGAATGAGTTTTTAATGAGTTGAACATGAAATTATACTCAGCACTTATCAACCACTAAAAAAAAACCTAAAAGAGGTAGGATTAAATTTTTTCTTTGGACAAACTTATATAATTTGAAAATATACTTAACCAATACCATTAGTGTAAATTTTTTTTTTTTGTGTAGATGATCAGTTTGCACCAATAGCAACCTTACATGGAACATTCAATGGTATTAAATTGACAAGAGAGATAATCAAGAGAATATTGAGATCTAGTTATATTATAATGAGTTGGTGATTAGGAATTGTGGGTTATCTTATTATTAATTGATAGATATATGGATATGCAGATAACAGGAGTGGGAACGGTGCTGATGATGCCATTGATAGGAAAGATGTCGGATGTGTATGGAAGGAAAGCTTTGCTCACCCTCCCCTTGTCTCTCTCCATCATTCCATTTGGTATATATTATATATAGAAGAAATCATCATTCAGTGGTGATTTTATAAAGTTATTACAAATTCATGGAGAAGTTTATGATTTTGATTATTAATATTTATAAAATTTACTATTTATTTGTAATTATTTTTTAAAACTTACAATGCCCTGAAATTTCTCCTTATATATACACCCCTTCCTTGCTTGCTTTGCTTTTAAAAACACCAAACATGTCTTTGCAAGTTTGCAACCTTTCAAGAGCCATTCTGCTCTTTTATGTATAGTACATAGAATTCAATCATAAGAAAAATAAAAAAATAAAAAATAAAAAAAAATTACTGAACTTTAATTCTCCACACAAAATGGTGCCAAGCCCAATGCATTTTGTTTACTGACTTGGGCTGGGCCGAGCCCAATGAATTTTGTTTACTGACTTGGGCTGGGCCGACCAACAGATAAAACCTCAGGTTCAGGTTCCACCAAATGAGCTTAGCTTGGACAGGCTTGCAGTTGGGGTTGAAGGGCCGCCAACTAGCCTGTCAGCGAGTCAAGCTCGAGGGCTAGCCTTGCCTTAACCCAACTGGTCAAGATTTAAGAATATTTTTTTTTCAAAAAAAAAAAAAAAATTATGATGATGATATATATTTTGGCAGTTATATTGGCATACAGCAGGACAACGAATTTCTTCTACGCATATTATGTGTCAAAGACTCTGACTGCCATGGTTAGTGAAGGCAGCATTCTATGCCTCTCCTTGGCTTATGTGGTAATTTCAACCTTCACTCCATCAATGCATTAGACAATTATTTACCATAATCACCGAATGATTTGATTTGATGAGCATTTGATGAGCACCAGCGCCTGCCTACTCGAGAAATGCTGGAGACTTACAATGATATAATAAAAGAGTTGGACGCTATATGATAGAGGGTGTGACAAATTAAAAATTAACACATATTAGATATTATTGTAGATCTAATTAGAAGAACTTTTTAAAGGCTTCAAATGTTTTTCTTTTTTAAAAGCAATAATTATTATTATTTGTTTTTTAAACAAAATTTATTCATTAATTTAATTCAAAGTTACATCAAATACAATACATAATTTAGTCAAACTTTTGAACTTGACATTGATTTAATTGACAACATATTATGGTGTCAAAATTGTCAATTTGACATTATTTTAATTGATGTGACATTTTTATTTAAAGAATATAATAAAATTTTATTATGCAAAAATTTGACACACAAATTTTTTTTTTTCTTTGGCCCCTTCTTACCAATTATAGAATTAGCACCATTATGATATCACTGCTGGATAAGGAGAAAGGCTTTTCCCAGCCGGTGGGCCGAATTTAGATACTTATGTGAAACTGAGCCCATTTAGGCCCAAAAACATGTGTTGGGTGTGTCCGCATTCTAGGCCCAAAAAAGTGTTTGCAGGCAGTTAATACCGTTATGACACGCTTTCCGCCTAAACCCCAAATACCGAATTCAGCTCACAAAATGCTTGATTTCTGATTTATCTCTGATCTCTCTTTTCTTTCTACGCAGGCAGATAACATTTCGGGCCCGCGACGGGCTTCAGCATTTGGGATTGTCTCGGGTATGACCTCTGCTGCATTCGTTGGCGGCACCTTAGCTGCTCGCTTCCTCTCCACTGCTCAGACATTTCAGGTTCCCCCCATACTTCTTAAGAGAGTTAGATTCCCACTTTTGGGTATTGATGCGTTGTGAATGTCTGATGTTCTTGTTATTTCCCAATTCAGGTTGCTTCAATTGTATCAATGATTGCAGTCGTGTACATGAGAATTTTCCTCGAGGATACTAAGCCCAACACCGATTCTCTAAGGCAGCCAATCTTGACGAACGATGAGGAAACTACTCAATCGGATGGTGAATCAGCTAGTAAAGTTGATGTCTTCAAGAAAATCGCTTCACTCAAGGACCTTGTGCGCTTTCTTAAGAGTAGGTGAGAGACAAATTTCACTTGCCCTTGTTTTTTTCTCCCTTTTTTCTTATTTTTAAATTCGCGTTCCATAATTTTCTCTTCCTTTTTGATGTGTATTGACCTGGTTTCTGTTCACATGCTGCAGTCCAACATTTGCGCAAGCAGCATTTGTTGCATTTTTCAATAGTCCTTGCAGAGGGCGGACTTCAATCTTCAGCATTGGTACATTTCTTCCTTTGAAATATAACTCTTTTATCCATTTGGATGCAAAAGTCTAAGATCATCCTTCTTGTGATTACCCAACAAGCTGCTGAAGTCTAGTTTTACTCCCTTTGTCGCAGTATTTCTTCAAGTCCCGCTTTCACTTCAACAAAGACCAGTTTGCTGATCTGTTGCTAATTAATGGCATTGCCGGCACTATATCACAGGCATGTTTCTCATGACTTAATTTCTTCCGCTATGTTCAACTATACCGACATATGCTTAATTCCCATTTCTTATTATATACTATGTTCAACTCCTGTGTATTTGAGAGTCCTGCAGCTGCTTTTCATGCCCATGTTGGCTCCTGTTATAGGAGAGGAAAAGTTGCTTTCTACGGCACTCTTTATTTCATTTTTATCTGTAAGTGCTTCATATCACTCCGTAACGTTTTTTTTCTTCTTTTTC
Source organism: Camellia granthamiana (assembly GCA_036172215.1). NCBI lineage: Eukaryota > Viridiplantae > Streptophyta > Magnoliopsida > Ericales > Theaceae > Camellia > Camellia granthamiana. The sequence continues at coordinate 153,385,752 of CM069908.1, forward strand.
CATGGGATTGCATTTCTCTATAAGACTGTGTTTGGATCTAGAATTTGTGGAGGGAAAGGAAAATGGAAGGGAAAATTGACAAAAAAATTTCCTTCCTCAAATCCTTTATCCAAACACAATCTAGGAGCGTGCGCGCTGAGAGAGAAATTATCAGACATATGAATTAAGCTTGTGATGATGATTTATTTTTCTGGTATTATGCAGTTGCTAGTGGACAGCATAGCATGGTCTGTTTGGGTATGCCCTTTCAACTACACTGGCTAGCTTCTTGCAGACTCTTATTATTTTTCCCAAGTTCATAGTGATAATTGTGAATTCTATCAAAAAATTTTCTGTCACTGTCATCCCTATAAGGCTTTGGTTAAGCCATTTTATTCTTCACAATGCATCAATTTATTAGAATTCTATTGTCTTGTTTTTGCTTCAAAATTTAATTATTCTGCAGGTTCCTTATGTCGTTGCTGCATTTACTATTTTCACCGTCTTCGCAACCCCTTGTGTGAGTACTTTGCTTTAAAAATTCAAAAAGTACTTTTGCTTTGTTCTGTAAAGCACTATTAATATCATTGAGAATTTCTGACTTTGTGCAGCTACGAAGCATTGTATCGAAACAAGTTGGACCAAATGAGCAGGTAATCCAAACTAAACCACATAATCTGATCTTATTATTATTGTTAGCAACTCTTCAAGTCTAAACCATTGTTGATCTTTCTTCTCAAAAATACCCTTTTTTTACTTTGTTTTAGACTTAGAATATAACTTTCCGTGTTTCTTTTCATAATTGACTGATCTCAATTCACATTAGGGGATTGCTCAAGGATCCATTTCTGGCATAACTTCCATTGCCAACGTCATCTCTCCCTTGATATTTAGCCCTCTTACAGGTATGTCGAGTGTTGATAACTACGTCGTTTCTTTTGTACTTTATGAAAAAATTATTATTTCTATTTCAAACTAATTTTTATTTCCCCTTTCAGATTTATTCCTATCCAAGAGAGCTCCATTTTATTTCCCCGGTTTTAGTATTATGTGCACTGCATTCGCATCGGTGTGAACATTTATTTTACAACAAATACAACCAAGATCTTTAGTTCAGCAGATTCTTTTTTTAGTTTATGTTATCTTTAAATTTTTTTGCAGATGATAGCTTTCATACCAAGTGTACTGATAAGAGCAGCTCATCCTATTCCAAGCAACCAAGTCGGCTACAACGATTGCAGAGACTAGATGTGATGATTTTTAGATCTTCTACACAAAGTAGCTTAAAACAACAACCTTAAACCTAAACTTCAGAGAACTTTAAATTTTCCATTCATTTATATAGAACTAATGTCGATTCTCAAATGTAAACTGTATAGCATTTACATATCACCAAGGCAACCAATTTGATTTTTTTGGAGGCAAGCATTTTGTCAACAATCATAATGTTACATGGGCATGGGCTTCATGATTATTTTTAATTTTTTTTTTAATGCTGTGCAAAATTCACTTGGGAAATGAATATCAAAATATAATGACTGCCATGTTATACTATTTTTAATTAGTGTGAGATAAAAAATAAAATAAAATAAGAAATGACAGATTATTTTTTATTGTCTGATAAGGAAGGAGGAAGATAGTTATGTGGGGATTAACTAATCCCATGGAGAGGTGGAAAGCCACTCACAACCACATCTCATAATTAGGGATTTGTTTAGACTAATTCTTGAAAATAATTATTTGTCTTCTGATGTAAAATAAATATAAAATAATAATAACTACATGGAGTTTCAAAAAATAAATTGGGGTTTTTTACTTCGCCAGTTTTGAAGTACTATTAATCTTGATGCCTGCATATACCAACCTAGAGTAGTGATTTCTCACCTACTTTCACCAGGTTAAGAACTTCAGCAATACAACTAAAGTGCTTTAGCTAAGCAGTTTTGCAGTTCCAAAGTTCATTGGGGCTTTTCCTAGAAAAAAATTCATTATAGATAAAGTCTAAATCTCGGTATGGTTTTCACAAACAGCAATGTTAAGTATCATGAAAAGTCTTTCATGAAAATGATCATGAAAGATTTGTGGCCTTTGGATTACACTTAGAATAAAGCACCACACACTAATCAAGGTAATCTAAGGGTCATAATTCTTTCATGATCATTTTTATGAAAAAATTTTCATCATCCCTAACATTTCTCTTTCACAAAATCACAAAATCACACCCACATATATATATTATTAAAAGTAGTGGTTTTTCTTACATGATAAGGATTCACTTTTTTTTAAGATAACCACGTGTATTTTCTTAATTATATATAAAGTTTTATACACACTCAAACTTAATTTAAATTATATTAACTTTATCTATTTTATATAGATTCTATTTGACAAATATTTCTTTTCCATATATTTTTCATGATAAATTGAGATAATTCACAAACCCAATACCAATTTTGCATTTCACGTTTTTCTTTTTAATTATTTCAAGGGTATTAGAAAAAAAAATTTAATGCTTAATTGCCTTTTTTTTTTTTCTTCTTCTTATTTTTCCATACATTATTCTATACCCAATACTAATTATATATTATTCTATATTATATAGACTCTATTTGACAAGTATTTCTTTTCCATATATTTTTCATGATAAATTGAGATAATTCACAAGCCCAATAACAATTTTGTGTTTCACATTTTTCTTTTAAATTTCTTCAAGGGTAATCAGATTTTTTTTTTTAATGCTAAATTGCTTTTTTTCTTCTTATTTTTTCGTGTATTATTCTATACCCAATACTAATTCTATATTATTTTATATTGTGGATTTGTCATTTAAATTTTGTAGCGATTCTATATATGAAATCATACTTCATTTCCTATATTATTTTATATAATCACAACTCACAGAAGGAAAAACCTGAACATCAATAATACTCTCAAGGAACTTCTAAAGTTTAAATTTACTGCTTGAGTTACTTTTTCAATTGTTGAACAGTAAGTTCTTTTTAGTTTGATATCATATTACAGATGATTAATCACTTCATACATTGAGATGTATCTATCATTTGGATATTTTTATTATTTTTTCTTTTTGGATTTTGATATTGTTATGTGATTTTTTCTTGGTTAGTAGTTGTTGAATTTGTTTTATATAGTTGATATTTTAATTTAATTAATAGTGCTTATTTTATAATCTTATAATTTAATATATATATATATCATATAAAATCATTGTATGACAATCCAACTATAACATATTTATATTTAATTTTTTAATAAATTTTATATAATTTCTATTTTTACATATTTCATTTTCCAAATGAATATAAAAGAAAATTAAATAGTTAGAATTACTTTTAATTTTATGTTACTAATTCTTCTTCTAATTTAACCATTATTTTTAATATTTAAATGAGTATTTATTTTATTAGTTTATAATTTAATATATATCATATAAAATTATTATATGATAATTACACTTTTATAATGCGATAGAACTAAAATTATCAAAATACACAAATAATTTAACCAAAATTAATATATATATATAAGTATTCAAGTAACAATTTTATAGAACGATAGCACCAATATTATTAAAATAAATAATTAAAATCATACAAATTAAAATTAAAATTATTCTTTTATAATACACATTGTACCATTAAATATGTTTTGAAAAAAAAAAATTAATATGTGCATTGTACAAGTCAACTACTAGTAGAATATAGACTTGGGATTCCTACTGTGCCTTAAGGTACAATAGGCTGCTGTGAGGCCCATTGGGGGCGTGTCCCAAATCTTTTTCGATGATTCAAACCGTTCATATTGTAATGTTCATCGAATAGATCATTCATCCAAAAAATTAAGTAAATTGGACATTTGTAGCCTCATAAAAAGAGCACATTTGTTTTTCAAAAAATAAACGGTTAACATGATTTTAATATTTTTTTAAAAAAAATTTAGGACTTGATCATGGGGTTATAGATGTCCGATTAATTTGATTTTTTACATGAATGATATACTCGACAAACCTTACAATATGAACAATTCAGATCATTAAAATACAATAAAAATTACCTCTACGGGACCTCACAGCACGGCTACTGTGCCATAAGGCACAGTAGCAACCCTCAGTCCGTAGAATAAATATGTGAGAGAAATGGTGGGCCTTACATATAATGGAACCCATGTGTGAGACTTACCATTTATCACACATTTGTATCTCATTCCGTGAAATTTTTTTATATTCCTAATAGAATTATTATGAATGATATACAACATTACACTTTGACTATAAAACTACAATTTTACTAAAGAAAAGAAAATTATTACACATTCATATGTTCTAGGATAATTTTTTTTAAGATTCCTAATATTAAGATTTTATAAGATAAAAGACATACAATATTTTTATAATAGTTAATGTCCCTTAACATTTTCACAGAAAAAATTTAACTCACAGAAATTTGATTTTGATTCAGAGAAATTTCAATTTTCGTAAAGAAATTTTTCTGTGATCATACCAGAGAAATTTCAAACAGAGAAATTTCTTAATTTCTTTGTGAAAATTGAAATTTCTCTGAATTGGAGCCAAATTTCTTTGAGTCAGAAAAAAGTTTTTTGACTTAAATTTTTTCTGTGAAAATATTGAGAGACCTTAGCTAATAAAAATAAATATTTTGAACCTCTCCTACAACACAAAGTAGGAGAGTGATAGTTTACTAATTTTTCCTAGTTCTACGCAACATAAACAAGTAGATTTCATGTATATTTGTTAAGGAAATATTATAGCGGTAAGAGGAGCTAATTTGGATCCACTAAATTAATTAGGCCCAATAGTCCAAGGTTGGTGGGCCCAAATTTAGTGCAAGTCCGAGATTGGTGGGCTCGGATTAATCCCTATCGAACGGGGGCCGAATCGCTCTAAGCCTTGAAAGGGTTCGGATCCACGAACTTAGAGACTTACCCGGGCTCGGACTTGAAAGGGTTCGGATCCACGAATCTAGAGATCTGAAGCACTTGGCTTCAAACGGATTCAGACGCAATCTAGAAGTCGCTCCGTTAATGAACCCCAAAACAATTGCAGGCTCGGAGCTTTCCGGGATCTACGTACCAGAACCATGGGCGTAATGGAGTCCGAACAAAGGACCCGATTCGGAGAACGGTGAGTGGAGATAAATTCACTCTTCGGTTAAACTAGCCTATACCCGGGTCGAGGTGGCACGACTCCGGGGGATCCATGAGACTCAGCAATATTTTGCGGCAGGACGTCCTCTGGGACTACCCCTGACCCTTTGGGATGATTGGGGATCATTGGTTAGGTGTGGCTAAGAAGAAGGGTTCGCCAAGGGGTTGATCTCCTCTTCGGGGTTTTTTCTTATCCTCGGAGAGGTCACCTCCTCGGACAAGGTGGTTAGAGAGAATATTCCCTATGTGCCTCGCACATGGGCTCCATCCTACATCATGAGGTGCCTATAAATAGCACCCACCCATAGCTTTACAAGGGATGGATTTTGGAGATTTAACTCTTGGGAAAGAACTAATTTCCCTTTTCCATTATCAACCTTGAGAGTGAAAGTGGGAGATCCATGGGAGAGCCTTGCCATTATTCTCTCTCTAGCCACTTTGCCTTCTTCTTCACCCAATCTCTTATCTCCATCATCTCCTTTACTCTTGTGTTTTTGAGTTGAGACTATTGAAGAATCTAAGCCTCTCATCATCTTCTAGAGAATTCGAAGTTGTTCTTCAAGGATCTTCGAATTTTCTAACTACTTTCTTGAACCCTTTCATACAATAGCAATAGAATTTATATATAAAAAATTTATACAAAATAATATGACCAGTTTATATTCACTTATTGAAAATTAAAAAACCTATCACGTTAATTCCTGATTACAAAAATGTCATGGTCACATTATTATTTATAATTTTTTATGAAATTGCCAAGATACCCATGCCATTCTCTCTCCTACCTTCCATTCCTCTCTTTTTGCTCCCTCTCTCTTGCAATCCCTAACCCACTGTCCGCAATCCCTTTCCTCCCTCACCCTGCCGTCACTAACTCCTTGCAACCTTCCTCGGCTGCAATCCACTGCCACCTTCTCTATAATAACCCTCATCACTGCTTACTGATAAACTACTGATTACTGCTAAACTGAGACTGATTATGATTGATAACTGAAGTAATCGAAATACTGAACTAACTGACTGAAATCTGAAACTGATTGATTGAGTATATCTGTTATATTGCATTTCTATCTGTCACTTGTTTGATTATCTATTCATGTTTTTATGTTTGAACTGCAAATTGAAGGCCTTATCGGCGGCCGAACTAGAAATTGATTGATGTTTTAGGACCATCATAATTTATGTGATTTTATGGTGTAATTATCTGAAAAGTGATTTAGTATGATTAAATTAGATTAAAATAAGCTAAACTACATGAGTTAGGTTTATTTACAACTTTGCCATTGTGAGTGGCCCACTATCTAAGCATATTTAAGCCTACACTTGATCTCATAACACATTCCATCAGCCATTCTCCTTGTCATTGCCGACCATAGAGAGAGAGAGACTAGAAGAGTTGATTTCATCTCACTTTTGCTTGATATTGTTTGGTGATCTTAAAGAATTGAAGGGCAATTGCCTAATTAAGCTTCTAGTATTGTGATTGAAGATTTAGGTAAGGAGATTCAACCTCTTAATTGTGTCTGTAAGTTGATTCTTGTATGGTTCATGTCATATTGAGGAGCTAAGTCATGAATTAGTTCTAGCATGTTGAATTGAAGCTCATTTCATGCATGCATGTTGGTATTGTTGAGTTTTAAGTTGTTTTCATGGAAAAATGTTGCATGCATGCTCATAATTATGTTTAAGTCCATGAGTTCATCTTGTTTTGAAAAGAATGAGCTCATTAGAGCATGTATTGAAGCTTTAAAGTGGTTTGAATTCATGCATGTCATGTTTGATGATTGATCATGAAAATTGATAAGAAATTGGATTGAATTGACCTACCCGTGGGCTTTGATTTCTCAAATTGACCTTTGAAACTTGTTGTTCTATGGGTTTACAAATGTTTTCCAGAAAATTAGCCCAAGGGGATTGGTATTGATGCATCAAAGATTGAGTTTTGAACTTGGAACTCAAATATGGGTTTTCCAGATTTTGGGCTCCCGCTCGAGCAGGGATATTGGCGCTCGAGCGGAGAATTCGTGCTCCCAGCACTTTACACTATTTTGAAGTCCGCTTAAGCGGGGTAATTGGCGCTCGAGTGGGACCTTGTGCCTTACGCTCGAGCGGCTATCAAGCGCCCATCGAGCGTGATTTTTGAGCATCCAGCACTTTTGACTATTTTACATTACGCTCGAGCGGATGAAATCACGCTCGAGTGGAGACCTTTGTTTGCCTGTCCGCTCGAGCGGGGTAACCTACGCTCGAGCGGGACTCTGTCTTTCTAAAAATTTTGAAAATGTTTTCTAAGTGCATCTTTGCATCCTCATTTCATCCTAGGCATTCTTAGGCCTAGTTTAAGACATCTTAATGAGGATATAGATGTAGAACCACACCGAGGCAATTTAGGGATTAAGTTATTATCTTTCCCAACCGTGTAGCTTAGTGTGTGTTCAATCTGTGACTGTGTAGGGTTGGCTTTCGGAGGACGCTCTAGCTTACTGTAGCCCAGAACTCTGTGAGTAACAATTGTGTAAAGATATGTTCAACTGTGAATATTTCTGACTGTTTAACTGAACTGCTTTCTGAACTGAAACTGTTAATTGAATGAATGTATGTCCTATATTCTGAACTGTATTGTGGCATCCTTAGCAACTACTGTTACTGACTGTTACTGCTACATAGATCTCTGTCGGTTCCCTTGTTGGAACCACTACTGTTTACTGATTGATGACCATCATTTACTGTTCGGTCTTTAAGACCTACTGTTTACTGTACTGCTATGCTAACGGATGTACCACATATGACGGTTATGACTGAACAACTGAAATACTGATTTAATGAACTGTTTTCATTACTGTAAGGAAATTCATTCTTAACCTCTTTACGCATTATGTTATTCACTGGGCTTTAGCTCACTGCCCATATATATATGTAGGTGTACAGGCACCAGACCGCGGCTAGAAGCGTCGGGATAAACTCCAGTTTTGTTAAGCCAACCTATGTGCCTCACTGCGAGGTTTCGAGCCTGTCAAGCTTTGGCTTAGGGGTGTTTTAATTCCCCGTCTATCTCTGTATCTGTTTTGTAATAACTGTAGACTGTACCGTACTGTTTAATAGGGATTAGGTCCCTGCTCTGAATGATTGTATATAATGTACATACTGTTTTGTCACTGACTGTATATATGTATGAGAAGTCTTTTGCATACAGACTGTCACAGCTCATTGGACATTGTTTATTTACTGTATTGGCTTCCGCCAGCCCCTGTACTCTGTTTTACTGTTCTACTGTTAAGCAGGCCTTCGGTAATCTCGGATTACTGGCCGGTTACGGTGTTAAACCCATAGATGCGGGTTTGGGTCGTGACATTCTCTCCTCCCTTCATCTCACATCCCCCACATTTCCCTCTCAATAGTCCACTCTCCATTCTCTACCAAATAATGAAATATTCAGCATTATAATTACATTACTACTTATTGACCAATGAGATATTATAATTAATGAATTAATTAATGATAATCACTAATATAACTATATATAGAGGTATATTAAGAAGTGGGTTAAAAGCCACTTTTCAGCTTTTAACCCATTTCATCAGGGAATTCTATTTCTACACACCTAATTAACGCAGAGACACACTTAATGAATTTTTAATTTAATGACAATTATATCCTAAATTAAAATGATCATAATAGACATCTAGCAACACCCATAATATTATATACAAAAATTCTCTGTACACATTTTTTAAGAACAAAAAGATCTCAATATACACCTTTTGAGTTAAAAAAAAAGGATAAATTATAATTTAACCCCCTGTAGTTTGCCTAAAAAACACGGAGCCCCCCTATGGTTTCATTTTGTAACACTTAAACCCCTATACTTCATACCAGAGTGTAATTTCTGACTGACGTAACAGAAATTTTAAAAGTCATAAATGCCCCTAGATATTTTATAAGAACATGTCCAGAGAAAAAATAAAAATACAGAAATTGACGCTTTGAAATCACAATTGCAGACAGCAATAGATAAGCTGATTTTTGTTTTACATCAAAATATCTGGTTTACTACGATTCTCTTTTGAGATCAAAACAAAGTCAACTAAAACACATGCATTTTACACAAATCTGTCAAACAATTCATAGAGAACAGGTGCATTTTACATAAAGATGCATTTCAGTCCTTGAGCCCTTGATCTAAGATTAGTTTTTTAACTGATTATATATGAATTAACTGGAAAGAAAGTGAATTAACATGCACGAATAGGAACATATGAGAAGCATTTGTAGGGCTGTTTATGTTTGAGAGAGTGCAAATCATCACCGAAACAGTACTCCATCACTATGCAAGAGAAATGGGAGGCTTCAAATTCGGTGTAGAGCGTTGGCAAAAAGGGGTGGTCTAGCATCTTTAGAATCTTCTTCTCCATCTCCGCCCTCTAAATCTTCTTCTTCCCAGCCAAAACCTCTCCGTCCACCATTTTCAGGGTGTAGAAGTTGCCGCCGCCCCTGCGGAGGTAGCAGAGGAAGACCCTCCCGATGTCACCGCTCCCGATTTGGCGTACGAGGCCAAAGTCCTTGAAACCAAGCCCCACTTTCCGCCGGAACGTCAACGATCGTATGGCTTGCCACGAGGAGTTCGACAATCAGTGTGGCTTTAGCGACAGAATCTCCGGCGACTTCGATCTCAGTTCTAGATTTTCAAAGGACAATCGGCTGAAACTAACGCAACTGTCACTACTACTCATCGAGCTCTGGCTTGAATTTAGGGTTTGAACAAGTTCTCAAAAATGTCAAAAATGGTTGGAAACAGTTGGATTTGAACTTTTTTTCAACACATTTTTGGAATCAAATATGAAGAAAATGCTAGGGATTGCGACAACAGAGAACGAGTGAACAGTAATTCAATGGAGAGAGAGAGAGAGAGAGAGAGAGAGAATAACTACCCTTCTTGTGGATTCATATTTTTTTTGTTCTTTGTTTAAGATCTGTATATATATAGGATATTTTGGTCATTTGCCATATATTTTTAGGTAGAAAAAATTGCTCCACTCACCATTCATAGTCGTGTAATACATGCTTTATTTAAACAAACAGTTCTGTCAGAAATTGCACTTTGGTATAAAGTATAGGGGTTTAAGTGTCACAAATGAAACTTTAGGGGGGCTCCGTGTTTTTTGGACAAACTATAGGGGGTTAAATTATAATTTACCCCAAAAAAAAAAAACTAGCTTTTCCATTATTGTCACTTTGCTTGTTACACACTCTATATTCTTTTATTGCTTGCAAAACAATACTCTCAAAATATCTTTGACATTACAACCTAGAAATAATACTTAGCCATTGCTTGTGAACTCCAACACTCACTGCTTAAAATAGATTACAGAACATAACAGACAATTCATGCCTTACCAAAAACCATTAAACAACCTAATATAGTACAATCTCAGTGGAAATACACATCTCTCTCTATATATACATTTATTGATCAGTCATACATAGATACATTATAAAGAATGAATAGATTTTTATTTTTTATTTTTTAAATTTGAAAAATTCCTATCGCCTCTCCCCAGGCAACCCTCTCTTTTTTCTCTTAGGAATCAAAAAATGCAGCTATATCATCAATTGTGGTATTATAACCCTAAAAAAATTTATTCATAGTGTATTTGTACATAAGAAAGTGGAAAAGTATATTGGACATCATCTCCAAAGCTGACCTCTTTGCCACCTCCTGCAATGTTGCACTTCAAGACCATATTCTGACCAATAGACACTTTTAGTTTCCATCACGCTCCATCTCGGTGCACTCATTCTGATGAAGACCTCAATAAATGAGAAGATTGGAGTTGTCGAATCATGAGGAATGTAAATTTGAATCACTGCACAGACATCCAGGGGCAGGATATTTGGTAACATCCCTTTCGGCTTTGCTAGTCTTGAAATCTGGCTGCCCTAAGGAATATTGCTTTGTTAGTGGTGTGTGTACAATGATTTTAAGTGAATGGTGTAATTGTGACTTTAAGTGTGTGGATTTAGAAAATTAATTGATAATCAAATTAATAGGTGTGTGGATTGAGAAAAGATGTGCCTTAAGCTACTTAGGTGTGTAAAAAATTTCTCCATTTCATCTCTCACAAAAAAAAAAAAAAAAGGTCAAAAAATTAAAAAGTCAAAAAACTAACATTTAACCATCTTCTTAAAACACTCCTATAGTGAGGGTTGAGTTGAGAATGAGATGCTCCTCCCAAGTCTTTGCCATAAACAAAGTGTCATCATGGTAGACTTGAATTGAAAACAAAGGCACAACAACACCACAAAATGGGTCCACTCAAGTATTTACATGACTTAAAATTCTCTGTATATTGCGGAAAAAAGCACTACTAGATCTGTATTTTAATAGATTTGATCTGATAGGCCCTTTGTTCAATCCATTTAACTAAATTAAGCTTTGCAACTACTTCCAAGTCACGTTTCCTCCTCCTCACTGTACTTCCATTACTTTCTCTTTTGGAAAATGTTTGGACCTCCTTTTGGAGAAACCCCATCACCCCCACAGTGATGTGGACCAATGATGTGCTTGTATTATTATTTTTTTTTCTTTTTTTTTCTTACTTGGACCAATCACAAGTGAGTGGGGGTTGTATGTGTGATGTTTTGTGGGGTCTGAATCATTACTGTTCTCTTTTTCTCTTTTTTATTTTTATTTTTATTTTTTTTGCTTTATATATTTTTGTTCGTCAATGGTCGGTTAAAATCACCGCTGTGGAAAGAGACCTCGAATCTCATTTAGAAGAGACCTCGAATCTCATTTAGATTAGACCATCTCTCTCTTTTTTCCTTTTTTGGGTTGAATTGAAAGGGCAAGCAGATGAAAACCAAGAAGATATTTAACAAAAGTTCTCCTAATGAAGCTTCTGATTAAATATTACGTTCCTTTTAATGAGTGCTTCCTTGCCTCACGCACACACATACAGAGAGAGGGAGAGACACACACACACACACAAACCCACAACATATTGAGAGAAAGATAGAGGAAAGGGAGAGATGGAGAAGATGAAAAGTTTGAGACATCTGTTTGTGACAGTGTTCCTCTCACACTTTGCAGGAATACTGGTAATGCCGGCCATCACTGATGTCACCATGTCGGCACTTTGCCCCGGTCAAGATGAATGCTCTCTTGCCATTTTCCTCTCCGGTTTCCAACAGGCGGTATGTCGGCACTTTATGATGATCACGTCACGTAGTATTACTATTATTCTTAATATTTAATCACCGTACTATTCTACATAGTTTAGTTTATAATTGAGTCTAGATTATAATTCTCCCTGAGAAATTAGACATAAATCAACAACAACATGATCGATCATCAATTCAAGTAATATTAGTTTGAATTTTGTGATTTTAAGAATGATGATTGATACAGATCATAGGAGTAGGAACACTGGTGATGATGCCACTGATTGGGAATCTGTCGGATATCTATGGAAGGAAAGCTTTGCTCACACTCCCCATGACTCTCTCCATTATTCCACTAGGTAGGTCTCCTCCACCTCCTTATTGGTAATTTATTTAGTAGACATTAATGTAAGTATGATTCAATTATTAGCAAGTGTTTTGTAGTGATATTGGCATACAGAAGGACAACAGACTTCTTCTACGCATACTACGTGTTGAAGACTCTCACTGCTATGGTTTGTGAAGGCAGCATTCAGTGCCTTGCTCTTGCCTTTGTGGTATAAATATAATTCCTTCATTCATTCATGTCAACTCTCTCTCTCTCTCTCTCTCTCTCTCTCAATCTCTCCTTTTGTAGTTTCTTGACAGTTAATACCGTTATGACAAGTTTTCCGGCCTAAACTCCTTGAAAAACAACACACAGCTCAAATGGGAATGTCTGAACCCTGAAACTGAACCACACCTCTTGTTGCTTTTTATTATCAGGCAGACAACATTTCTTCTGGGCCGCCTCGGACATCAGCGTTTGGTATTTTATCGGGTGTGGGCTACGTTGCCTTCGTCTGTGGCACCTTAACCTCTCGCTTCCTCTCCACTGATCATACATTTCAGGTTTTTATTTATTTTTATTTTTTTCTGCTCTCCCAATCCCAACATGTCGTGCTCTTCGTATCTAAATCTTAATGTACTTTTTTTTTCAATTTTTTTTTTTTTTTTTGGATTCAGATTGCTGCAGTTGTATCAATGATTGCAGCAGTGTACATGAGAATTTTCCTCCAGGATACACCACGGAACAGTGATGATTTGGAGCAGCCAATCTTGAATACTGAAGAGAACTCTGCTCAAATTGAGGGTGAATCATCTAGTGAGGTGCAGGTCTTCAAGAAGATTCCATCTTTAAAAGATATCATATCCTTGCTTAAGAGTAGGTAAGTAAGACACAATTTTGGGTTTAGTTCTCATTTTTTACCTAGACTTTAATTCTTATATACTCAAGAAATTTTTTGGGATTTCAAGCCTCCATTTGTATACAAAAAAGTTTCTTTAAAATTTTCCAAATTGTTCACCTTTCATCTGATAATGCATATATATATAGGAAAATGTTTGGGACCCCCTTTGGAGATGACCCCCACACTCCCAAAGTGATCCTGGCCCTTCATGTATATGTGGGGTCCACATCATGAGTGGTTCAAATTTGTGGGGGTCTTATAGGGGTGGGGTCTCAATCATTACTCATATATATAATACATATACTCGCTCACATTTTCAATTTCGCGTCTAACTTTTGGGTGGTTTGATGAGTAAAAAAGAATGGTTTAACAATTATTTTCTTACTTTTGAAGATGCATTGACATGGTTTTATCTTCATGCTTCAGTGTGACATTTTCACAAGCAGCATTTGTTGCATTCTTCCATAGTCTTGCTGAGGGTGGACTTCAAGCTTCTGCAATGGTATATCTCTAGTTCAGAGTAATCTTTATCAATGAGATGCTAAAGTACAACTATCTAAAACAAGAAGAAGACGAATAAATCTACAACAAATCTTTAATTCAGATTTTGAAACAGATAACAAAATTAGAAGACACTGAAGAGAGAATATAATGATTGCTAGAATTGCAAGGAGCCAAACAGAGCCTCATGTCAAGAAACTACCAGTTTTTTAAGAACCAGTGACCGAATTAAACTAAACCAAACCAAACCAAACCAAACCAAACCAAACCTTAAGTTCCATTAAATGGGGTCGATTACATGAATATTTATTCTCCACTCGACTCTGTCAAAGGCCATTTGGTTAATTAAATTAAAGAGATTCATATCTCTATTTATTACACTAGCCCACGTCAATCTAAGTCTGCCCCTTCTCTTAACACTTTCCTCTACTGTCACCGTATCGCATCTTTTTACTATTTACTCTGTCGGTTTCTTTTGTATATGATGAAACCATCTCATGTTGAGTTATAAATTACATAATACGGGAAAAAACCCAATAGAATTTAAAAAAAAGAAAAATAGCAGTCCTCCATCAAGATCAACATAGAAAAATGATGGGCGGTGTTTGGCAAGATTTTGGTTTGGGTTTTTTTTGATTTTTTCCACTAAAAGACAAAGTTTTTGCAAAATCAAAAAAAACAAATCCAAACAAAATATCACATCCAACCCCATAATCATTTTACTTTTTCTCTCACAAACATCACATCCAACCACAAAAAAACCCAACTATCTTCCCAAACACAAAAAAAAATTTCTCCAATAATATCCTACAACTAAAAAAACTTACTTAAAAACCCACTTCCCAAACACCCACTATATCATTTGTTAGCCAAAATCTGCTGATAAAATCCAGAGTTTTACCCCAATGCAGTATTTCTTCAAGGCTCGGTTTCACTTCAACAAAGACCAGTTTGCGGAACTAATGCTAATTGGTGGCATTGCAGGAACCATATCGCAGGTACGTTTTTGATGACTTTGTACTGCTATATTTTGCTTTATTATCTTGCACATAATTTCCACTGTCTGGCAAATCTTTATTCATGAATATTTGAGAACCTTGCAGCTGCTTTTCATGCCTATGCTGTCGCCTTTTCTAGGAGAGGAGAAGTTGCTTTCCATAGGCCTCTTTGTCGGAGCTTTAAGTGTATGTACCTCATATCACTCCATAACATAATGTTTATGTTAGAAAAACAGTCTTTTATGTGCTACTGTGTTTGTAAAAGCAAAAACAGAATTTGATAGAAGCAGCATTGAAACGAAAAAACTAGCAACACTATTTGAATAAATAAAACCAGAAACAAAAACAATAACATAAACTGCGACAGAAACCAGAAAACACTAAAGCACATAAAGCACTTTTTTTTCCCAACAGTTTGTGTTGTGCAACTATGATGGTCATTATTGTTTGGTACTGTGCAGATGCTGTTGAATAGCATAGCATGGTCAGTTTGGGTAAGCCTTTTCAACTACACTTGAATCCCTTGCAATGCTTTGATTTATTGCAATTCTATTCTTGTTTTGTTGCTTTAAGAAATCAGTTGTTATCGTGGACATTCATTGACCTGCAGGTTCCTTACGTGCTTGGCGTGCTCTCTATTTTTGCTGTATTCACAACCCCTTGTGTGAGTTCTTCACTTTCATAATTAAATAATAATCTATAGCCTGCTCAATTTAGGCTGTTTTCCGTTATTACTTGACAAATTTCTCACTTCTGCAGTTACGAGGCATTGTATCAAAGCAAGTAGGTCCTAATGAACAGGTAGTTTTTTCTATGAGGGGGTTTTGGACTTACAATTAATGGGTTATTTCCCTTAGAACTTTTGAAGTAGCCAAACATGACTCTGTTGTGATTTATGCAGACTCTTTAAGAATTTAAAACTAAACCAATTAATCCGACTTCCATCCTAGAAAATCTTGAATCTTTTTTTTTCTTCTTATTTTTTGGACCATAAAAAAGATGGGTATCACTTTTGTACATTGATTGTTATCTGTTCATCTCCCGAATCTTGTTTTTTTACTTACCATGATAGTCTTTTATGTATCTTTTCCCTGGTTTATTTGACCGATTAAAACTCATCTTAGGGAATGGCTCATGGATGCATTTCGAGCATAAGTTCTTTTGCCAACATAATATCACCCTTAATATTTAGTCCTCTAACAGGTACCTTGAAAATTGATTTATAATGTTCTTTGCTTCATATAAAAATAAGAAAAATGTATAATTTACGACATACTAATGTGTCATTTTTCCATCCAGCTTTGTTCCTCTCCGAGGGAGCACCCTTTCCTTTCCCTGGTTTCAGTATTATGTGCATTGGACTTGTAATGGTAAGAAACATTTACTTCAGAAACATGTCAATCTACGTGTATCACTGTTGTGTTTAAGTTTTTCTTTGCTCACAGAGAACTATAAACTGTCATCTATTGCTGTGCAGATGATAGCCTTCGTTGTGAGTATAATGATAAAGGCAGTTCCCCCCATTTTAAGTAACAAAATCAGTGACAGTGACTGCACGGAGGCCTAATAGCAAGGATAAATAGTCTGTCAAAGGGAAGAACATCTCTATAACTTAACCTTTATACTAGTTTCAGAGCAATCTAACACTGAATCACATATTTTCGCATCCCACTCCTATACCTACATGAAACCAAAGAACAAGAGTGAAGGACAGTCGTTTTGCACGATTGTATATTACACAGTTCCATTCAGGACATCTTACAATTCACTTCTTCTTTCAAGTGAAGCTCGATGACAGTTCAATATTGATTGATTCAATTCAACCTAGCAGTCAAAGGTTCAATCATTAATCCAAGAAAACTAAACATCCATCTGTAACTATAATCATGCAATTTGTGTGTATGCTATATGAAGCACTACAAGTTTGGCATCTTATTACATAAATCTCATTATCATCAGAGTATTTGTATTCTTGTTAAAATCTTATTAGCTTGGTTTGGTTATGCACTCAATATTGAATTTGTGCATATTATCGATAAGTACTTCAAAATATAGCATATTTCCAACAGATATAGCATTAGGTGAATCAAACTAAGCCTGTTTGTATTGCCTGATTCGGAATAGCTTGGATAATAAAATGAAAAAAAGAAAAATAGTACAACTCTTTCAAGAAAAACTCGTCGCATATTATGTCAGAAAAAGAACAAATCTAGACTGCAGCCTTCTGCTCAACTGTTTTTACGTGTGTGTCACTATCCCGTTCAACCAACTACATACAACATCCCACGATCTAGAATTATGCTCGAGTGTTTTTACATAGGTGTCACTATCCATTCAACCAACCAATTGCATACAACATCCCACGGTCTAGAATCACAGGACATTTAACTGTAACGCCTTTCAGAGTCGTGCCAAATGACAAACAGTTAGGATCTGCATGCAGGCCGATAATATCCATGTTTCATTACCTGCTTTCTTGTTAAGTTTCACCTTTGTGTGCATTATCAATAAGCACATGCATACATGAAAGCAATATCAAAACACTCATTTCTACAATCCCTCAAATATGGCTAAAGATGGGAATCAAAGAAACATTGTAATGTTCCCATTCATGGCTCAAGGACATCTCATCCCTTTCTTGGCACTTGCAAGACAACTCGAGCAAAGGAAGGGTTACACCATCACCATTGTCAATACCCCTTTAAACATCCCAAAACTCAAATCCTTGCTCCCTCCAGAAACCGACATACGCCTTGCTGAAATTCCCTTCTGTGGCACTGACTATGATCTCCCATCCGACTCAGAAAACACCAATGCATTGTCTTATACTGATCTCATTGGCCTCTTTAAGGACTCGGAAACTCTTCAATCACCCTTCAAGAGCCTCATCGTGGAGATTACAGAACACGATGGTCATGCACCGGTGTGTATCATCTCTGATATGTTCTTGGGATGGACAGTTCAAGTTGCTTGTGAGCTTGGAATCTTTCATTCCGCATTCATAGCTGGGAATGGTTACAGCATGGGCATTTATTTTTCCATTTCCATGGACCCGTCTCTGTGGCAGACGGATGATGAGGAATTCTCACTGGCTGACTTCCCTGAAGCGGGAAAGATTAAGCAAGCACGAGTCTCTGTTGACCTGAAATTTGTCGATGGTGCTGATATTATCTTTTCATTTCGGTTGCAACAGTTCTCCTTTTGCTTATGCTCTGACGCGATCTTATTGAATACCGTGGAGAGGATAGGCCAAAATGGAGTGAAATATTTTAGCAGAAAAATCGGTGGAAATCCAGTATGGACAATTGGACCATTAATAAATTCCGAGTGCAAACAAAGAGGAACACTGGCTGAGAAAATCGCTTTCAATGGTTTTAGCTACTCTCAATGGCTAGATCTCCATCCGCCAGCTTCAGTTCTCTATGTTTCGTTTGGATAACAAAACACAATCTCACTTCCACAAATGAACCAACTAGCAATGGGCTTAGAGGCAAGAGGCAAGCGGCAAGCCATTCATATGGGTTGTAAGGCCACCTCTAGAGTTCAGTGTCACAGAAGAGTTTAATGCTGATTGGTTACCAGATGGATTTGAAGAACGAATCAGGGCAGAGAATCGAGGGATGTCGGTACACAAATGGGCTCTGCAGCAGGAGATCCTTATCCCACAAATCCAGAGGAGCATTCCTCAGTCACTGTGGTTGGAACTCCATAATCGAGAGCTTGAGCCAGGGTGTTGCAATTTTTGGGTGGCCGCTGGCTGTTTAACTCCCAAATGTCGGAAGAGGAAGTAGGTGTGTGTATTGAGGTAGTAAATGGAAGCAGCCCTTATATTACAGAGGTGATGGACACTGTGATGGACGAAACCGAAAAGGGTGAGGAGATGAGAAGAAAAGCCAGTGAAATTAGAAAGAAGATGGAAGATGCGATTACAGATGGAAGCGACGGGTTTAAGGGATCATCTGTCAAGGCCTTGGATGAGTTTTTCAGCATGGTGATATCCACAACCAAAATCTCTGTTCCCTCCATGGAAGTCCGTAGCATAGTCCACCCACTCAATGATTGAAGGAAAAACTACAGAATCACAATATCATATCTATATCTATATTATATAAAGTACACAATTTTTTGAAGCTTTGTCACGGTTAAGAAACAACCCCCCCCCCAAAAAAAAAAAAAAAAAAAACACGCGCACACACACGTGCCCACACTTCTAGTATATATAATACCTGTTAAGTTTTACCACCTCGGAAAACATGCAGCTAAAGTAAGCTAGATATATTCGTATTTCACTCCAAAAAATAAAATAAAATAATTAACATCGCAACCTAGAATTATGAGACATCCCAACAAATGGTTCCAATTTGGTCTAACATCTCTTTGGATATTAAAATTCAACAGAAACATCCACCAGCATGAAGCCACAGATAAAACACACACCAAGACGATTGACAAGAGAAAAGCCATGAATGAATGAAGGATAAGTAAAAAGCCACTTTTTGCCTTTTAACCTATTTTGAGTTACATCACCTCTCTATTTTTTAACACGTTTTTCAAAAAAAAAAAAAGAATAAAAAATAAAAATAAAAAGCCAGCTTTTAACCAACTTCCCAAAACTTAATAAATTATAAGCAGGTACCAAAACAAAAAAGATAATTAAAAAAAAACTGAGTTTTTTTTTAACTTTTTTGCTATATTATGTACAAGTTACTTAAGTACCTTATAAAAAAAGAGGTTGATGCAACATCAATCAATTGAAGCAGTGTCTTTAGCACTGGAGATATCACTGCCATCATCCTAACATTAAATATCATGAAAAGCTCGAGCAATTCTGGTCCTGGAAAAGAGTTATCTGTTGTGCTCTGGACTTGTCCTCTGCCTTTGAAGTGAAAACAATTGCAAAATCATTTCCTGAGGTGTGTACATCCATCCAGCCCCTTGAATTAGGTCTCAGCTGGAAACGGAAAGTGCAAAATCACAAGTATCATCATTATCATCCATCGTTGAAATCATCACCATCATCATAACCTTCATCATCATTGTTTTCATCATTGGAATCATCACAATTGAGGCCATCAGAAGAATCGTTACAACCACTACCATCATCATCATCATCATCACTAGAATAATCATCACTGGAATCATCATCATCATCATCATTGGAATCATCATCATCATCATCATCACCACCACCACCACCATCGCCACTAACATCATTATCATCGCAATCGTCATCATCATAGTAATAGCCATCATCATCATCGTCATCATCATCGACATAACCAAATGGAAAGAAAGGCGTCATAACCTTAATCAAAAAGAAACAGCACAGAAAATTAGAACTTCCTCTGCAGCCTAAGTAGCTTGTAGCAAGGATATCATGCTCTATGTATACCCATCCAAGGGAAGGTCGCCCAGGTCTACGAACATAAATTCAAAATAAACACTCCAATATCAGAGAGATAATCCTTCTCGCAAGGGGAAAAAAAGAACAAATAATGAAAACTTAAAACTTACTTGTGAATTGTGATTGTGTACCATAGACGTTATCATGTTTAATAAATAAATAAATAACCCAATTACTACCCATTAATGAATGTTTGGGAGAGGTTAAATTGGATACATACCTACCTATGGCATAAATGCACGAAGTGGCTGTCTTCAGACTTGAACCCATAACTTCAAAGTTAGTAGGCCAAAATCTTAGTTCTCATATTTAATAAATAATAAGGAAGATGGTTTTTTCAGTCACCTAGATAGTACTTGAGACACACAAGACCATTTTTATGAGGACTAAGATTTGAGAACAACTCAACATGCAGTACAAGTACCTAAAAATTTATAACAGGCAAAAACAAACTTCTGACAGAAGATCGTAAATTAGAACATTAAAGCAACCACCACCAAGTTGGTGGCCATGATCAAATTCAAGGGAACCAGCCACAAGACAGACCCTTAGCCCAATACCCCAAAAAGTACAGACCACATTGTAGAAAGCCTGACTTAAATACTAAACCAGTTATAGAAGAAACTTCACATCTTCCAAGCTGGTTTATTTTCAATAGAGAGTCTCAGCACACCTGGACAAGATGGTATAGATATACTGTCCTTTCCAGCTTTAGATCCCCAATTTCACCCATGCACGACCATGACATGATACACATCGACCTCAGGCAAGAAATTGAGACAATACCCAAAATTATTAAAATGTTTCAAATATCTGCTTTAATATAACGAAACATACCTTCACAATGTTAGTAGGCAGAGTAGCTCTATCAGGGGCTTTCGGAGTCCATATTTTTATGTCGTTCTCGATCCCACTGCTAGCAAGAACAGCAGTATGAGGATGAGACTCAACGCAGTTTACAACTTGCTTATCTGCTTCCATAACACGAATAAGCTCCCCACCCTTCTTCTTCCAGATGAAAATCCGGCCACAGTCCGATCCACTCACAACATACTCACATTTGGGCCCAAAGAAGTTGACGCCCTTCACTGTCTTAATGTTCCTATGGCCCTTGTAGACTTGGGGACCAACTTTAACATCAGCATCTGTATCTGAAGGAGATGCTGCTGATTGATGATCCGGTCGTATTACACCCGCATCACTGCCCATTGGCACTGGAGAGGCTGGAGCTGGATCGGTCCCCAATCCCATATCTCTTGTAAAAAGATAAATATGCTCGTCATTGTAAGAGACAAGAAGCTCACTCTGATCAGAAAATGCCAAGCCTGTGATTCCCACATTCTCATCAGTAATCAAATGTTGAGGGCAAAAGTAGTCTGTAGGCTGACCAAAATCAGATGACCCATTCAGCTCATATTTGCGAATATCATAAAGTCGAGTGTACGCATCAGACCCTGCAACTGCAAACAGATTAGGAGTCCTTGGATCTATTGCAATTGCATTTAGAAATGGCATGTAACTGCGGTCAGGTAGTGACTGGCAAGTAAAAAGTTGTGTAGCAGCTTCAGTTCTCAGATCAAACTGTCAGAATAAACAATAGCATTAAACCGTTTTGAGTACAAAATTTGCACAAGCAGGGAAAGCAAAAAATGAAAATTCAATTAAAACAATAGGCATAAAAATGATCCATTTTTTAAGAAATTTCTAAATAGGATACTCATAAAATGAGATCCCGCCTACACAGTTCATCTAACTTGTTCTTCTGCAATGAAAATTTGTTAAGTTTGTGCAGAAGTACCTAGATTTTCTAATTGAAACAAAAAAAAACAAAGACTAGAAAGTAAAATGAAAATTTAGTGAGATGCAT
Organism: Camellia granthamiana; assembly: GCA_036172215.1. Classification (NCBI taxonomy): domain Eukaryota; kingdom Viridiplantae; phylum Streptophyta; class Magnoliopsida; order Ericales; family Theaceae; genus Camellia; species Camellia granthamiana. The sequence goes on from CM069908.1 coordinate 153,408,072, forward strand.
CATTGGCTTACCCGCTGAACTAGTCCATCCTCGCCGCAGGTATAAAAAATATGAGGGCTTCCAAGTTCAACAGCCAACTTATGAGCTCGACCATGATGCTTCCCCAGCAATGTAGTCTCCACTTGTCCACGTTGAATCTGAGCATGTCTTACCTATAATCAAGCAATGCATTTTTTAAAATAAATGCTTATTATTTCTTTAGTTCACGAAATACAGCCCCTATCATAAATTCTTAAAGCACTATAAATCAAAGTGAAGTTTCCTTGAACATGAAGGATAATTGAGCCAATACAGTAGTTTTGTGACCAAATATGCATTCATAATGACTATGATCCACTTCAAAACATAAGATCTCCAAGTGTATGCTTGTGAGGGTGAAGAACCCCCTCTGCTTTTTTGTCATTTTTAGGATATTTGAACAACCTATGCACTTGGTGATTCACATCACTACATGCTTTTACACCTTGGAAATCTTCCATGTAGATTCTATTACCTGGTAGAAGCCAACTGTGAGTTGTTTTTGGTGCTGTCCAAAAATTAATTTTAGGAAAATGAATTACCTGCCCATCAGCAGCACAGGTAACAAGGCTTTGGCTCTCTGTGTAAGGCATGAACTTTGCTTGGAAAACATTGTCATTATGACCAGAATGAAATGATAGCTTAACACGCCCAGTTTGCCAATCCCATAATATGACTCTATGTCATCAGAGCCCGACACAAGAATGTCACCATCTGCACTGAAGCTAACTGTGTTAACACAACCTCTGTGTTTTTCCAGCTTTCGGAAGATATCAAGTCGGAGCACAAGATCCTGTAACATAATAATAATAATAATAAAGCCTTGTAGAGCATCAAGATCCTTATACTGTTGAAAATATATATAATACAAACCCCCCTCCACCCCCCCCCCCCCCCCCAAAAAAAAAAAAAAAAAAAAAAAAAAAAAAAAAAACGCAGTCCATGTTCACCAATTACCACAAACCAACCAATATTAGACCAAAGAACATTGTCTTTTTTTAAGAGATTTAATTAGGAAAGGACCAAAACATAAAATCCTTCCAGCTCCCTAAATCAAGGTTTTAAAAAGCGGTCGCAACCGTTACATAACGCCGTTACGTAACGATTTTGGTGGTTACTGCCACCCGTTACGGCCGCTTTTGCAGTGTGATTGAGATTCACAGGTGTGTCGGCCATAGCGGCTGCCGTAGCGGTCGTAATGGTGCCGTAACGGCCTGTTACGCACCGTTACGTAACGGTTCTGAACTGTTTCTTTCGAAAAAAATACAAAAAAAAAAGCTGAAAATGGGGGGAAGAGGGATAGAGAGAAGAGGGAAGATAAAGAGAGCAGATGGAGGAACAAGAAATAGAGAGAGAGAAGAGGAAAGATGAAAAACATATTATTAATTTGTTGAAGTTGTAAGACCTATGCTATTATATTCAGCTGCTATTAATCAACCATTTTGTTTGTGTGCGTCTATCTATATATTGTTTGATAATAATAATAATAAGTGTGGTCATTATCTATTTGGCTTGGTTAAAATATGAATATATATAAATTTAAGCTCTTATTTATTCTCTTATTTTTGTCATTATTTATCTTACATATAATAGTTAGTGATTGATTTTTTGTATAATATAAAGTCATTAATTATTAAAATAAAATATAAAAAACTTGGTTTATAGTGATTTAAAAATATGAAATATATTGGATCATATTTAAAAATTTACAAAAATTGATAAATATTTTTAAACCCAATAAATATGACCATGGAAAAAAAATATGCGTATCGGTAAGTTTTTTTTTCAAATTGTGCGAAAAATAAAAAAATTCACAGTTCCGGTTACCGCAACCGTTACGCTACGGCCTTTACACCCCGCAACCGCAACCGCAACCGCGCCACCGCCACCGTTACGGTGACCGCAACCACTTTTCAGAACCTTGCCCTAAATAGACAATTGAGCAATGATGTCTTCAGGGGTATGATTCGCCTTTGTTTCAACATAAATGTGAATTTAGCGATTCAAGTGATCTAAATTTTTTTTTCCTATTCACCACCTTAGGAGAAAAAAAATAAAATTAATGAGCTATAATCTAGGGAAAGAAGAATTTTGGCAAGAAAAAAAAAAATGGTGTCAAAACATAAAAATTGCTCTAGAGAGAGTGTTTTGACAACTTGTAGTGACTTTTTGACAATTTTAGCTTATTGACAAATGAGGCCTAAGTTTCTGACTTTCAAACATTGTGAGCAGAGCAAAGGCACATGAGGCCCAGGGGGTTCACGTGCGCCCCCTCAACATTTTTGAGATTATGCTTTTGCCTCTTGTAAAAAAAATTATTTCAATTTAAACCTTTCAATTAATGTTGAGAAGTATTTATATCACTACTTTTTTTACCTTTTTAAAAAAATATATATATATATGTTTACGTTGTCACTTTAAATGTTTAATTATGTTAAAAATTTCTTATAAATTTTATATTAGAAAAATGTTATACGTCCCTAATTTTCTATCACCTCTTATATGAATACTCATAATTACTTCATTTTTTTATAAATAATTATTACATAATTAATAACAACTAATAATATATTGCCATGTGATTTAGTGATTCAAAACGGTGAAAAATATATAGCAGCCCCCATATATTATTTATTCACCCTTTCTTTTATTTCTTTCTCCATCACTCTCTATATCTATTTTTGTGTGCATCTTTATATAATTTAATTGGTTAACTTGAGCTGATATTCAAATATAGCTTTTGCATCACACTAATTTTTAGTTCTGCCATCAAATAAAAATTAAGTTAAATTGGATTGTGAATTTTGTTAAGATTTTGTTACAGTAGTGCCCCTTCTGAGTAAAATCTTGGCTCCTCCGCCACTGATTGTGAGAATGAATTAGCAGTATCAACAATCTCAACTATCAATAAGCTTTGCTTGCTAATTGGATATGCATTTAAAAAATTCAAGAACAAATTGAACTGCTAAAGCATCTCAATTTGAAACGAAGACGAATCATGGCATCCCTACATCATAAGCACCACTAGTATTACATTAGGTTATTGCTCATGCATGAACTTTAACACACCATCATCAGTACATAAAGGTCAGTGCACGAAAAAGATCCATCGATACCATTACATTGCAACAGTAATAATAAATGTTACATTGGCCGATACCGCAATTTCAAACAAGTCAGTGATTCTAATTATGTGAAATCAACATATACAAGATTTTTAATAAAAATTAAAAATTAAACATATATATAAGTAAAATTGAGACAGCAATCGGATCAGAATGAATGAGTAGAAAGCTCAAAGTGGATAAATGGATGGAAAAGAAAGAAGGAGGACCTGGGAGGCGGCGAGGCGGAGAGCAAAGTTTCTGGAAGAGAGATGGCCGAGCTCTCGTTGGCAAACATCCACAATCGCAGAGTCAAGGCTGCTTCTCGGCTTCTTTCTCATCTTTCCAGACTATACAACCCTTTTGAGAGGGCGAGAGAGAGAGAGAGAGAGAGAGAGAGAGAGAGATTGTTGAGAGAGAAAGGAAGGAAAGGGAGGAGAGGAGGGTATAAAAGACAAAGCGGTCTGGTTTTGGCTATAAATCACCTCTCTCTATCTCTCTCGATCGACTCTTCAGATACCTCTTCCTTTTTGGGCCACTGGCCCCGTGTGTGCGACTGCCTTCATTTCCTCTCTCTTAGAAAGGAAAGTTTTTATTTAGGTAAATTATAAATACACCTGAATTTTGTTTAAAATATAAATTATTTTTTATAATTTAAAAAATTATAAATATTTTTTTATTAAAAAATTTATTTAACAAAATTAATTAAAAAAATAAAATTCATAATTACTCTCCTATATAATAATAAAATTACTTATGCTGTGTTTGGTTGGGGGATTTGGGGGGGATTTGAAAAGGGAAAGGGAAAAGGTGTGTGAAACTATGTGAAATATAGGCATGATTTATTTACATTTCACCTACCTTTTCCATTTCCCTTTCCAAATCCCTTCCCAAATCCCCCAACCAAACACAACATTAAATTATTAATTGAAACATATTTTTAATATCATTAAAAATTATTAATTAACTTAATGATTTATTAATAAAATTGACGATTTATTAGGAAATTAGAAAACTCAAGGGGTGGAATGTAATTTTTAAAACTATAAAAGAAGATTCATATTTTAATCAAATCTCAAGAGATATATTTATAATTTACCCTTTTATTTATTATTATTATTATTATTTAGTGAACTTAATTACAAATCTAGTTGTTTTAGATATATACAAAGAAAAATAAAATGATTATTCTTAATAATTGTAACAACGTTCTAATCTCAATCATATTTGTCCTTCAACATAAATAATTGTTCGGATCTTTGTTAAGGATGATAATCTGCCTATACGAAGAGTGACACACCTTATCATGCTATCATTATTTTTAGGAAGTCTAGTAATTTTTAATTTTTCATGTCGAGTGAATCAAAATTTGTGAACTTGATGATAACATAAAAACTAGACACGTTTCTTCTCTTTGGGGTTAGGTACCAAAAGAAATATACAACAAAACCAACTAATTACAATCTGATCAACCTTAAAACAAACAAATAATTTATAATCATTCACTTAAACATGTCTTATGCATCTTTTGGGAGTTAGCTAAAAAAACTAATTTATTAGCTAAAAATAAACTAACAAAAAGGCTAATACTAAAAAAATTAGTTTGTTTGACATATTTTTTTTCTTTTTATTTATTTATTTATTTCTGTGGGACTTAAGTTGTCTTCTCGTGAGAAATAGATATATGCCAAATGACTTAAAGTTGTTTTTAAAAAATGAGTCTTTTTAGCCAACAAGCTAGTATTTTAATTAATGCTAGAGGAAGCCAATTACAACTGTCATGGTTGTTTCACCAACATCTTCATTTATAAACTTTCTAGGCAGCTTTTTAAAGATTGAACGCCTCTTCCTCATTCAATTCATAATTAAGAAATTTAAATGGATAATTCTTGAATACAAGTATCATAAAAACATCAAGAAAAGTTAAAACAATTACCATTAACATGCAAGGCTTGATCAGATGGAAGACCAAAATATCTCCTTTACGTAGTTATGATCTATGTAGAAACACCTCCATCCAGCGCTCAATCCATTCCTTTCCATTAAAAATTTTGATTTGTACTCTTTCCCACATCCATCCACCAAAATGATTGTGGTATCATGCATTGACAAATGCAAGTTGCAAAAATTTCTAGAAAGATTTGTCAGAAGAGAAGTTAGCCCAAATTATTGTTTGGCACTCTAAAATTACATCAAACTCTATCTAAAACACTAAACAAAATTTTTAGTCTTATCAACCATAATCCATGAGTGACATTTGATGGAAGCACATACTTAAAGAATTTGCCGGAAGAGAAGTTAGCCCAAATTATTGTTTGGCACTCCAAAATTACATCAAACTCTATCTAAAACACCAAACAAAATTTTTGGGCTTATCAGCCAAAATCCACGAGTGACATTTGAGAGAAGCATATACTAATAAAGTTAGGGAATTTATTTGCAAAATTTTTTAGAACGTCTTCTACACGCTTCGTGACAGAAAACTTGACTTCATCATTGTCATACACATCTTCAATCCTTATTCTCTTCTTTCTATATTTTCAAGTATATCATAGAGACAAGGCAGCATTGTTATAAGATAATCCAAATATCAAGTTTTTTTAAATGAAATGGACAATTCTTGAACACAAGCATCATAAAAACATCAAGAAAAATTAAAACAATTACCTTTATAGTGCAAGGCTTGATAAGACCAAAATATCTCCTTTATGTAGTCCATGATCTATGGAGAAACGCCTCCATCCAGCACTCGGTCCATTCCTTTCCATTAAAAAAATTTGCCTTGTACTCTTTCCCACATTCGTCCACCAAAATGACTGGCAAATGCAAATTGTACAAATTTCTAAGAAGAATTTGTTGCAAGAGAAGTTAGCCCAAATTATTCTCTGGCACTCCAAAAGTACATCAAACTCTATCTAAAAAACTAAACAAAATTTTTGGGTTTATCAGCCAAAATCCATGAGTGACATTTGAGGGAAGCATATACTTAATAAAGCTAGGGAATTCGTCTGCAAAATTTTCTAGAGCGTCTTCTGCACTCTTCGTGACAGAAAACTTAACTTCATCATTATCATACATGTCTTCAATCCTTGTTCTCTTCTTTCTATAGTTTCAAGTATATCATAGAGGTAAGGCAACATTGTTACAAGATGATCCAAATAGCAAGTTTTTTTTAAATGAAATGGATAATTCTTGAACACAAGCATCATAAGAACATCAAGAAAAGTTAAAACAATTATCTTTAACGTGCAAGGCTTGATCAGATGGAAGACCAAAACATCTCCTTTTCGTGGTCCATGATCTATGGAGAAACCCCTCCATCCAACGCTCAGTTCATTCATTTCCCTTAAAAAATTTGCTTTGTATTCTTTCCCACATTCATCCACCAAAATGACTATGGCTTCGTTTGGGAAGCCAAAAGCCAGGCTTTTTTGACTTATTTAGTCACAAAAAACAAAATAGGTTTTTTAGCCCAATAAGACAAAACATCACATCCAACCCACAATCATTACATTCTTTCTCTTACAAAAAAATCAAAAAAGCTAAAAGCCCTTCCCAAACCAGGCTTTTTAGTCCCAGGTTAAAATAGCCAAAAAAGACAAAAAGCCGAAAAGCCAACCCACTTCTATGTTATCTTGCATTGGCAAATGCAAATTGCAAAAATTTCTAAGAAGAATTTGACGTAAGGGAATTAGCCCAAATTATTGTCTGGCAGTCCAAAATTACATCAAATTCTATCTAAAACACTAAAATAAAATAAAATAAAATAAAATTGGGCTTATTAGCCAAAATCCATTAGTGATATTTGAGGGAAGCATTTACTTGATAAAGTTAGGGAATTCATCTGTAAAATTTTCTAAAACAGTTTTTGCACGCTTCATGACAAAAAAACTTGACTTCATCATTATCATACACGTCTTCAATCCTTGTTCTCCTCTTTCTATAGCTTCAGGTATATCATAGAGATAAGGCAACATTGTTACAAGATAATCATTGATCAAATGGAAGACCAAAATATCTCCTTTACGTAGTCTATGATCTATGGAGAAACACCTCCATCCAGTGCTCAATCCATTGCTTTCCATTAAAAAATTTGCTCTGTATTCTTTTCCGCATTTATTTACCAAAACGATTGTTGTATCATGCATTAGTAAATGCAAATTGCAGAAATTTCTAGGAAGAATTTGCCGCAAGAGAAGTTAGTCCAAACTATTGTCTGGCACTCCAAAATTACATCAAATTCTATCTAAATCAGCCAAAATCCATGCGTAACATTTGAGGGAAGCATATACTTAATAAAACTAGGGAATTCATCTGCAACATTTTCTAGAACTTCTTTTGCACGCTTCGTGATAGAAAACTTGACTTCATCATTATCATACACGTCTTCAAACCCTGTTCTCTTCTTTCTATAGCTTCAAGTACAAGGCAGCATTGTTACAAGATAATCCAAAAATATCAAGTTTTTTTTTTATAAATGAAATGGATAATTCTTAAACACAAGCATCATAAAAATATCAAGGAAACTTAAAACAATTACCTTTAACGTGCAAGGCTTGATTAGATGGAAGACCAAAATATCTCCTTTACGTAGTCCATGATCTATGGAGAAATGCCTCCATCCAATGCACAATCCATTCATTTCCATTAAAAAATTTGCTTTGTACTCTTTCCCACATTCATCTACCAAAATGATTGTGGTATCATGCATTGACAAATGCAAATTGCATAAATTTTTAGGTAGAATTTGCCGCAAGAGAAGTTAGCCCAAAATATTGTTTGGCAGTCCAAAATTACATCAAACTCTATCTAGAACACTAAACAAAATTTTTGGGCTTATCAACCAAAATCCATGAGTGACATTTGAGGGAAGCATATACTTAATCAAACTAGGGAATTCATCTGTAACATTTTCTCGAACCTCTCATGCATGCTCCGTGATAGAAAACTTGACTCATCATTATTATAGACATCTTCAATCCTTGTTCTCTTCTTTCTATAGTTTCAAGCGTATCATAGAGAGAAGGCAACATTGTTACAAGAAAATCTAAATATCGTTTTTTTTCCTCCGCTAAATATATGTACAAGGACAAAAGAATTGAACAACCATTGAAAAAATAAAATTACCAACCTTTAAGATTTTCTGAAATCATCTAAAATTACCTGCACAAGAATGCAAAACATTTTCCCATTAGTTCATTAGGTTATCGCTTGCTCATGGGCACATGTGGACACATGCATGTTGTTTGCACGTGTGCAACACACATTCATGTGCCATTCTTGTGTGCTCGAGAAATTATTATTATGTAAAATTTCTTCAACCATTTACATCTCCATTCTTTGAATTATTCTAAGAATAAAATCTTAACTATGTAGCTAATCAATTTCCCTGAGGCACCCCCAATAAATAAACAAGAGAACATAGGTTAAGTGAATTGTCCTTCAACAAGATCTTAATCATCTGATCCAATATTTAAACTATCTTATAAAGAATCAAGAACAAGAGCAACAAGATTAGAAAGTTAATTACTAATATTAATCAATATGTTAAGCAAGAAAACCCAAGGATGATCCTTGCCAAATTCTTTGAGAATCTGGACATATGAAGAAAGTAACGGAAAGTGTCTATGATAAACGAAGTGAGTTGGTTTTCGTATTTCAAATGAGAAATATTAAAAATAAACTATCAACTATTCTTAAATTTTGATAAATGTGTATGAAATGTATTAAACTATGTGTAGAATGAATAAAAATATATGAAAGTATTTGAAAATATGTGAAACGTATGTTGTAATTATAAATATTTTGATACTATGTAATTCTTATTAGCAATTGTTAAAACTATTAGTCAGACTCTTATTTTTTTAGTTATTAATAAACATTTCAAATACTTTTAACATCAAAGGTTGTGACCGTTTTCAACATGCAACAAATGTTGTTATAAAAGTTTGAAATAGTTTTCAATGTACAGCAAAGCAATTATTATAAAAGTATAGAATGGTTTTTAATGTGCAACAAAGCAATTGTTATAAAAATTTGAAATGATTTTCAACGAGTAAGTTTGGAATGATTTTCAACGTGCAACAAATCAATTGTCATAAAAGTTTGGAATGATTTTTAATATGCAACAAATCAATTGCTATAAAAGTTTAAATCGGTGTTTAACATGTGACAAATAAATTGTTATAAAAGTTTTAAATAATTTTTCAACGTGCGACAAATTAACTATTCCGAAAATTTGAAATAGTTTTCAACTTGTAGCAAATCAATATCAAGATAAAAAAAAATCATTTGATAATCAAAATTCATTGTAACAATCTAAAAGAAGTTCAAATATAAAATAAAAATATTAATATGCAGAGAAGTACATAAAATTTGAAATTTTAATCATAAATATAAGAATAAAAACTCTTATCACTTAGAGCATCTCCAACGCTTCACTTTTTTTTTCATCAAATCTAAGTCAAAAAAATGACTTTTCACCAAATCTGATACTGAGCGCTCCAACCCTTCATTTTCATCAAATTTTCATCCGGGACAACCGGGTGGTCGACCGGCCGGTTGACCGGTTAGCCCAAAATTTTTTTTTTTTTTTTGAATTTTCTGAACTTTTTTTGAACTTTTTGAACTTTTTTCGGGACAACCGAGTGGTCGACCGGCCGGTCGACCGGTTAGGCAAATTTTTTTTTTTTTTTTACGGTTTGAACTTGAACTGTTTGAACCTTTCACTGGTTGACCGGTTGGTCAACCGGCTCCTCTTTCCAACGGTCAGGAACAGTGTTTTGATGAATTCAATATTCTCTCGCCGATTTGATGAATTGTTTGATGAATTGTGGATTTGATATCAGTTCTGATGAACCGTTGGAGTGATGAACAGTGCCTTTTTCATCAAAATTTAAATTTGATATCCATTCTGATACACCGTTGGAGATGGTCTTACTCGTCTAAAAATGCTTAATTTACTCTGCTAAAAATGCATCAAATGATTAAAGTGGATTGCCTTGGCATCATCTTTTAGCTACCAAAAACCGATGGCAATGGTTGGCTGCGTGAAGGTGTCACTGCAACTGCCATCTAACCACCACCACCACTACTGTCGCCGCCGCCACCACCAACCACCACCAATTTCCACCACCCATTGCGCTCTAACCAAGCAAGGCCACCGCTTTCTCACCTCCCTCGCCACCACCACCAACGATCCATCACACTCCAATCGCTTAATCCGTAAATTCGTACTCTCTTCCAAATCCATAGCTCTCAATGCCCTCTCCCATCTCCTCTCCCCCCACACTCCTCACCTCCACCTCTCCTCTCTCGCTCTCCCCGTAAGTCTCTCTCTCTCTCTCTCTCTCTCTCTCTCTCTAAAATACTTACAGTTACTCTCTTGACATTGCTGTTGTAGTTGTATTCGAGGATCAGCGAAGCTTCATGGTTCAATTGGAACCCAAAGATAGTAGCAGACCTCGTCGCTTTGCTTGATAAACAGGGACAAGAAGACAAAGCACAGTCCTTGATTTCCGAGACCGTTTCCAAATTAGGGTTTCGAGAACGCGACCTGGCTCTTTTCTACTACAATTTGATTGATTCTCACTCCAAACACAAATCGAAACCAGGTTTTTTCAATTCCTACGCACGTCTTAAGGAGTTGGCGTGTGCTTCATCCTCTGTTTATGTGAAACGTCGCGCATTTGAATCGATGGTCAGTGGCTTGTGCGCTATGGATCTACCTCCTGAAGCTGAGAATTTGATGAAAGAGATGAGAGGTTTAGGAGTGAAATCATCTGTATTCGAGTTCAGATCTGTGATATACGCGTATGGAAGATTAGGCTTGTTCGATGATATGAAGAGATGTGTGGTTCAAATGGAGATTGAAGGTTTCAAATTAGATACAGTTTGTTCAAATATGGTTCTCTCATCTTTTGGAGCTCACGGTGAGCTACCGGAGATGGTTTTGTGGCTCCAAAGAATGAAATCTTCAGGTGTTTCGTTTTCAATTCGAACATATAACTCGGTGTTGAATTCGTGCCCAACAATCATGACAATGCTTCAAGAACTCAAAACTGTTCCCATTTCAATCCAAGAGCTGATGGAGAATTTGCTCGTCGATGAAGGTTTGCTGGTTCAGGAGTTGATTGGATCATCAGTTTTGGAGAAGGCAATGGAATGGAATTCATTGGAGGGGAAGTTAGATTTGCATGGAATGCACTTGGGATCTGCCTATTTGATTATGTTACAGTGGACAGAGGAGCTGCGGTCAAGGTTCCAGGATCAGAATCAGGTGGTTCCGGCAGAGGTTACAGTGGTTTGTGGGTCAGAAAAGCATAGCACAGTTAGGGGAGAGTCGCCGGTGAAAGGTCTGGTTAAACAGATGATGGTTCGGATGAAATGTCCAATGAGAATTGACCGGAACAATGTGGGATGTTTTGTTGCCAAAGGGAGAGTGTTGAAAGACTGGTTAGGTTGATCATATCAAAAGTGATAGCTCTTGAGAAATTTCAATTGTTCTCCGTATTATTTGCTGATGAATTAAAATCGAGTTTTGGGCATGGAGTACATATCTGCAGTATCACTAGAATTCAAATGTCAACTTATCACTATTGGCAAAAAATGGAACCAAACCTGAAATCGACATTACCACAAAAAAATAAATAAATTAAAATTAAAATAAAAAGAACCATGGGAGCTGTATATTGCAAATTGCCATCAGAGTTGACCTAAACAAACGATGTTTTACATGAATATACAAAGTAAAATATTCCACATACAAAAATCCAGCAGGGGGGAAGGGTTGGGGAACAAAATTTACCATCCCAATCCCATCATGACTCTAATTTACCTCTGTATAAGTAAACTCTCTCTGCTGCGGACTTGCTGAAGCATAATACTCAAGTTTCAGCTCTTTCTAGTCTGCATCTCCTGTGAGCCTTCGACCATTCCTGTCCTCATTGGCCCTCACACCACAACTCTTGCAAAAAAGATGCCCAAGTAGTACTCTTGTAATGAAATTAAACTGCTATGGCAAGCAACAGAACAATCCATTAAATCTACATCTTTTCAAGTCATCTCCAAATTGAAGGCAAAATTTAGATTGCCACCGAGTGTGTCCTAGCATTACAAACAACTCCATGATTCCATGGATGCCAGTTATAGCATACATGAGATCACTTAAACACAAAGAAATGAATTTCTTAAGTTGTGAAAAAAGGTTCATCAAGACAGATCACTTGAACACCATAGAAATGAACTTGGCTAATTCTCCTAGAAAGAAAAATCAACTCCACATTTACAATTTGTTCAGACAATGGCAAATTATTGAGAAATCGATTTTTGCTAAAAAGTCACAGGTACAATCTGAGACACCAAATCAAGGCAAAGGCAGATTTTTCATTTAATAGCACAGATTTTAGTTCATCCCTACAGTGCATAATACCAAATCAAATGAAAGAATACTAACCTGCCACTGGAAAGTGGTGTCTTGCAAAGAGAAACAGTTATTGTGTCTCACCAATGACAGAATTCAGCTGTATACCCATATTCAGAAAAAAGATAGACACTGTTGATAAGCTTAGTGTCACTTTCTCTGTGTGATCTTGTGGCTGTTCTACATGAGGCAGTATTAATGGACCTGATCCCTTCCACTGTCATTTCAAATTAATTGAAAGAAGAAATAGAAAGAAAAAAAAAAAAAGATCCCATGATAGATAGACATAGAGACACCAATACAAGTCCGAAGTCACGTAGGGAATTGTAATGCTCAAAAGTAAGTGATAATGGCAACTACAAGAAGCCAAAACATGCATAAAGACAATCACAAAGTTTTCCATCTGATGAAGTTTATATACATCTGTTTTCTTATCAAACAGCATAAAGAAGAGTGCTCCCCATTCTGTCAAGTGTATTAACTCGTACAAAATGGTGGGGATCATGCTTGCACCTTTTAAAACCAAGGCACTATTTCAACAAAATGGCATACCTAGCATTGATGCATAACAATGAAAACGTTTTAGCTTGCACGTCCTAAAACCAAGGCATCCACCATATATACATCTTTCCAAGGTTTTTGTGTGAAACTGCTTCTGCAATCAAGCGGCGTGCCTGTCCTTCTACAGCAAGAGGCAGAGATGGTGCTGCTCCAACACCAACAACAACTCCTTGCAGCCGTGCTTCAATATTACTGATAGCTCGCTGCAATTTCAAACACAGCATACTTAAGGGGTTAACTCTTTAAAAGATTTTGCCTACAAAATGATCTTTTATACCAAACTTAGAAAGTCAAGAATCATTTATGTTACAGTTAAACTAAGTTAGAGTGATTACACCTAGCCGCTAGAGTCACTTAATCCACAATTTCAGTCCCTTTTTTTGGTTTAATGGAAATAATCAAACTTAAACATAAGTATTATAACTGCATAACATTTTTCTTTTTGAGTACAATGGAACTAGCATACGGCCTTCTATAGAACATAATGGTAAAAACAGTATTCATTTAACAAACCCCATTTGATTGGGACACAAAACTTGGTTTGGTTTGGGTGAAATGGAACTAGCATAATATAAACTTAAGCATGAAGTCTACATAAATATCCATAAGTAAGATATTATTAATACAAGCCTGTGGAATGGGGTACATAACAGTACTCAGATTGAGTACAGTTCCCTTTTACTAGTTGATCCACACACTGGCGAATTTCCCCTAAAGTTTAAATCAATTTTCCAGCCAGAGCAAACATTGAACACATTAAGTAGTCTTGGCAGCAAGGTTTTGAAAAGCGGTTGCGGTCGCCATAATGGTGGCGGTGACGCGGTTGCGGTTGCGGGGTGTAAAGGCCGTAGTGTAACGGTTGCGATAATCAGAACCGTAAATTTTTTTTTTTTTCGCACAAATTAAAAAAAACTTATCGATTCTCATATTTTTTTTCCATGATCATATTTATTGGGTTAAAAATAAATATTAATCAATTTTTATAATTTTTTAAGTATGATCCAATATATTTCATTTTTTTAAACCACTATAAATTGAGTTTTTTACATTTTATTTTAATAATTAATGACTTTATATTATACAAAAAATCAATCACTAACTATTATATATAAGATAAACAATGACAAAAGTAAGAGAATAAATAAGAGCCTAAATATATATATATATACATATATTTTAACCAAGCCAAATAAATAATGACCACACTTATTATTATTATTATTATTATTTTCAAACAATATATAGATAGACACACACAAACAAAATAGTTTAGTGATAGCAGTTGAATAGAATAACATAGGTCTTATAACTTCAACAAATCAATAACATGTTCTTCATCTTCCCTCTTCTCTCTCTCTATCTCTTGCTCCTTCATTTTCTCTCTTTATCTTCCCTCTTTCCCCATTTTCAGCTTTTTTTTGTGTGTTTTTTCGAAAGAAACAGTTTGGAACCGTTACGTAACGGTGCGTAACAAGCCGTTACGGCTGTTACGGCACCGTTACGACCGCTACGGCAGCCGCTACGGCTGACACACCTGTGAATCTCAATCACACTGCAAAAGCGGCCGTAATGGGTGGCAGTAACCACCAAAACCGTTACGTAACGGTTGCGGCCGCTTTTTAAAACCTTGCTTGGCAGTTAATGGGTTCTTATAATGCTAGAACATGGTCAATTCATAGTTGACTCACAACTAGAAACTAGTTTTACTTTGGAACAGATTTTTTCAGGCCTAAAAAGCCAATGATTAATTTCAACTTGGCTGTCTGCAAAAGCGGATTTGAGTCTACTAGTAAGTTGATGAGCTAAACTTCAAAATAGAAACAATTTTGTAGTCAATCATAAAGCTAACATGTTAAAAACAGTGGGAAAAGGAGAATAATGAAGATTCTAACCTGTGCATGGGGGTTCTGAACTTCAACCCCGCTGGACTTGTGAGATTTAGTCCATTCCACAAGAGGATCATGGATGAAAGTTTCAAGAACACTCATTAGAGTCTCCCTGTGGGCCCTGAGTACTGAAAGTGTGATCTCACAAACCCTCAGGAAAACACCCTCATATCCAGTAATACCCAATCCATCAATCATGTTCTGCAGATCCAATCAGAAAAGACAATTCAAGAATTTAGCCACCAGGGATAGTTAAGAATTAGAAAATCTAACAGAAAATATTGTGAATAACATTGTGAAGTGTTAAGAATGCACTCGATTGAGGGAATAACATTGCATTTAAAAACTCTATGTTTTGTGTTATCCAGAATGAGAGAACTTATTTGCAATATGCAAGTACAAAATTTCGTAGAACAAAAATCCAGTTACACATGCTTGATAAGCAATTTGCACAATTTGAGACTCTTGAATACAGCAGAAAATTTGGTCATAAAGCTCAGTGAGTCAGGTCATTATACATCAATGGCGCTTTTCTTACCTGGGTTAGCCTGAAAGGCACTAGCTCAGGTTTCTCCAACTGCAAACCTTTGTCAAATAAGCAACTGAAATCAACGTGAACACAGTCACCTGTGGTAGAATCAAAAAGAATATTTTCACCATGTCGATCTCCAAGGCCCACAATGTGCCCAACCATCGACCAAACAGCAGTAGTGTGTGCATAAGCAACTCGAGCCCTGAACCAGGCAGCTGGTTCAGAGAATGTGTTCAAAAACCATTTGTGGAAAGCTGGAGGAAACATCGGCAGAATTTTGTTCTTCAGCATCTCATCTTCTGGCATTTTTCCTTGGCATTGATCATAAATTCGCTTAATTTGAGGATTTGTCTTCTGCCGGTCAAATTTCCCACTACTTATATAAATGTCTTGAAGTATGTGTCGGAGCCCACGAGTGTGTGGCACCCATTCTACCATACCACAGTCCTCTGTTAGTGGAATCACTGCAAAGGTACGAATGTAAAGCTTCCTCCTGCGACTTTCTGGGCACTTGGATAATAAACGGTTTATCATAGCATTAAATTCCATCATGCGCGCATCTTTTCTGAGGTCATCTTTGGGTTTGCAAAGGAATGGACGTTCGATACCATCACTGCCCAAAAGAACAACCTGTAAACAGCAAAACAATAGAACCCTTGTTACAACGATGATATGTGGTACCATGTTCAGTGACCATCAGGACAGACTATCAGGCTTATATACGGGGTATGATAGCATAACCATAAAGTTTACAAAAGGTCCCATGTGTTACAACTATTTGATTAGATCGATAAAAGAAGACAACCCAAGGCACAAGACTCCTGAAAAAGCAGGGTCTGGGGAGTGCAAGATGTATGCAAAGCCTGCTTTAGCAGAAGCCTCATGCATTGGTTCACCCTTTTTTTATCTACCTGAGATCAGATGATAGCATAAATGGCCAAGCTGACAATGGAGCTATTTCACTTCCTTTTAGGTGTGTCAGGAGACATTTGGTTCCTTTCCTCTCAAATTCATGATCATAAAGTTCATTCAGTAGATATACAGTAGGAAATACCCGTCCAAAATTATAGTAAAAGGCAAAGATATATAGTAAAATGCTTTTTTGGACATAAAGATGGCCATGGGCCCTCATACACTATTATGTGGCACATTACAAATGTGAAGTAATTGAACAACAAAATGCCAAACCTGTGAATCAGATGGGAGTGCATTAACAAAATTCAGTAAAAAACATATTCAAGCAATCTGATTTGAACCACAGATCATGCAAGAAGCTTACCTTCTTGGGTCGCTGAAGAGATGAAAGGATCTCCGCTTCATCTGCGATACCTGATATTGTAGGAAGCTCTGAGGCAGAGAAGATATCAGATCTGAGCGAGTCAGTCAGATTTGTATCATATGTGGGTAGATTAACTGTGAGGGACTGTTGGATGGGCATTATGATATCGAGCGGCATCATCCTCTTCAACGCACTGAATTCAGTTAAGATATTGATTGTCCTTGCCTTTGACTGGCCCGCATGGAAGCACAACCTGATTAGATGGTCAATCAGGGTTGCAAATTGAACAAACAAATTGTTGCCACCATTTCCCTGACTTGACCCTTTTCGTGCAGATTGTATTATCTCTGCAGCAGCCTCCCTCCTTGAAGGTACTGTGGATTTTGAAACTGCTGCCATAATCCAAAGGGCTTGCTGTGGGTATTGCCGGAGAACAGAAGTGATGATGTGTTTGACCAACCGCACAATTTCTTCATTTTGGTGGCAAATTCTAGAAACTAATTGAGGAAGAACTGTTAACCACTGATATGTAGGCAGATCCTTTAAACACCCTCGCATGATGCTTACTACCTGCAAAGGAAAGAATAGAACAGTATAAACATATATTTTTTAAAAGATGCTGTCGGAGATAGTAATTACAATTTTGGTTGAAAAATATGAAGATAAGTACAATAAAATCACTACCTTCAGATGAACATTTTTCATATCTTTATTGGATGATGAACCACTTCTTTGATAAATGCTCCCAAAGTCAAACCAAAGGGTTAACAACCTTGGAAGGGCTTGAAAGAGATTCTTGTGGCCCCTGTGAAGACCCTTTGCATAGAATAACAATACATCAGGGATGTAAGACCACCAACGCTTGTCAGAATTTAAATTCATAGAAACAACGGTCATGGAAACAGATGGAATCATCCTTGGACCAAGGTCGAAATTCTCCTCCTGCCGTTTTCTGGCATCAACAAGCAGTTCATCGCAATACTTAGCCATATAAAAGTATCCTTTCTCCCACTTGGGCTGAAGTTCCCTCACCCTAGAATAAAGACCGATAACATCTTCCTTCTGCTTCTGGCCAGTATAATGGATCCACCTTGAGTACAGGAGGAGGGTTTTGGCAATATCCAGATTCTCATTCAGATCTTGAGTATCAGAAAGTAAAGGTGGTTGGTTCAGTGGAACCAATGAAAGGCTCGTGATGGATGACATTGCAGCAGAGCCAATAACCTCCACTGGCATGTTCAGGAGATTTTGTTGCAGTTCTGCAATGGCACCGTCATATCTCCTAGTGCTCCACAGAAGCTTAGCCTTTTCCATGTGAACATTAGGTGCACCTGAAGCCTTTGCTTCTAAAATTGCTCGATTAGCTGTCTCATAATGACCAGCTGATCGACAGAGTTTTGCATATTGCAGCCAGCAGTTCCCAACTTGAGCACCAAGACCACTGGCACCAAAAACCAGTCTCCGAAAAGCCAAGAGTGGCTCCCTCGTCCAGAGAGATGGTTGTGTAAATCTGAGCCGATTTTCCCAGTTTTCCACTACTTTTGAGAATCCAGATTCACCTGGATGGAATGACTTCTCCAAGAAAGACTCACCAACAAGGAGAGTGTGGAAGTCTTCTAGTTCCCTTAGCATGTGAAGCTTTACAACAAATGGGTAAGCCCGGATATAGGAATCCATGCCTGCAGCAGCCAAAGGAGCAATCAGAGCTTGTTTTGAGAGTGCAATTCTTTCAGCAACTGAGAATTGATCTTTTTTCATCATTGCCTGGAGAATCTTTGCAACATCCATGTCAAAGGAGGCATTACTCTCCGAACTGCTACATAGTAAACCTTCTTCATCAGCCCCATTAAGATATTCATCCATCAGCTCCCACCTGCCAAGCCTCCATGCAGCCTGAACACCTTGCATACACCATGTTTTCTTGTACTGAGAAACCCTAGAAATTAATCCATCAACATGAGTAACCATTGCTTGCAAATGGCACATATTTAGCAAACAGTTAAGGACATCTGAATGCCTCTGAACTGAAGTGGGTTCCATCTGCAGAGCTTGTTCACAAGAAGTCAAAACTTCCGCCCAGTTTCCTGCTTTCTTGTTTATTAAGAGTTGGTCTTGTAAGCTTTTAGATTTACGTAAACATGCCAAACCAGATAAACCATCAGGCTCATCCAAGCTGCTGTATATTTCCATCAGAAATGAGACATCTTCATCCTCAAAGATGCCACTTCTCTCAGCAGCAGGGTTGAAAGATCCTGACTTTTCCCGAACGTGAGACTCAAAGTACAAGAAGGACCTAGCATAAGCCTGACACCTGAAGGAGGCCCTAGCAAGGGTTACCTTAGGAATTGCAGCCAAAAGCTCTGAAACATATTTACACTGCATAAGGAATTGGTCTGAATCCGTTGAAGAATTAGTGCTCTTCTCTTTTAACTTGGACGCTTGTTGCTTAGAATTTGATGACTGAAGAGACTGAGAAAGAGCAATTTCTTGTTCAACATCATCCACCCATTGGCCAAGATTATCAAGAAGAGTGAACACAGCCTGAATGCAAACTTCACTTTGTCTGGAACTGATTCCATGAATTGCAGCCACATTGTTCTCTGATACTGCAGCATCGAGAACAGATAGGATCTCTTCTGTTATGCCACAGCGTGCCTCCTCAGTACCATGGCAGACAGCATCAAGGACCAAATAAGGTAGCAGATATATTGCTGTTTGCATATCATGACGCACTATACCTCGGCAAGAGTTGAAAATACTTGCACGAGAACCAGTTGCATGCAGAGTCAATTTTTTTATCCAGAAAAATATCCATCTTCTAAATGACATCGAAGGCCTGTAAATAGGACCGGCAGATGCAGAATCAGCCACATTTGGAAGCTGAAATCGTGAGGTTAAACAAGGGGCAATTATCTCTTTGACATAATTAGAGAAACGGTCCCACAATCTCTGACCCCTCCCATTCATTCCACTGGAATCAGCTGTGCTCTTGATCCCAGATGGAGGGACACCCAAAGGAGGTTTACATTTTAGTGTCTGTGATGCAGCAGCTGTAACATTTTCATCAAGTGAAGCCTCACAACCTGCAATCTTCAGCAGCTCCTGTATAGCCAATGCAGCTGAGTCTTGGATAATGGTGTCAGGTGAAGCTCTAAAAGCCCTGGCCAGATGCTTGTGGATCAACTCAAAGATTAAATCATCATCGGAACAAGCAATTTTAAAGCGCTGGCTTGAAAAACCCTTTACTTTGGCAGGATCAACTGCACCAAGTGCTCCAAGGCAATCAGCACATACCAACTTCAGCCGCTGTCCAACCAAAGTCCTTGATTCTTCTGCACAGCCTATAAGCAAGGAAGTAATCAAAGAACTCAAGGCATCCATATCTGAACCTACTTCCCCAGTGACAAAAGAAGTGACATCCTCCCTTCTCACATTCAGCAGTTTGCTCAGCTCACAAGCCACCATATACCTAACATTCAAATTCTCATGATTTAACCCATCAACAATATCTCGCAGTTGGTCTTTCAAAGTCATCGACCCACGTGCTTCACATATCACCATGTTCACTTCTGCTAGAGCAGGAATACTGGGCAAAGGAGGAAACTCACAGATATGCTGCTTTAGGATACCCCTGTTCTCAAAAACAAGTTCTTCCAATATTTCCACAATTTTACTGAAATTTGAAGAAGAATGTTCTTTATCTCGCTCCAACAAAGGAATAAGAGCAGCAAAAACTTGAGATATTACATGTTTAGAACTAGAAGGCGACACTTTTGCCAACTGCTTTATAAAAAAATGCAAGACACAGAGACCCTCAGCCTGCAGTGACTCCTTATCTATGGCATACATGAGAAGAACCATAAGTTTAGGTACATAAGTGCTAAGGTGTGAACCCATCATATTAATCAGCATCTCTATACGTTTCATGGCTTGTTTCTGCAGTGACAGATCCTCTGAATGAAGCATTTTTCTATCCATACTGTTGAGAAGACCAACAAAATGATTCTTCAAAAATCCAGGAAGATCTTCAGTACCAGTCAGAATTCTTGCAACTTCACTTATCATCTGAGGCACCCTAGCTAACCTGTAAACACAAAATGTAATAGCACTGACTGACTGATGTCCCATTTTACAGATATAACAGCAGGTAACATGAAATGAAGCATAAATTCTAAGCTAAAGAAACCCCAAAATCAGAAATCCTGTCCAACCAACTCAGGTTTGAAAAGTATTGACATAAGGACCAAAAAGACATAAAAGCAACTGCTGAACTTAGTCAACATCCAAACCCTAGATAAAAGTAAATAAGAGAAAGAATTGCCACTCGACTTATATGTAATTCCACAGTAGTTAAGAACGCATTACAAGTAAAGCAAAGCCAAAGTTAGGAGAACCCTGAAAACATGCTTAATTTTAGACTGATCAACCAACAATGTCTACATCATTTCCTTAAAATCTTCAAATTGGCAAAGAATTTTGTACCTTTTGTTTGTCTCGTCCAAATCACCATCTATAAAGCACAGAAGTTCATCCAGAAGTGCAGGCAATGCGGCTGCAAATATTTCTTGGTTGTCAGACCCGGTCTGCACATGGTAAAACTGCAAAACAGAGAGCAACTCTCCACTGTCAGCTCGATGAAGAGCAAAAGCAAGCACTTTTGGTAGCCAAGTAACAATCAGTTGCACCATATCTGTGTTTAAGCACTTGGCTAACTCGTATAAGATAACAACTGCTTGATCATTATCTTGCTGAGTGACCACGAGCTTTGGAAGGACAACAGGAACCATTTTCTTGACAAGTTCTTCAGTTTCAATACTGAGAACAGCCTCTGCAAACTCTCCGGCCATTTTTGGACGACTTGAAAGCATTGCAGATAGATAATCATATAATTCATTCCGAACACTAATAACTTTCGATAGGATTAGCTCAAATCCTCCTTTAAGATGGAAGAAGCAAGATCGACGTATTAGCTTTGATGCTGTCAACCTCACTGTCAAATGTGGATTATCAAGCTGATCAACCAATAAAATAAGCGAGAATAAGAAAAGTTGACTGTCAATATCAACTGAAATCATAATCTCTGCTGTGGATTCCAGAAGAGTCTCAAATATCTGCAGATCATCAGCTGCTGCCAAAGCATGTTTTATCTTGTCCAAGAATTTCTGTTCTTTTGTTTTGTTTGATTCCTCCTCATCTAAAAGCAAACAATTTAAGATGGGCTGCTGAATAAAGAAGCCAATCTGTCTGCTGAATGCTTCTCTCAAAGCCCTTTTTCTGTGGAGGAGTAGGTATTCAACACATTTAATCCATTCAGATCTTGTTTTAAGCAGAATATCCTTGGTTCCATGTGCAATGATCCGCTGAATTATTCCTACACAAGCAACTTGAACCTCTTCCGACGACTCATCATAAAGAAGCTTGAAGAAGAGAGATTGTAGATTGACAAAATCAGAATCCAAACCAAATTCTATGCTTTGAATGTCAGGTAGATGCACAACCCTCGAATATAACTCATGATTGTGTACAACTCTTCTGTCACACATTGAACACCAGAATCCATGCAATAGATGATCTACTGCTGAATTGTGTTTAACATTCTCCTTCGCCAGGAATAATTTGCAATCACTTTCACAAAGACTATCAACACCATTACAAGATCCATAAATGCATGCCAAATAACCAAGAGAAAGAGGAATGATTTTCTTGACTTGTTCATTCTTCTCTTCCTCCAAGAATCTGCAAATTAGAAAAAGGAAACCACTAGAAGAATTAGGTTTACTGGCCACATTTAAATCTAACCTGTACAACTACACAGTGAGCGGAGCAATAAATCTAGGAACAATTCTGGATATTGCATCTGTTACTCAGACACCTATCACATTCTACGATGCCAACATGCATTAATGATACGAACCATAGCACAATTGAAGTTGGATGGATACCCCTATCCTAAAACCCAACACAACACAAAACAAATAATTCCCCTAGCAAATTACACAAAAAAAAAAACTCCTCTCTATAGTTCTTCTTACCACACTACCCAATCTTGTATTGATTCTAGGACCTTTTGTTTCCCTATCTCTTCATGGTTTTACTTGCATCACTTTCAAGTATATGTCACTAACACTTGGCATCCTTTATTGGAAAAATAAATAAGTAAGAGAAACATTAAGTTGAACACACAATACTTGTGCAAGGAAAGGTTATCAAATGTTCCAACCCAAAAAAAGAAAAAAAAGAGAACAAGAAAAATAAAAGACCATTCATCAATCATAGGAGCTCCATGCGTATAATGTGATGAATGCAAATGTTTGAAAAAAAACTACATGATACACTCAAAGCATTTTTTTTTTCCCTCTTTAACTAGGTCCAATCCCAAAGCACACTAAAAAATACTAGTGCCACACACAGAAGAAATATATTGGTTACTTACTGCAGCCTTTTGAACAAATGTGTCAGTATAGCAAAACCAGACCACAAAACAATTACTGGCATTGAAATGACAGCTTCAGTTCTAACTTCTTCTGCTTCATCTTGAAGACCCAAATCTAGAACTTCGAAATCACTTTCACTTTTCAATATGCATCCCATCTTGGACAGAACTTGGACAGAGAGACATTTTGTCTTCCATGGAGGATTAGGTTCTGCAATAACAAGAGTACGAGTCCATGGAAGCTTTAGCAGTAATAGCCAATGATCTGCACCATCACCCATATTTCTTAAAAGCCTATTCTCCTCAGGAAGGGAACCTAAAAAAAATATGGTTGACAAAAGTCATAATATGTTAAATAGCAGAATTTAGTAGATTAAACTAGCACACTTCCAGAGAACAAGCTAAAAAGTAATAAAACCGGGATGAAACTATTCTCTGCAGCAAGTTCATTCCAGCTCAGGAAATATTAAATTCTTGTGTTTCTTAATCTTATAATTGCAAAAGTAAAATGACACAGGACCTTAAATGTAAATTTTATGTTCACTTACAAAGTAATACCAAAAACAAGAAAATCTAAAAATAGATAAACAAAGATACAATATGAAAATATATAACTTTTCTGCATAAATAGGGCTTCTACAATAACCTATTTACAAGAAGCAGCATCTTGGTGATTCCCAATAGCCTTCCTTCGTCCAGAAACTATTAAATTGAATTGATCATGAACAAATATTCCTAGCATGAGTTTTCAACAATAATTTCTTTGATTTATGCTACCCTCATAGCAAATGAGAAGTTGGTGAATATTTTGATGAAAAGTTAAAAACAACATGTACATGCTTACTTTCCACAAGCAAGATACTGTGAACCGCTTCCAGAAAGATGATTAAATCAAGTGGAAGTGAACTACACTGTTTGGCCTGCAAGATATAATTCCCAGTTATATGAGTGCAAGTACAGGATAAGTTAATGAGCAATATACAAATAATAACCGAACCTGCTCATATATCCAAGGGATCCACTCACGCATCTTCCCAAAAATGCAACTTGAAAGTTCTGTCTGTGGGTATATACAGAAAATGATGCTAAGAGTGCTAAGAGCTGTTAAGGCAACTTCCGGGCTTAATGAATTTGTTTTTCCACCTGGAGGATTTAGACATTCAACAAATGAAAGAAGTAAATTGTGCATATTACAATTAAATTCAATAGCAATCTTGTTTGCATCCTGAGAATTAGCATCTGAAGTAATAACTTCTTGATTTAGCTTCTGACGCTTTGGCTTGGAAGTGTTGAAGTCCTGAACAGGTCTTTTCCCTCCAACTCTTAAGCTCTCGTATCCACTGTGATTTGGAGTTGATAAATGCATATTACCATCATCAGTTGATGCTTCTTCAACAATATCAAGACTGATCGTAGATAGAGCTATTCGTAAGCAATCAATCAATGCAAAACAGGCATTTGAGGAACAAAGCAAGCAGATGAGAGATTCTGGCCTCCAAATGTGAGGGGGGCAACTTTTAACAATTCGAATGTATGCATTGCATAAAGCAGCCTGAAAAATTAAAAGTAATTACCTTCCCTAAGGAATTAAGTTATCAATTTTATGTCTAGCTAGAATAATCATGACTGTCTACAAAAAAGAATAATGGGGACCAGATTAAACCTTAAGCTCTGGACTTCTTGTTCTTCGCATTGACTCCGGAAAAATAGTGACTAAATTTGCAGCAGTCAACCTGACGTCATCATCACTACAACTAGAGTGCAGTACATGAAGGCAACTGCCCATGGAAGAATCATAGACAGTGTTTCTGCAAATTGAGATTGGCATTAGTAATAGTGTTTTAATGAAAATACTTGAGCAAAATAGTTCGACAGTAATTGTTTACCATTGAAAGGAAAATAATTAGACCACCAAGAAATTTTTATTACACCATGTAGACCTGTAACAGAGTACAACAAAAGCTGCAGAAGAATTACAGTTTAATGGGTTTTCTCAGTAGGACCCACTGACAATTCAAAGCCCTACCAATTGTTGTTTTTAAAAGGGAAGTAACGAAGGGGAGTTATCTCAAGTGTTTAGGAATACTAGTTATAACTAAATAGTAAGCGACAATGAGATAAAAAAAGAAAAAGAATCAAAAGTTTCCAGTGTAAAGTACGAAAGAATTTGTCACGGTTAAACTAATTTTCTAGTGATATTCTACTACAAACTACTGACCGACCTAAAACTAGACCATTCAAGCTTCATACAGGGATAGTTATGAGGAAACAGTAGTATTTTCCAAGCATCTGAAGATGTACCTGAACACTGGAAGCCCCTCCACATCTTCACTTAATATAGTTGATATCAGCTGAATTAATTTCTCGCTGGGAACAATTTCATAATCCACAACTGTTCCAATGATGCGTGCAAAGTCAAAACATGCCTTCACAAAATTTGATTTGTTAGATAACCATACCACAATAAGCTCACAACTCGCAAAGTCAAAGCCGGAAAAGTATACATACATTTATCAAACATTCAAGTTTGGTTGAGCTGATAAGCTAAATATATAACTAAAAAACTACACTGAAAAATGCCAACTTGTAATCAATATGCTACCCACCATATGCAGATCAGCATCTCCATAGCATAACAAAGTACATGCAGCCGAAACAAATGGCACATTGATAAGTCCTTCAACATATAAAGTTCCCTCAGTTAGGCATTTAGAAATAAGCCTAATGACCCAAGTGGCAAAAGGCTGCCACCTTTGTTTGCCAGTGAGGTTAATGAAAACACCAAGACCATCAGCAGCTTTGCTGCAAGGAGGAAGATCACTGAGAAGAGCAGGATCACTGGAAATACCATTAAACGACTCACAGAAGCACTTCAAAGACACTTTGCGTGATACTGTAATGCTTGACTCATTAGCACAGAGAGATGCTATATAAAGAAGATCTGTACAAAGACGAGCAAGTTAGTTTATAGGATGGTCCTGATCATGGCTATGAGATATATTAGTAGTGCAAAAACATAATTGAAGAACTGATTGCAATGGTCTAGACCATGAATCATTGAATTAGGGAGCTTTATAGCGTGTCAAGAATTATGTGCCATGGAGTAACCAAAAGAAAAGAAATGAAAAGAAAGGTCAAGCGCAAGAAAACAAAAGAAACCCTAAAACCTCTTATCTCAATAGCATAGTCTGCGAAACCATTACATAAAAGGCCTATTTATAGGCATCCACGGAAATTCTTATTAAAAGTTGCAAAAAGTAAAACTACAATTTTTAAAACATAATAAAACAATCAAACTTAATAAATATAAAGTAATGCAACCCCACCTCGTGCATTGGGTCACACTTTTTTATCCAATTCCCTCATCCATCACTAACTAGAGAAAGGGATAGAAAACAAAATAAGTTGCTATTCTTTCCATGAACATTCTTCGTAAGTTTGCAGAAATCATCAAACAAGAGTACCACTGTGGGCGACAGAGAGAGAAAAATAATATAGAGCATCACTCAGTTATTTAAATGATGCAATCACCTTTATTTTATATACTGTGATGTTTGCAGGGTGCATTTCATACCTTCAACCATCAGCATGGTGTCTACAAAAAACTGACGGTATGCATCTCGATCTCCTGTACGGAGCAAGGATAAAAGGGATCCAACTGTTTCAAAAATCACTCCATGCCGAGAGCTGAAACATATTATGTCAATTTTCCAACAACCAGTGATAAAAAAAATAAAAAGATGCTGAAACATGTACTCAACAGAAAATGAAGAAAGAAATATGAAAAACAAGCAAGAATAGTATCAAAAACATTGTTTGTTTTGTAATAAAAAATTCGAACCACATATCTTTTTTTTATTTAAACACAGGCTAAAGATTTACAACTAATAGTCATTTGATAGTTGCTATTCACATAGCATTTTGTAACCATAAATTAACATCCAGCCATCCACAATTAAAATATTGTTGAGAATATGTACAGAGGCCAACACACCCAACCACAGTGCCAAAAATGTAATAAATGCTGCTCGGAAGATATCAAAACTATCTCAGGTGTAATGCATCATCTGTTCGTTCTTTTTTCTTATTGAGGAGGTTGAAACCTTAATTGCAAGAACTGGGTGCAGGGACGAGCGTGGGATGGCAAGGGCACATAGGAAACATATAAGGTTGGAAGCAACTCGGGGAGTGTTTATGTAGTTTATATATAAATATACTGTAAGAATTTCCTTTCTTAGTTGGGGCATAATGTGCTGTCACTCTACAAAATATACAAAATCCATAACTTAAAAGTGGATACCTTAGGCCATCTGCAGTCCTTACTCAAATTTGAATAAAACATTGAGTTTCTTTATATGAACCACTCCCAATGGGCAAACTTAGATTTAAGCATAAATTTGAGTAAAAACTTCACTAATGGCAGATTGATTAATTTAAAACTCACAAAATAGCGTAGAAATTTTTGAGTAAAGATTTGAGTCTCCCTTGATTTGGGTAAAAATTTGAGAAAAACTCAATTTGTTATAAATTTGGGTCAAGCAATGGAGGATGTTTTAAGTGACTTTTACCGAAATTTGAGTCAAGCATTGGAGATGCCCTTACAACTCCAAACATTACACAAAAGTCAAATAACATAAAACTCCATAAAGAAACATACAAGACAAACATTCTTTCATTAATAACCAAAGAAGCATCAAACTTGCAGACAATACACTAGAAAATTACACAATTTCATGACAGCACACTAAAGAGAATAGTTGTTAACCACACTCACCGAAATGCGGGCTCGGCGAAGAATGGCAGTATGCGACCAATAAGAGGTAGGACTGCGGCAGCCCTGCCATGGAAGAAAACTCCGGGGAAATTCTTTGCTGTGTGAGTCAATAGCTTCAATACCGCGATGACCTCTCTCTCATTGGCTACACACCAAGAAAAGCAACGATGAATCCGAGAATTTATTGAACAGAGGGGTTTTAGAGAGAGAGAGAGAGACCTGAAGAAGAGGGGACGACATAGGCGTGGAGGAGATTGGGAAGAACAGCGCGAAATCTGATCTCGAGAGCGTCATCGTCTCCGATGTTGGGAGGTGTTGATGATGAAGCTGCTATGCGTTCGCGAAGCTCGTGAACTAGGCTTGAGAGGTTTGCCATGGCCTCTCTCTCTCTCTCTGTCTCTCTCTCTCTCTATCACTTCCCTCCTTTTTCGAATTTTACTTCACTCACTCACTTACTTGACTGCAATTGATGAGTCACCACCGCTTGTTCTCCACTCGGAGCCAACTCGGACAATTCTCCCTTATTTTATTTTGGACCCCTATAAATTGAGATTTCTTCTCCTTATACCCTAATAGTGGGAACAAAATTTATTTATTTATCAATAAGATATGCACATCATATACACATTTATTTTAAACCATTAGATTTTTACAAATTAATTTCAACCACTGAATAATTTGATTAGAAATCTTGAGTACCTTTTCAACCGGTTACGATTTTTACAAATTTCTTCACTGATTGTTCTCTTTCAGCTGAGCTCTTCACGTTGTTTTCCCAAAGCCCCCTCTGTTTTTGAGACCCCACTCCGACACTCTTCTTTGCCCTCGACTTCGCCTCAATGTATGTCTCTCTGCAACTTTTTTCTCTCCCCCTTTCTCCATCTCCATTCTATGAAACCCTAGACCGCAATTCCCTTCTTTGAAACTGCCCCTTTCACATTTGTGAACTCACTGGGTTGGTTTATAAAATTAGAAAAATATTAGGTTTAGGTTTTTTATGTTTGTTTGCTTTGGTAGTTATTTTGATTCCCTTATTCGAAATCCCCTTTTGTTAACCCCTATTTCCTGTATCGATTCTTGTTTCCCATTCTTCAAAATGTCCCTTTCACGTTTGTGAACTCACTTGGAGTGGTTGGATTCTAAATTTAGAAAAATATGATATGAATAGCTTTTGTTTGTAATGTTTGTTTGATTTGGTCACGTTTGTAATGTTACTTGAATGATGTATAACTTCATGTGGGTGTAATGTTTGTAATGTTTGTTTGATTTAGGCACGTTTCTACATACATATCATTTATGTTAAGCAAGAATTATAACCAAAGCCATAGTTGCTGCCATTTATAGTTACTTACTGTATGATGTATAACTTCATGTGATTATGATATATGGACTGACGTTGGCTCAAATAATTTGGAAAATACACCCACAATTTTATTTTCTTTCAAATTTGTTTGGAAAATAATACACTGGCACAAACTTGAAAGAAAGAAATACAATTTTTGACTTAAACAAATACGACTTTTTCGCAGATATGCTTATACAATCTAAACTACAACTTGTACTATTAAATAAGACAAAAAAGAAAAAAAAGAGAGAAAGAAAGAAAGAAATGTGCTTTGCTTTTATGACGCTAAAAACAACATATTTCTTTAATGTTATGTTTGGATCATGGATTTAGTTAAAGATTTGGAAACGGAAAGGGAATAAGTGGTGAAATGCAATCATATTTAATTCACATTTCATCTACATTTTTCTTTTTCTTTTAAATCTCTACTCAAATCCATGGTCCAAACACAGCATAATGGTTCTATGAAGATAAGAAAACCCAATAACAATAATCCAAATCCAATAGTCAAATAGATGAATAGGTCGGATACCGAGTTATCAAAAAAATAATCCAATAGTCCATCCAATTAAAAGCTAAACTACTACGAAATTAACGAAGTTATGATCTGTCAAATAATCCAATAGTTCATCCAATCAAATAATCTTTTTTTTTTCTTTCTTTTTAGATCTTTTATTTTTTATCTTTTAAGTGGCCAATCGGTTGGCGTTGGTACATTTGTTTAACTGTTTATGTAATGGTTATTAATACTTTGAACAAATGTAGTACAGTTTCATCTCTGTTATTGGTTATGCAGTTTGTTAATGTGAAAAGATGTGCAAAATAATATTTTTCATACATAGATTCTTTCTTTTTGCCCCATTATCATAAATCTCCTTAAGTATTGTCTTCTTTGCTAACCCTGTTTTGATGTTCTGTTGTTGTTTGTCACAGGTCCCCAATTTTCACATCTTAACGTAGAAGTGAAGCTATACCTCCCATCTCCCTCCCTCCTTAGCAGTTGCATTGGCAGATGTGCTTTTTAATTTATTTACTTTTAATTAATAGCAAGGCATAGCCAGGTGTGCTTTTTATTTATTTGTTTATTTTAATTGATAATAGGATACTTGCGAGTGTCCTTTATTTATTTATTTTCTTTCAATTAATAACAAAGCACTGGTGGGTGTGCTTATTCACTCATTTGATTTTGATAATTAATATTTGATAGCAGGGTACTAGTGAGTGTGCTTATTTATTTGTTTGATATTAATTTATAGCAAGGCACTGGTGGGTGTACTTTTTTGTTAATTTGTTTCATTTTAATTGATAGTAGAGTACTTGCAGGCGTGTTTTTTTATTATTTGCGTTCAATTGATAGCAAAGCACTGGTGGGTGTGCTTATTTGTTCATTTTCTTTTAAGAATTGATAATTTATAGCAGAGCACTGGCGGATGTGCTTTTTCTATTTTCTTTTAACAATTGATAATTGAAAGCAGAGTATTGGCGGGTATGCTTATTTGTTCATTTTGTTTTAATAATTGATAATTGAAAGTACAGCACTGGCAGGTGTGTTTTTTTATATTTTAATTTATAGTAGGGTACTTACAGGTGTGTTTTTAAATTTGTTTGCTTTGAATTGATAGCAAAGCACTGGCGGGTGTGCTTATTTATTTGTTTGATTTTAATTTATAACAGGGCACTGATGGGTGTGCTTTTTTATTTGTTTATTTCATTTTAATTGATAATAGAGTACTTGCAGGCGTGTTTTCTTATTATTTGCATTTAATTGACAACAAAGCACTGGCGGGTGTGCTTATTTGTTCGTTTTCTTTTAAGAATTGATAATTGAAAGCAGAGCACTGGCGGGTGTGCTTTTTATATTTTAATTTATAGTAGGATACTCGTTGGTGTGTTTTTGAATTTATTTGTTTTGAATTGATAGCAGGGCACCGGCAGGTGTGCTTATTTATTTGTTTGATTTTAATTTATATTATGATATTTACGAGTGTATTTTTTTATTATTTTGCATTTAACTGATTTCAAATCTGCACATTTGTTGTCTACGTGCACATTTGTTGTCTATGTGATTTGTTATGTAGATATGAAGGATGAACCTAAAAGTAGTAGGCAGAAAGAGGTTGACAGTGAAATTAACAATCAAGTTGCTTCGGATGGCAAGGATGATGTTATCGATTGGAAAGAAGAAGGGTTAGCTTCCCAAACCTATGATTGTTTACGAATGCTTACTAAGGTTGATGTTTTGCAAATGAAATTCAATTCAGAGGAGGATGCTTATTCTTTCTACAATGCATACGCTAAGGTCATTGGTTTTAGCGTATGAAGAAATAGGAAACGAATTTGTGGAGACAACAAATTTGTAGAGAAGAGAGTAGGCAATGGGTTTGTTCAAGGGAAGGTGTAAGAGAAAAGAAATATTTACAGTGTGTAAGAACTCCCAGGGCAAAAACTAGACTTTTTTGTAGTGCCACATTTCATGTGTGTTATGACAAGACAATTAAAAAATATGTTGTGACCCACTTTGTAGAGGAACACAACCATCCCTTGGCAGCACCGCACTGCGTCCCTTTTCTTTGGTCACATAGGTTTGTAACAAGTGCAGACCAAGCTCAAGCAAAGGCCATACGCAATGTGGGTATGAAAACAAGTTAGATCATGGATTTTATGGTCCATCAATCAGGGGGTTATGAGAAGGTGGGCTTCATTCGCAGAAATTTGCACAACCAATTCTAAGCTAAGCGCAAAGTACAACTCGCAGAAGGGGATGCAGAGGGTGCCTTGGGATACTTATCAGCTAAACTAGATGCAGATCCATTATGTTTTTTCAAGTACAACGTCGATAAGGATAACTGGTTGGACAAGATTTTCTGGGCAGATGGTAGGTCTCAGATGGACTATGCTGCATTTGGTGATGTATTGGTATTTGATACAACTTATTGTACAAATCAGTATAAGAAGCCATTTATGATTCTAGCTAGCGTGAGTAACCATTTTATGACAATCATATTTGGATGTGCTTTGTTGCCTGATAA
Source organism: Camellia granthamiana (assembly GCA_036172215.1). Lineage (NCBI taxonomy): Eukaryota > Viridiplantae > Streptophyta > Magnoliopsida > Ericales > Theaceae > Camellia > Camellia granthamiana. The sequence continues at coordinate 153,440,454 of CM069908.1, forward strand.
GACAATGGAGACATACACATGGGTGTTGGAAACGTTAATGGAGGCCATGGATGGACAAAGACCCATCTCCGTTGAACAGATGGTGATAGGGCAACACGTCAGGCAATTGAAAAAGTTATTCCAAATTGCAGACATCGCTTATGTTCTTGGCATCTGGAGAAAAATGCCTCAACAAATGTCCACATACTAGAATTTACTAATGATTTCACACAGTTGATGTTAAAGAAATGTAAAATTGTTGAGTTTGACAATGTCTGGGCTCGTATGGTGAAACAATACAAGTTGGAGAACAATAACTGGGTGTTGGAGATTCACTGCAAGCGTGATAAGTGGACTGAGGCGTATCTTCATAGTCACATGTTTGCTAGGATGAGGAGCACTCAACGTGTCGAGGGTATGAATGCATATTTCAATATGTTCCTAAAACAAAAGGTAAGGTTGTACAAATTTGTAGCACAATATGATAGGGCTCTTGCTAGGATTAGTATTAATGAGGCAAAAACAGAATCTAAAACAGAGAATAGTTTCCTGGTTTTGACTACGCCATTGAGAAGCTTGGAAAAATATGCAGCTGAGCTCTTTACTCGAAAGATTTTTTCATTGTTTTGACATAAAATCAGCAAAGAGGGTAAATGGTTTGTGATGAAAAGAGTTGAGTTGGAGGATCGTCACACCTATCATTTTGGTGAGTACAAGGCACCAACATGCACATGGACGGTTGAGTATTTTCCAACAGATATCACAATAAAATGTTGTTGCTTGAAGTTTGAGTCGTTTGGCATCCCTTACTACCACATGGTTGCTGTCATGAAATCTGAACAATTAATCTGTATTCCACCAAGTTATGTCTTGAAGAGATGGACAAGACGTGGTAGGTCAGGATATCAACAACCAAGTCTTACCCAAATTTCTAGCACCCTAACACAGACAGCCCAGTTCGGTATACTGAGCTCATGTTTTAGTGAAATGTCATATTATGCCTCACACGTAGACAACAATTTTGAAGAGGCAAGGGAAATGGCTTTCCAGATGACATCAAAGATGAAAAAACGCTGGCCAATGCGAACTGAATATAATACCAAGTTTGGGGACAAAAATACTGCACCTAAATTATGTGGCGTTGGTGATCCTAATGTAGTGAAGATCAAAGGGAACCCCGAAGGGACATCTTCTATAGGTAAACCTCCAAAACCAAGGCGATGTGGGTATTGTAGGTATGGTACTTTGATTGCGTGCCCTTTTTCCATCCTGTTGCATGTGCATGATTATTAAAATTGTTTATGCATTATTTGCTATTGTAGGAGCATCGGACACACGAAGTGGAGGTGTAAAAAATTGGCTTCAACTAGCCAGAGAGAGGGTAGTGACTCAGACATTGAAACATTCATGAACATAGAGTTGGAGCCCCACATGGAAGATATCAATGAACCGACAGATTCTTAAGTGTAGTTTAGTTTTATGATGAGCCTTATAGTGATCGATACGTTGTTTTTGCAAGGAGACATTAGTGCGTATTAGTTACATTTTGTTGATGTCATAAGTGTTTTTATCTTTCACAATATCCATAAATTTCTTAGTTTGGAGAATCATTTAAAAAATAAAGGTGAATAAATCCCAAATCTGTTTGCTTGACTACGGTCCTTAAGTTGGATGAACTGTCTTTACGTTGGATGAGTTTACAATCACTACTAATATTGCAACGTGTCTCTCTCTCTCTTTTTCAGCCCTATTATTTATTTTTCTTTTTAATGAATAACAAAGAATGCATAAATATGGCTATGCCACCCCAAACGTATGGGGCTCCCTTCATATTTCAGTTTTGATTTTTTGAATTGTCTCGCTTTCTTATCAAAATTTACATCTGTCTACCTTGTTTTACATGTTAACACATAAATTTCTTAGTTTGGAGAATCATTTAAAAAATAAAGGGGAATAAATCCCAACTCTGTTTGCTTGACTATTGTCCTTAAGTTGGATGAGTTGTCCTTACATTGGATGAGTTTACAATCACTACTAATGTTGCAACGTGTCTCTCTCTTTTTCAGCCCTACTATTTATTTTCCTTTTTAATGAATAACAAAGAATACATAAATATGGCTATGCCACCCTAAACGTGTGGGGCTTCCTTCATATTTCAGTTTTGATTTTTTGAATTGTCTCGTTTTCTTATCAAAATTTACATCTGTCCACCTTGTTTTAGATGTTAACATATGTTTGAATCTTACGTAGGTAATTGAACTTGGCGCAGATAAAAAACAACAACAATATCGGGTAAAGGAAAAGCGGTAGCTCCTCCCAATGACCTTGGTATTTTTCCTAAACGAGATGTTACTGTAGAGTGCACTAAAAAAGTTAATTAATGATGAAATTTCGGCAATTGTGAGCCACCTACATATCCAAAACCTGATCGATAGGAAAGGCTTATGTCAACTTGGTACGAGAATTCTTTGGTAGCATACCAAATAATCCACATGCAGCATAGTTCGTGGAACGTATGGCAAAACAGAAGAGCAAAGTCAAAAGCAGCACGAAAGACAAGATCCAACTTTGTTTGAGCGCCTATCAACTTATTTGTATGAGGTTATTTCCATATTGATCCGGACGGACTTGTAACACAAGAAAGCCATGAGGAAGGTCAAGTTAGAACTAAAACAAATGCGGAAACTGTTTTGTGTTGAAGTTTCATAAAATTCAACTAGTGAAGAGGAATCTGATGGGTCCAACCATGATGACAGCCAACAAATGGACACAACTATGGATGCATGACCAAATTTCTTGTCAACCCTGTTCTTTTATGAACAATGTTATTTTTTTTCTTTCTTCACTTATAAAACAAATTGTAAACAATGTCAGCCTTCCTATGAAATTTTTGAGTGATTGTAATTGTAACAACTAAGAGTACTGCTTCACAATTACATATCAGATGTAGTTTCATCACACCAATCTTTAGCACTAGTAGATATTCCATAGAAATTGGTAACAAAAATCCAAAACTAATATACTTATTCAAGCATCCACAAAAAATTGCCAAACGAAGTTAGTTACATTCGTCCAACCTTCTTCAACCATTAAATATGCTCATAATTGTAAAAAAAAACTTAGTGGCAAAAATGATGTTTGTTATCAATCTTTCTTTTTCCTTTTGGCCTTCTGGAGCCTAAAGTACCTGTTCAAAACGAAATTACATTGAATAAGTAATGAGCTGAGCTTATGAAGGGCATAAGTTGTTCGTGGTTTGGGGACACACCTCTCTTTGTATGCGTCGAACCGATCCATAACATCAATATATTTACTGTTCAATAAATCTTTCACTAGGTCGATTAGCAGCCTAAACCTTTCCACCTTATCAAACTAAGGAAATAGAACAAACAATATACCATTAACAATACCATCATCTGACAATATAATTGTAATAGTGTAATTATGCGGTTAAACATGAAATAGTCACCTTGTGTACACCGGTCGGCATGACAACACCTTGCATATACTTTATGACGAACATACCACAGTCATAACTTCATGAAAATATGCATGTGAAGGTCAACCTTGTGTGTAATGTTAATAGGAGAGCCAAAATTGAATAGTGAAGGAATAATTTTTATAGTATACCTATCGGTCTTATGTTGGAGACAAGGGTCTTTCAATCTCTCTAATTCAAATTCCTTGACATTTGTAAGATACTGGTCTCCAAAATAGTGTTGCAATAACAAATGCATTGTTTGAACTTATGCATGAGCGTAGTAAGATAGATTGTGATGATTATTTTACCAAAGAAAAAAAGAAAATTTAAATGGCCTATCAGTTTCCTTGCCATTAATTCTCGACTTTTGTCGTTTGTGCAACTAGGACGTGAGTCAAATAGATAGGCCATGCGATGTGCCATATCTATCTTGACACAAAACCAACGTTCTCCATTGTCATTCACCGGAATATATATCTAAGCAACAATAATAACAAAACTTAGTGCAATGTTGCCCAACCAATTTAGAAAATAAAAATTTAATAAATAATAATAATACCATAAAACACATACTAGAAAATTAATAATAGTAGTACAATGGAGAGGATATTTAGAATAGTCGTGCAAAATGTAAGAGTACTTGACCCATTACTTCTTCACAAGCATGAAGCTTCCCAGTGTATCGAGACTCCCCAAAATATTCGTCGCATAGCTTTGCATGGTCCGTCCCATTCAAAATATGTTGCTACATTCAATAATGTACAAGTATGTTTCAGTAAGTGTACATCAACACCCAAACATAAATATGACACACTAGACTACTCACCGATACATATGTGGGAAAGTACCGTGTACTATGACACTTATCCGGAAAAAGCCTTCTTTGTGCATTTATCAATGTCGCTCCAACTAAATTGATAATCTACAATACATGCAACAAATAATAATTTCAGACCTATTTCATTGAAAATGACATCACATAGTAATATTGATGTATGAAATGAACACTTACGGAACCACGAATCCAGGTTTTTGGTTGTAATGTGCACAAATCTAAGTGGATGGCAATTCAATCGGCGTGTAAAACAGCTCCATCACCACAATATCCTCACTGAATCATGTAAAAATTGAAGGGTTAAACTTATTGTTAATTGATAGAGGAACATACAAACTCAATAAAATTACCTGTTATCCAAATCCTTATCGAAACAATATTCCTTCTGAATTTTTTCTTCGGCAGATAAAGGACATGGCCTTACGATTCGTGCAGTGGATGACTTGTGAATATAGCCCAATACATAAATAACAAATTGTCAAACTTTGTACAGTGCGTTATAGGGGATTGGAGATCAAGAATAATAACAGAATGAGTAATAACCACAATAGCATCAAAATTGGCGCCTAGTAGTTTTCCAAGTAAGTTCAAACTCTACCACAAATTACAACCAACAATAAAAAACCAAATTGTGAAATAGAGTATGACAAATGAATAACATTGTATAATTCATAAATAATCTACATGACTTACTTGATCAAACTTATCCTCCTTTGTATCGAGAGACGAATTTGCTGCATTTAAGTCAAGCATTGTTTGGGTTAGTCCTTTTTGAATGGCTTTTCTCTTGTTACTAGCGATGGGTGTATAAGGTGACCGCACATATTGACTTTCCACCCCCTCATCTGAATGTTGAGTGCATCGACCGCCATATGGACCAGTTGATGAACTAGATTCATCAACAAGTTGGAGTTTTGGAATTTTTTTCCTTCGTTTATTGTTTAATCCCACTTTCATTTTGTTTTGCTTATTGTTCCTCCCGTGTAGCTGATGTGTAATGAGAGCACCATTTGTATCAGAAGAACCATCAACGGAATCAAAAAATGGTGAATTTGTTACTCGTTTTTGAACCTGGGTGGTTTGATCATGAAGATGGGAATCCAATTTGAAGATTAATGGTGCAAGCAGAATTCTATTTTCATCCGTGTTTTTCAATGCTACCACAACATCAGGTTGTGGCAGTAGCACAGGGGTGACATGTTCCACTGTAGGTACAACCGTAGATTCTACCACAACATCATGTTTGGACGGGAGCACATTGGTCACATGTTCAACTATAGGTATAACCGTAGTTTCTACAACTCCAGGTGCAACTATGTCAGCTAATTTATTATGTTGGTCGTGCTCCACTTCTCGTTGCTTTGGCATTTGTGGGGGCTCCAATTTTTCCATGACCTTGGAAATGGAAGAATTAGCTATTCCACTTTTAACAATGACAACTAGTTCTTCCAAAATACTTTTAATGTCACAAACAGTCGTCTCAATTTTTGAAATCTGACTATCATCAATATTTTTCATTCCCTCGCTTTGTACTGATGGTGGCATTTGCTCTTCAACAACAAAATTAACAGTAGCCCATTTACAGACATGTTATAGAGAATTTAGTTTTCCATTTCAACATGAATAAGAACAAACAAAACCAAACGTAAAAGAATGGAAACAAAGGATGACTTTCTCATTCTGGTAACCTCCCCCAATCAGCCAAGTAAGGGACCGAGCAAGCACGAGCAACATGACAACCACTCGGAGCAACACATACTATGTAATGAAATAGGCATTAAAATCAAGTATTTATAACAAAACAATTATTAATTGGTTGCAAGTTTACCATTATAAGAAATAAGCATCCATTTGGTTACGACTGACTTTTTGAAGTGTACTTGCGTAAACCACAAACAAGGAATTGAAGAGTGAACTTTGACCAATTATAATCCTTCATGCCATCCACATTCTGAACGAGGTGAATGAAGGATTGTTTAACAACATCCTTTGTGGTTGGGCATAAGAATGCACCTAATATGTATAAGGCAAATATCCTCTTAAATTCCTTCCCATCTCTATGTAATCATTCTTCTCCTCCTTCCGTTGGGTTCTCCATTGATGTCTTATGTCCTTTGTCATCTACATTGCCTCAAAAGTGAACATAAGTGATGCTAGTAGAAAAAAACAGATACAGATAACATTAAATATGATAACAATTTGTGGTAAGCAATGTGCAAACCGTGTCGGTGACTTTTATTTGTGTTTCCTGCTTGCTTTTGTTTTCATCTTCGCTACAGGTTCAACCAAATGAATAATAAGGACTAATATTTAAACCCAGCATAACAAATGCAATTAAAATAAGAAATTGAATAGTATGAAGAAATAATACTTGTAAAAGAAGAATACCGGTGTAAATCGTTTGTGTATGCAAGGTTTGTTACTTCTTTCACTCATTGTGTATTGTTATATATTATCTACACAAGCAAATGTGAAATAATCGTTTGAGAGAAAATTAAATCAAGTTAGTCAATGCGAGAAAAGTACACACACGAAAAGAAAAATAATAAAGACAAACTGTTCAATTACACATTGTTTATAAAAAAAAAAATTTAAAAAAATTAAATTAAATGAGGCAAACAAATAAACACACAAAATCCAAAGGATGCAACAAGAAAACCATAGATTTTGGGAGTCTTCGGCCTTGTTTGGTTTGGCTTTGGGAAAAAGATTTTGGAGAAAATTTTTGAAAATTTTGTTTGGTTTGTAATTTTTCTCAAAAAATTTCCAAAATCACTTTCTCTCTTCTACACATCAATCAATCACTTTTTCTCTCTCCTCTTTCATTTTCAATCACTTTTTCTCTCCCATACATCTACTCAATTACAACAAAATATCAAATCATCCCAAACTCCAAAACTATTTTCAAAATATACAACCAAACAAACTACAAAAATTTCTAAACTCACTTCCCAAAATGTTTTTTGAAAACTTATCTCCCAAAGTCAAACCAAACAAGGCCTTCATTTTTTGCAGGGATATTGAATTGGGGGGAATTTTTCGATCTACTAAAGTTTCGGGTGATTTTCTGGGCTAATTTGAAATTGGAAGTTAATATGCCATCAGTGTCGAAATTGTTATAATGTTAGGATCAACTCTCATTGTGCCTTTGAAATTAGGATATTGTGGGGAACTCTTTGTTGGTTTGCTTGCTAAGCTAGTGGACTTTTTCAAAGTTGAAGGTTTGTTTATGGTCCTAGTGGTGGTTGCTACTGCTGTGTAGGTTAGTACTGTTTGAGACTGATGTGATGAAACTGTCATTATTGTTATCTGTGGTGATGTTCTTGGCTGACTTCTTGTTGTTGGTTGTTAGGTTTTAGTATTTCCTCTTCTTGTTGTTGGTTGTCAGGGTTTAGGATTTAGAAAAGAAAAAATTGGGAATTTTTGTCCTTAAGGCATTAGCACCGTAGGGATCAAGAAAAAAAATGTGACATTGTATCTCCTGTGAAGGCCACCTCTAGAGACAATATAGTGTCTGTGATCTACAAGAATAAATTGCAAAGTCACACTAACATTCAATGAAGGAGCATTTAACCAAAAACTAGTTTTAAAATAGGAATCTTAACACCAGTTTTCTTTAGATTGTCAATTTGTTTTCAATTCAAATGCATGTACTACTTCCTCTTTGTTTTTTCTAGCCGAGTAAATTACGTAACCGTGAACACATAATGCACACAACTGGACTTGTGAGCAATATCAGGATAAATGTACCTAATTGGGTATAACATGGTGAGTTTTAAATGGTCTTACAACAAGGTGATTTCACACAGGTTCTTTTTCTTTCTCCTCTTGTTGCGGTTGGCCTCTTGGCAACCGTTGTTCTAGTTTTATTGCTTAACTTCCACAACCAATTGTGTAATAGTTTTCTATTAAAAACATTAACAGTGTTATCAATTGGACTAAACTGATACAAAATCTATAGTTAAGGGTCAAAATTGAGTCACGTGAAAGTGTTTGAACCAAAAGTACACAAGGGGCAAAACATAGAGACTACAAATATAATTTACCATTTATTTTACTAAAAATATTATATAAAAAAAATCAGTGCATGATTTAGCTTTGATAGTAAAAATAAAAAATGAAATAGTTTGCAGATACATATGTGGTAATTGAAGGAAACTAAATAAAAAGTTTGAAGAAATTACATCACATCATTGAGAGAGAAATTACAAACTCATCCAAATAGTGCTTCCCTTCACTTCTCAATAAGGGAGAAATTAAAAATTATAACCTACCTATTATTGAGAAGACCAATAAAGGGATAGTAGAAGATTTTCAAGTTCAAAGTTTTCTTATTCAAATGGGTATTGTATATACGATATGAACAAAAACATGAGTATTTTCATCATATATAACTCATCAAAAGCAACGAAGTACATCATATTAGGTTTTAAACACATGAACAACACATATTAGGATATATGCACAACCGAAAAACTGAATGAACACATAAAAATCCAAACACACCAAAACAAGCTTAAAGCAGGGCACTAAAATAAACTTACACAATTTCGACAATCAAAGAAAACATACCATACGTCTATACAGCATGAATGTGTTGGCTAGTAATGGTGGTGGCAGCAGCAATTGTGTGGTTTCCAGCAAAAGGAGTGGCCGGCTGTAAGAGAATAGGAGGCTGAGAAAGAGAGAATGGAAGACAGCAAACGTAAGGAACAAGGGTGTTATTCCAAAACTCCAGGGGTTCTATTTGGGTGGGAGCTTTTGGGTTCCCAAATAAGCATTGGTTGAGTTTTTAGGAAGTTTTAAATTTTTTTTTTTGGAAACAAAATATATGATTATTGTAGTAGAGGTGGATTGCCTCCAGCCCACAATATGGACTAGACCGTGTTGTTTGGGCCTTTTGGGGGCCATCATGGATCTCGTTTCAATACAAAATCCTTTATTTTGTCATGCGCTTTGTGTATTTTATTCATACAAAAAATTAGATCGATCCGATAATGCATCCAAAATTAATCCAAAATCAAATAATTTACGTGTAAAAATTAATATTATTAAAATAACATAGGTTAAATTAATTTTTGAGTGATACTTTGATGGGGAAAATGATATTTCCTCTTTCACCTGTAATAAAAATAATTAAATCTTCATATTAAATTATGTTAGCCTATTTTCAAATAATAATTATACTTTATTATGATATTACTTACATAAATAATTTCTTCATGGATTACGGCATGATTTGTATTTTTTAAAATGCTTAATTATACATTCACAGTTTCTCACTTTGTTCTCGATACAGATTCTTTTCACTTTGGTCCAAATTGTAACAAATGTTATACTTCTGTGACGGAAAATGCCCCATGGGTCAAGTTCACCTAAATTTGTACCAAATCCTCCGCTATAGACCACCTCAACATGCAACCCTCCATTATAGAACACTTTCATTTACCACCTACCATGACCCATCTATTTTGAAGTGCGAAAACAAAGGTCTCCAAGTGATCAAGGTAGGAAAGTTAATTTTAAAAATTCCAAAGTTTCCCTCAGAACTTAGAAATTGGACCAAAGTAAGAAAAGACAAATAATGTAGTGATTAGGGTAGGTACAGTGAGAAACAATGTATATCTACGAATGAAAATACAATTTATTATTTTTAAAAAGGAGTGACGGTAAAAAGGTAGTGACCGTCTATGAGATAATAGGCAAGGGCTAATACTGGTACGTGCTAGAGTCATAAATGTGTCAAATTGATTCATAAGTGACGTCATCATTTGGACATAAAGATAACATGACACTAGTAGCGGTAACAATGCAACAAAAGTAACCCTATGGTGACGAAAAGTAGTGAAGAAAATAAATTTTGTCACTAGATAAGGATAATCCGTGACGAAATATGAAATTTTGTCACATATAATAATAAAAAAAAATAATAGGTGACGAAATTTATTTTCGTCAATAAACACTTCTTTTTAGATGAGAAAAAATTAAATTTCGTCATCGAAGGTTTTTCCTCTAAATTTTTTGGGTGGCGCCAAAATTTTGAGACTTTTGGTGAGAAAACAATTTGTCACCAATTATAAAATTATTAGTGAGGAATATATTTTCGTCACCAATAATTTAAAATATTTTATTTTTTAGAAAACTTGATTTTAAATATTTTGAGATCATTTGGTGAGAAAGATATTTTCGTCGTCAATAATTTTAATATTTTGAAATTTTTGGTGAAAAAATTATTTTATCACCAATTTGGGAGGGAGAATTTTGAGATATTGACGGTAACGAAAAAAAATATCCCACTAATTTCTCCCCCTCTTTTTTGTGCTCATCAGTTTTCCTCTTATTCCTCTTCCCCCCCCCCCCTTTTGTGTCTCTGCCTTCAGTCCCCCCTTCTCCTCCTTATTAAGTGGCACCACCGAACTCACCCGTTCTCCTCCTTCAGTGCCGCCACCGACGTCACCCACATTCTTCTCCGAGCAATGGTTTGCGCCGCCAACGTCACTTCGAGTATTATTCGATTATTTCTCTATTTTTCTATTTTCAGGTATGGGTCCTCTTTCTCTCTCTCAATTTCTTTGTTTTTCTATCTTTGTTTTCCCTAATTTTGAAAATTACTCAGACACGCAATGTCCCATATATGATTTCTTCAGATTGTATTCATACTTATTTTGGCCATGTATGATTTCTTCAGACTGTTTATCTGCTTTCCTCTCATCTCTTTCTCCCAAAATAATGGCCAAAGCTTGTATTCTCCCAAAATCGATCAGTAGGTCAACTAGTTTTGTTGTTTTGGTAATTTGGTTTAAAATGCGGCAATGCCCTTTAACACAATTATGTGAAGTAAGGCCAATCGATCCTCTATGCCAAAATCCCCGTCCCCATAGTGTAAGAATCTCAAAACACAAGAATGAAGATGTGATCGTTCAGTTGAAAATGCATTAAAGACAAAGGAATAGGGATTTCGAGAATAGTAAATCCATCCCATGAAGTAATTAATTCGACACAAAATACCTAAATTATGATTATCAAACAATACAGAAACATTTTATACAGAGCACTCATTGACATAGTCATGATACCTTTCTTTGGCTAATCCCTTACTGTTGGATTGATGGCAAGCCTTTTAATGCCTTCAGAGCACAAACTGGTCCCCTTAGCCAACCACATCTACAAAAATCAAAACACTTTTAAAAACAATGTCAACATTCATTCAATCTCTATAGCTCAGCCACCATCTCTAAAAGGAAACCCATCCAATACCCTCTAAAATACCACAAACACTATATTCATTGATTAATTATTGAAAGGGCCTATGGCCACAAAACTTATCAAAATTTTCTTAATGATTGCAGCACAATTCTCTTAATGAAAAGATTATTCTTTTAATGAAAAGATAATAAACTTCAGATTATAACTTTGCGCAATGCAACGAATTATACCTATTGGCCCATTCAACAAAATTTTTTTACCTAGCAATGCCACTTAAAATTTGTAAAGAACACATACCCTTAGGCACTCCATTGAAAAGCTTGTGCATGGTGTTTAAAAAAAAAAAAAAAAAAAATCATTGTCTAATTGACCCCTTATATGAAAATTTGAAAACAAGAGCATGAAACATCTTCACATGAATGAAGTCAAATAAGTACCATATGAACTATTTGCTGTTGCAGCAGTAGGTAAAAGTAAGACTGGTTAGAGCCCTTTTATGCTGGACATGTACTTCATTTCTCTCTAGTCCCCTCTTGTTCTGCTGTCTAGCAATGGGTCAAATAACCATCTCAATATCCTTCCATTTTTGGGGTGATAGGTTAGTAATTTCAAATAGTAGTCAGAGCTCCATTAACATGATTACATGAACAGAGAACATAGCATGAGTTAAGCTGAAATCAGAACTATCATACTGCTCATGCCTCTTGTATATTGGACTCTTTAAGACTATAATTCACTATGACAATCTAACAAAGCACACATTGATCTAACTATTCAATTTAATCAATTTCTTGCATATTGACTGCAATCAAATCTAAAATTATGCATTTGAGAAGAAAATCTTGAAACAAAAAATTTAAAATAAATTACATGATCTTTTATTGTACCCTAAACGTAATACAAAACTAGAATAACAATACCTTTTTGATTTCATGCTTCTAATTTTTTTTTTCCTCTCTTTTCTTCCAATTAAGGCTTGTATGGATAATAAATTCATATTGTTGTTTTGGTACTCTACTGTATTCCTTTAACCCTCTCAATTTTTCTACTCACTACTAAAATTTAATTATTGTGTATGAGTGGTTAAGGCCAAGTTGTTTCTTTATGCTATCCAACTAGAATCTTGTGTATTTAATTTTTTTCTTCTTGTTAAATCATTATATAATTTTAATTTTATACACTCACTTATACATTTTTATAGAACTCTGCCAATGATTGAAAATTGCAAATGCAATGCACAGCCCCCACCATTGTCCCATCTCTTAGCTTATGTTTACTTCTAGGTTGACAAGTTGTTGGTTATGGCAATTGGTTAGTTTTATATACTCCTTATATTCTTATAAACTAGGTGAAATATTTGTAGTGGTCATGATGGCTCAAGCACACTTTTTTGGGTCTTCAGATAGAACACAAACACCAAAAACTCTTAACAATTTGATGTTGCCAAAGTAAGAGATCAAATGTAAACCTGGTTTTCAGATGCCAAACTGATTTTCCTATAGTAGACACATAAGTATTAAATTAAAAAGATGATAAGTGGCATAACAGAAAAAACTCACATCCTGATCCATTTGTATGTTGGCATCATCAAGCGTTTTGTCCATATCATTCATGAAGGCATGTTTTCGGCGGCCATAATTGTCCCAAGTCCATACCTGCGCCAAAGGAAAATTTTGAATACTGTATTTGCTTCCATTCATAGTTTATTATTTTGATTGATCATTGTATTCTCTATTACCTTATGTAAAAGTTTAGGGCATGTAGTTCATGTGTTCTCTAGGGATCTATGTAACAAGACATTGACATGATTTTTTGGTGTTTGACTGAATAGACATTAGAAAAACTAGATTCTAATGTGGGTGCTGGTGTTCAAATGGTCTTTGACAAGTTATATTGTTGAAATGTGAGGAAGGGTAAGTGTTCTTAATAGTAGTCATATTTCTGTGCGAGACATGCATATTTTCCGTGTGGCTCACTCTTTCATTAACCAACCATAATTTTCAGTGTTTGTCTAGCTGGGCTACCTTTGTTAAATGATTCACCAAGATGGAAACATTGAACTTCATGTTTTCTCTAGTTTCTTGATTTTGACTAACCAAAAGTCTAATACTAGTGAACTGCCAGCTGTGCCATACTACTTTCATTTTGCTGGAGGTAGTTTCTAGTAGGAACTGAGATTATGATACAGAAGTAAAGCATAGAGAATTTATGTATATAATGACCTAAAGAAATTCAGTGCTATATGCAATCATAAAAACACATATCTGAAACTTTAATTACAATAGATGCCCTAATAATAAGTACTCTTGGGAGAGAAAAAAAATTACGTAGAATTATGAAATTTTGAGTTTCTCTATGATTTGCAATGGTGGAAATATTTTCTTATATTCTTAAGGTAATGGACTTTGTTGGCAAAAAATATGTATTATATTAAATCTTGGTTATATAAAAGCTCCTAATCCCCTTCTTTGTTGCTAGTAAATTTATAATATACTGGCAATCATAGACAAGAGTCATGACTCAAATAAACAACACATATTGCTAACACTTTGAAATATTTTTCAAATGAAACAATGCGAGAGGGTAAAGATGATGAAGAAGATGAAGAACTTGACATAGATGATGATATGGATCTTGATATGGATTATGATATGTAGTTTTTGTTTTGTATTTTCTATATGGACATATGTTTTTTATGCATTACATGCTTATGTTATATTTTGTTTTGTCTCTTCAAGTAAATATTCTGCTTTATATTTTATGTTTTTTATCAATTTATGCTTTTTATTTACCAAAATGGCCAAAGGGGAGAAACAATGGATCAAACCAGGTTTTCTAGCAAGATAGAAGCTAACAGAGTATGAAAAGGAAAGAAATAAGACAATCAAGAAGAATAATAAGAAAATCAATGCTCTACAAGAGATGTGTATAGCAGCTTCTTTGATGGGCTCTACTCAGCCCAATCGTGTCAATGAGAATGGAAAGAACATTAGGGTTGAGGTAGATTACGATGACTACATACTGTCAGATCATAGGGACGATACTGATGATGAGTCCTTTAAAAGTGTTGACGATGAGGTACTATATGTATGATGTCTAATTTTTGTTATTATGTCTGGTAACTATATATTCATTAATGATGCTTTGTTAATACTATCTTTATACATCCATGTACATATCTTTACATATCCATTGTTATGTATTTGTTGTTTATGCTTATGTATTATGTTTTTCATGGCTTACCAATGCCACCAAAACGATTGGCGTAGTCATCTCTTATAGCACAGAAACATGAAATTCAAGCACAAAAAGAGGAAATTCAAGCAGAAAACAGTGTGCTGGCGAAGATGAATGAGACGAGTGAGGAGCATTTGAAGATGACATCAAGCATCATGGAGTTTCTTAAAAAATAAGGTTTCAATAAACAATTTAGAGGAGGAGGCATCCATTGAACTCATAGATCATCTTTTTGGTAAGTCTATCTTATTTTATCTTTTCATTTTTCTCATGTTGGTTAGTATATAGCTGTTTAAAGCACATCATATAGTTGTAGTCACGTCAAATGTTGTAGATCCAAGATTTGTAGCATCAAAATTACAGTATTGCCACATTGAACATTGTTTTTTTGTGTATGTTGAAGATGGATGATATTAATAGAAATCACTTAGCATTCCTACTGTGGTCTGGTCCTATTTCATATTAATAGAAATCACATAGTATACCTACAAGGGACGAACCTTCCAATGGGGTCCTTCTAGAAACTTTGGTTTTAAGTCGATGACAATATCTCCAGATGGTGGGAGTTTGGCTGGCTAATTATTGGTTTCACACTTAGGTAGGGTATCCCAAGAGGCATCATAAAAATATAAACATTGATCATTGCTTGCAATTTTCAGTTGGTAGCATTTTTTCCCCCTTTGTTTTTTTCACAGCATACATTTGCATTATATCTCCTGTAATATTTTACATACTCTATACAATTCCAAACATTGTTACAAAGTCATTTCTTAATCTATAGAATACAAATTACATTGCAAATTCTAACATATATACACTATTAGTTTTGAAGCTAAATCCTCAGGTAATTCAGATTTCCTTTACAAAGAGAAATACAAATAGCATGACCTCATCCTAAAAAACTAAATACAAATAAAATCCCCTAAATACTAGCACGTTACCAAAAGACATTACTTATTTGTCTTGCATAAGTTAGAGACTTGCAAGCTTTCAATTGTAATAAACCTTCTACTTCTGGATGTCTAGTAAGACCTACTCCTAGCTATTCTTCCTATACATCCTTGATAATGTTTTCCTTGTTTATTTTCTTTGCAGATTGGTTTTCGATGACGTTTGGAAGCATACTTGAAAATCAAGATCAAGTGTTGATTTTATTTTTATTTTTATTTTATTTATTTATTTATTTATTTTTTGAATTGATACTTAGTTCTAGTTGTAAATCAAGATCAAGTGTTGATTTTTTTTTTTAGGCACCATATTTGTTCATTTTGGGATTTGCTATGATGGTTTTGATGGACATATTTTGGTTTATAATATAATTGTTTAGCGAATTTTTTGTGTGGAGTGGTGTATATTAGTTAGTGAATTTCTTAGTACATTTAGAAGACTATTGGGACATGAGCAGACATATTTATGAAATAATAATTTAAATTGAAATATAAAATATGGAACAAGTTTAGTGGCAATTTTTTTCATCATCTGTGTTTGTTATTATGACAAAGTGATTATTCGTCGTTAATAAATATTTTTTATGACAAAATTTATCGTTGTTTATATATGAAAATTTTCATTGATTTTGTTGTTTGGTGATTAAAAATTTCGTCACGTATATATATTTTTGTTATGAAATATATTTCGTCACCCATGTATGACGTTTGGAGACGAAAAATTTTGTCAACTTTACATCTTATTGTGACGAAATTATTTCCTCATCAATGATCAACATGCGTGACAAATTTATTCGTCAACTAAAGTTATAAATGTGGTACTAAATAACTATTTGGTGGCGAAAATGAGGATTTTTGGTGACAAAATATTATTTTATTGGTGACGAAATTATTTTTCGTCACAATACTTTTTAGTGACAAACATTCAATGACGAACCCGGTGACAAAAATATTTGCTCACAAATATCTATTGTGACGAAATTAGCTCTTTAGAGACAAAAAAAATTCGTCATCCAAGACCCAACTTGTAGTAGTGAAGTCGATGATGACGGTTGTGTTTCGGTGGACCAAAGGACGTGATTAATCAAAGCTTTTATGATTTTTGGGTGGGAAGTCTAAATTCTCCATAATTTGGCTCGATGTTGTGCCAATTGCTGAGATCAACCCAAATCTTCATAATTTTTTTGTGACAAATACAGAAATAGTACCTGGAAATGACAAAAGATGCCTCTTTTGGTTGGATATTTGGATTGGAAATCAAAGGCTTACAGATGTATTCCCTAGATTGTTCTTGTGGTCTTAAGATAAAATGGAGTCTCTTACAATGATTATGGACATGAGGGCTAATTAAAGTGGCTAGGGTCTAGGGTTCAGGACAAGTTTACTAGCCTAAACCCAAAACAATAGGAATTAACAAGGCGTATTACTATTTTGAATGATACAACACATCTTAGAGAAGGTGTTGAAGATAAATTAAGATGGAGAGAAGAACCCTCAGGGGAATTCAGTGTTGACTCAATTTGTAAATGGTGTGAATATTCTCAACGCCCAATCATGTTACCTCCTAAGCTGCTCTGGAACAACATTAGTCATCCAAAAGTTCAATTTCTAAGCTGGTTTGCTTGGAAAGGGAGAGTAAAAACTAAGGTATTTCTTCAAAAAATTGGGGTTCTAAATATTAATGCTAATACTACTTGTGTCTTATGTAATGGTTAGGCTGACAATGTGAATCACTTATTCTTGAGTTGTAAACATGTACGATGTTTATGGTCTGCAATGTTAAGTAGTGGGGAGTTCAATAAGAAATGCCAAACTCAGTGAAGGGAGTTCTACAATGGTGGGCAGGGTATAGATAGAAGAAATTTAATAAGAAAATTTAGAGAGCCATTCTACTCACAGTACTTTGGTCCATATGGAAGAAAAGGAATGACTGTATGTTTAATACATCTCATTTTGATATGGAGGAGTTATGTCAACTTGTCAAAACAATGATTGCTTTTCGGGTAAAAAACAACTCACAAGAGATGTACTATTCCATAATCGACTTCATTTCAAATTTAAATCAGGTAAGATTGTGTTTAGGAGGAAGGGGTGCTGTCTGATTTTCTGAATACACCATCACTGTTTCTGTTTGGAATCTGGATATGCTTGTGGGATCAACACTCATGGCCAGGTTGCTTTAAACGCATTGTGTATACGATTGCTTGAGGTTTTTTATGCTTCTCTGCTATTGCTCTGCTTGATGCTACTACTGTTCATGTCACACCCCGAACTCGCCCCTAATAGTTCGGGCATGACCTATGCAGAAACGGACACTTAACCTGACGTACATATCATATGGGGCCTGAATGGAAGCATTTAATATCATACAAAAATATAAAATAACATCCATTGAGCTACCACTACTATGCCAGGATCACAAACAGAATATAAGGAAAATACATGCATCTCAGAATCTAGCTATGTACATATACATATACAGACCCAGCCCTCGAGATTGGGCGTATAAAAAAAACATTGAAAGGAAAAAGGGTCATGTACACTTCAACCTTAGACCGACAATTGGGGTACAAAACCAAAAACTTAGCATACTCCATAAAATGAGCTGCCTTCATTTAGGTGCCTGGACACTCTGAGGTTGACACAAGAGGAATGGATGCCATGGGTTAAGAATGACCTCTAGGTTGAGTGCCTACAGAAATAGACATAACATAAAGTGAGCCAAGCTCAGTGAATAATAGCACATAAACAATTCAATGCTCAACTTGAATTATAATACATATCCATGCATTTATATATATAAAAAAAAAAGAGCTCATATGGTTAATTTGTTTATGTACCAATTCCAGAACGGCCTTGGGCCCAATCTTAAACAGAGTGGCTTTAAGCCTTTAACAGAGTGGCATGAAGCCCTTAACAGAACGACATGAAGCCCTTAAGCAGAGTGGCATGAAGCCCTTAACAGAATGGCATGAAGCCCTTACGTGCATGTATGAATTCAAGAGGTGCCTCGTACGGATTCTAGAGGTGACTCGCATTGCAGCACTTAGTTCCGTACAGCACTTTGTTTCATACCAGAAATACAGAATGGCCCCTAGCCTAATAGTTTATACAGAATGGCCATAGGCCAGATTGGCTTTAAGCCTAGCTCATATATGTATGGACTCAAGAGGTGTCTCACACGGATTCTAGAGGTGGCTCACAATGTAGCACTTAGTTCCAAGTAGCACTTTGTTCCATACCAGTACCAGTATCAGTAGGTCTTATAGATCGAACCATTCACATCATGTCATACCATAAACGGAAACAAATTCACATATATTCTTAATTATGCTTGAATCATAAACAGAAATCAGAGTTCATGCTTGATTATACATGGTACGTCCAATAGCGCTAACAAATCAATATAGAGCATACTTGTTAGTTCCATAAAGGAACTTCCGGTACCGGAAACTTGTAACATACTTGAACCATAGTATTATTACCCCCGGGTAAGAGCCTTGTGCTAAGGATGCCATGAATACTTTTATATATAGATGGACAATCATTCATTGATTTAAAACGTAACATATCAGGACATAGAGTATTTCTTGTCATATCATGTTATTACCGTACACTTAACAAGGATAGAATAATTCACATTCTAATATGGGTCACATAATGATGCTAAACTTTTGCGTTTATGTCGTAGATTCTGAATAATTTCAGGTCCATCTATAACATAACAAATTAACTTCAGATTTATATGGATACACATAGCTTTTCCAATTATTCCAATTCTTCAAAGATATCCACACTTGATAACTTATAACTGAATGGCCTGTGGCCTATTAGTAACAAAATGGTATGCTCTCACATCTACACAGAATTCGTTATTCAAGAGTGAACATAAATTCTCTTTATTCATTAAGAAATGACATAGTTCACTTGAGCTATTAATCAGAAGCATACAGAAGTATACGTATTTGTTTTATCGTTCATATACGTTAACATAGTAGACCTGCAATTAACAGAGTACTAATGGTATCCGTTGCATCATTTACATGAGTTAACATAATTAGTTTAAGTTTAACAGAACATTGCTGACAATTATTAGCGAAAGGTAAGCACATTTTACAGATTGGACGATTCTAGAGATACGTAAATACCGTAGTTCCATAACGCTCATACGTTCCATTTGTTCGTCATGAATCATTATAGCTATCTTGCAGAGAACAAAATATTAGTATTCATTACCAACAGTAAACAGAACATACTGCTCCATAATGCCTTTAGATTTTCCAATCAACATATTGTTAGCATAATTACTTGAACGGAACGGAATGTTAACAATGAGTTTCATTAACGCTAATTAAATGTACAACCATGGTACTACTACTCACAGTGCCATAGCAGAGCGCTTGACCCTTCCAAGGTATGACCTACACATGTGCATAACTTATACATTAGTTCTTGTTCTTTCTTTCATTATTCCCTACATCATTTTACTTCGAACAAATTTACAGACATCTTAGGAACATCAAACATAAATTTCAAAAATACCAGAGAGTTAAGCACGCAAAACAGAGCGAACGAATTTTTGCAACATGGGCCGCACGTGCGGCTGTGAGCCCTGCACATGCGGCAATGATCCCCGCATGTGCGACGATTCTGGCAGTGCAGTCCGAAATTTTCCAAACAAGACCCCATTTTTTGGTAAGTTGTATAAGGCTCAAAATAGGTTCTTTAATTGATGAAACATGGTTCGAAAATCATGTACAAAGATATTTCAAACATACAACAATCTCAATATGAATTGATTTCACAATTCCTTGCAATTCACAAATATAATTTAAACATTTTGAATCCCTACCATAAGTTCCCATATATATATATAATCATCCAAATCCATAAATGAGTTCAAATATGCAAAGATAAGAACTAGAATGGAATTCTTTTCCATATACCTTAACTTAACCCCAACTCAATTTAAGGATAACACATCTTTTAATTCAACCATCATCACAACACAACTTCATTACATACTCTAATTTGCATAATTAACAAAAGAAATCTTACTCATTTTCAATAGAGGAATGATTCTAAGTAGGCCACACATATCTTGAGCTTTAAATCCTACAATCCCTCTTAACTTCTCCATCTTCTTCTTGATGAGCTTCTCTCAAACCCTTTCTTTCCTTATTCCTCTCTCTCTTAGGATATTTTCTTGCATACAATTCTAAGTCAAATATTTAAAAAGGCACCTTTACATATATACATAATATAAAAAGTTGAATAGGACAAACTCAATCACTTAAATCATCCCAAATCAAATTTTTATAAAAATGCTTATTAGTACCTAAAAATACTGCTAATCTCAAATGTAAAATCAATTTCAAATTATCAAGCCTCTAAGGCTCTTAATTCCTGCTCCAAACACCGTACTTGTGACAGATATTTTTCTTATTAAACAGATATGCATCTATAATCATAGGATTCACTTAATTAAATTAAGTCCACATAAAATTTCACAGTAAACATTTAAATGCTCAGAATAAGGGACTGACAATATACCAGAAACAGATACAAGGGTCGGGTTATTACAGTTCAAGCTTTTATGCGAGGTCATTTTGGATACAATGATCTCATTTGCAAATGGTGTGTAGATTTAGTTGTTTGATATCAGTCCATTTTATTGAATGTTGTTGTGTTTTTTAGGTTTGTTGGTGTGTATATGTAGTTGTTTGATGTGAGGTTTGTTGGTTGTCCATATTTGTTGGTTTCTCACCTTGTGCTGTGCTAGCAAATGATTTGGCTCCCTTTTCGGTGTCAACCTAGACCACACCAATTGAGAATGGCCAACCACATCAACCATGATCAATGGCAATGCAACAAAATATGGGAATCCGTCTCAACCTTACATCCGCCAAAAAAAAATAAACAACACAAATCAGCCCCCATTGGAAGGATCCTCCTTTGAGCTAATAGATCTCTTTATGCAATTCTCTCTTTTAATGCCACCCAACAAAAATACTTCACTTTTGGAGGAGCAACATTTGTCCAAAGTTTAGAGCAATTATGGTTTATCATCAATGAAATGGTGGTGAGTTTTGGGGTGGATGACAGAACACTGTGGAAACAGATTATTAGATGTAAATATGGTACTGAAGGAGGTAGATGGCTACCATCATTGGTGGCTTCAGGAAACATGTCACTTGTTTGGGGAGATGTTTTGTCTTTGCCAAACTCCAATTCTGCACTGGTTGATTTCTTTGTATCTAATATAAGAATTCAAATTGGGGATGGCTGTAGGGTTCAATTCTGGCTGGACAAATGGTTTAGATCATTTAGTTTGGACTCATACATAGCCAGATCCTGAGTAAGCTTTGAATTTACCTCAGCCAGCTGTACCCTCTCTTTTTCAAATTGGCGTGACATGTTTTGCAGCTCTTCAATGATGCCTTCCAGACCCGTCAATTTAAAGAAGGTCTATTCAAGCTCAAATTTTTGATTTTCTGTGACACCAATTGTTTCATGAGCTTGTTCTTCATACATTTTTATCTTTCCTTGAAGTTCATTTAGCTTTGCGGCTAAGTCCTTCACTTCTAGACCTCTTTGACTAAATTTCTAAATGGTTTCATGTAACTTTCTTTCATTCTCTGAAACCTGTGCTTCAGCTTCTAAATTAAGTTTAGATGCTTTCGAGTGCTGATCAGTTAATTTAGTAATAGTATTCATGTGATACATCAATTGCACAGAAGTGGCTTCCTTTTTAGTATGAGCTGAGTTCAGTAATTGTTCAAGTTCATTAACCTTGTTTTCAAGCTATGTATTTCTCTCAACCAACAGTTCATTCTCTGAGAAAAACTTTGCAGCTTTCTATTCTGCCTCCGAAATCTTTCTTTTGAATGGATGAATTTCCTCGACTTTTCAGGTTGTCTATAGATAAGGGGGATCATTAAGGATGTTTGTGCAAAATAGGGGCACTTCTGGGGACTACAACTTCAATTCCAGAAGACAACTTCTTGCTTGGGAGGAGGAAGAGGTTTCTAGGTTGCAGATTATGCTCATTACTCCTCCAAACCTGACACAGAATTGCCCTGATTCACTCAGGTAGGGGCCAACTTCATCAGGTCATTACACTCTGGCAGCATCTACGAAATGTGGTGAAGCACAACAGGGGCTTAGGCTGCCTATTTCTAAGCTATTATGGGGTAATGTGGCTGCATAAGGCTCAATTTTTTTGCTGGTGGGATGTCCAATGGGCTACACCTGCAAAATTACAATCAACATGTAACATTATGATTCATTAGTAAAAGTTATGACATTTTGTTAATCTTATTATGATTGTGGGGAAAAAAGTTATGGTTATGATTCATTATTAAAAGTTATGATTTGTACTACCAAAAGTTATGATTTGTCATGGTGAATCATTATAAAAAAATGTTACGATTCAAATGTTATGATAATTAATTAGAAATAACTATATTTGTTATGAGTTGTCATTATATTGTTACAATTTATAGTGTCTTTGTTATGACACTTTGGTGAATATTATAACATTGTTATGATTCATTGTAGTATTGTCATGATATTTGAAAAATGTTATGATTCTTTCTGTAACCTGTTACATGACCGGTTTAGCAAATCACTTTTTATGATGTGGCACGATATGGACCACACAATAAGTGCATGTCATATGCCATTTTACAAGGTGCACATTGTAGACTTTCCCATTAGTTAAAGATCAACTAATACCAATAAAAATATAATTTTAATACACATTTTATATATATTTTTAAATATTTCAATACACATATTATACCTATACAAAATAAAAGGGGTGTTTACTGATCATGTTATTTATGTCTACTAGTTAAACATGAAAACAGTTAGAAAAATAAATGAGGGAATGAAAAATTACTGACAAATGCTCATGAGGGGAAGCTATTCTTAATATAACAAATAATGTAAATTTCAACCCCTTTTTTTCCTTCAAGAAAAAAAAGAAAAAAGAAAAAAAAAATTAGATTAATCTTCATTGTTATCCCTGCAAGGAAATTAAAATAGAATTCAACAAGAAGACAATCAAGTTGAATAAAGTGACACTGACGTTTTACGTTTAGAATCCTAAACATAAATTTTAACATAGAATTCTATCACCTTCATATGTTGTCACTAGGAGTTATTACAAAACTATCAATTTTTAACAAAGAATCTAAAAGCAAAACTTGGAGATGATATATATGTCAAGGATTTTTTATTCGGGAAATGCCCAGAACAATTTGAAAATTGTCACTGTGAAAAAACTATTTAGATTTTCAAAATTCTACTATTCATCTTCTTCCTTTCTCAATCACATGCATTTGCACACATGTCGTATATGCACTAGTCGCTAGTTTCAATAAAACAAAGATGGTTAGAAAAAATGGGAGAAAATACTTTTTAAAAATGTCAATTCAACTATGAATTAAAAGCAAAACTTGCATAGCAAAATTTTCTTTGATCCTATTCATGGTCATGCCCTGTGTCTGAAGTCTCACTATATTGTGTGAGTTGCCACAACCTTTCACTTGCTATCATGGACTCAAAACTGAGCAACAATCAGCTAAAACAGAAATCAAAAGATGTCAATCCATCTAACTTCCTAACAATAAATATAAATCTCTTGCCACAAAATTTGGACAAAGAATCCCAATGCCTAGTTAATTTTGATCAGCCCTTCCACTGAGAAGACGGAAGTCCTGGAAGCTACAGTCTATTGTTCAGTGCAACTATTTCATGCATGTGCTTGGTGTACTAAGTAGCAATCAACATGATAATAACAAAAAGCAAAGCACAAGGCAAGACAGGTTAAGAGAAAGAGTGGTAGAACTCGTTCATCTCCGTGCTCATTTATTCAATTTCATCAATTCAATCATGCTCAACTTCACAACGGTCATGATGATTGGGACAGCGGGTGAAGCTTATAGGGGGCATGTTGCGAATGTTGACGTCAAGGGGAAGCAAGAGGTATTCAATATCAACTTCTTTGAAAATTTTAATCATCTCTTCTACCACAAGGGCTCTCCTAAACCACCACCCCTGCATGTCTTGGTGGTTCATTCGATGCCTCAGCCACACTGATATCTTCAACTTGTTTAACTCCTCCAGGTTCATCGGTACCACAGTTGGTGAAGGATACCAGTGGTCCTTCTTGCTTTCAATATAACTACATAAGCAGCCATGAGAAATAATCAATAAATTCATATTTATCAGAATTATTACATACCCAATCTCAATGCGTTGTCACTGCAATTTCATGAATGTTTTACCAGTTGCCAAAATTATGGTCGTGTCAATTGAAGAAATCTTCTATGAAATTCAACTTATCAGTAATTGCTCTTCATTTCTAAAATAAATCTTACTCTTACTATGCATATTACATAATCAAAACCGCACTCACACAAGTAGAAAGCATAATACTAAAACAAAAAGAGAGAGCAAGTTAAAGAGGAGGGAAAAGATTGCCTTTCTATACCTTATTATTCTTTGCCTAATGATAGCAATCTTCTCTATTGGAGTTACAATATGGACACACAATTCAATTGTATCGCCCATGTCTGGACTACGATAATAGTTACTGATGGGCTTCATAGAAAGAGTGCTATTCGGATATATAATCTTCTGGTTGTCAAATCTTAGAAAAACGGTAGTCAAGATATTCATCTCTTCAACTATCATCTTATAGTTAAGGCACAATGCACGCCAAAAGTCAAAACCGAACAAATAGATATGGAAAAGAAGACACGTCATATGCACAATTTTAAATAAAATATGATTATCATACCTGAACACCATCAATCTCACACTGATCACCTACATCAAATGGGTGCACCACAAATAAAAACATGATGGCTTCAAATACTGTCTTGCAAGAGTTTCCAAATATAAATGCCACAACAACGATTTGAGAACTCAAGAAGAGTAAAAATTTGCTTGTTGCAATTCCTAGTATGAGGAGACAAACAACCGCTATAATGATGCCAACTAGTACATTCACCATCTGATGAAGTTTGTTGACAGCGGTTTTTGTATTGTTAAGTGTCAAGGCAAGCGCTCTTCGTTCTCTAAAGGCATTAACCTAAAAGAATCAAGCGTAACACATTACCATATTTACATGATAATTTTAATTTAAAAGCAAAACACTATGTAAACTGATGACAATGCTCCTTGTTTTAAAAAAAAAAACCTCCACTTTTACAAAATTAATTAATCACACAACAGTAAAACTAAATAAAGAAAAAAAAAATATTAAACAA
Organism: Camellia granthamiana; assembly: GCA_036172215.1. Classification (NCBI taxonomy): domain Eukaryota; kingdom Viridiplantae; phylum Streptophyta; class Magnoliopsida; order Ericales; family Theaceae; genus Camellia; species Camellia granthamiana. The sequence continues at coordinate 153,466,419 of CM069908.1, forward strand.
TACACAAATAAATGCACCATCTATTGCTGAGCTCTTACCACCCAGTTCTTCAGAGAAGCCTTGCTTATTTTTTCACTTTCAGATGAGCCTCCCAAAAGGCTCATGGTCTTCAAAGCCTCGTCTTCTAGCATGAAACGCTGCAGGTCTTCTAGGTAGATGAACCTGCCAGATAAAAACATTCAAGATCCTCGATGATGTGGAACTAACGTGAATTAGACCAATAACAAATCTTCACTCAATAAAAAGACTTTGTCCAATTAAAATTCACATCATTGGATAAGACGCAATTGTGTCATTTCTTACCTCAATTCTTGAATTTTTAAGTTATGCCAACATCAACAATTACTCTTTTCACTCCTTTTTTTAATTTTTTTGATTAACTTTTTTTGCTCCATTGCAGTGTTGGAAACCAAGCACATACAACAGTTCCATACATAATTCTTTTGCACTGTCTAGATTCAACTTAATCTTATTAAACTCTAATGTAACAACTGAATTGACACATGCAAACTTGCAGTTATTATGTTGATGATACAAACTTACAGTTATTATGGTTAACATGAAGATTCGGTTCCTGATAGAATGAAAGGGGCTATAAAAGATTCATCTAGCCAACCAAACAGTCCAGACAAAGCTTTGTAAAAGTTTGGTTTGTAGAGATTGCATTCATACTAACAAATTTTGCTATAGTTAATGTGAATTAATTGTTCTATCTCAATCTAGCTTAAACAATCCACTCATGAGGTTAAAACAAATGCAAAAATGGAACCCAATAAGTTGAAAACATAATATCAAAGAAACAAATGACATACTTTGACGCCCTCCTAGCTACATTTTGGAAGATCTTCCTCGCTGCAACTTTCGCCTCCAATTCGCTTCTAATCTGCGTGGTAGACTCATCACCATTTGTCGATTCTAGTATCTGCTCATCCAGAGTCGACAACACCCCATGACGAACAATTTAATCAATCTCTTCATATTCCAAGCAAAGATATTATTAGGATTCAGCTTATGTAAGTGATCAATTAGTATCCCCTCACCTTGCTTTTTGGAAGATGACCTAGAAAACTTTTGGCTTGAAGTTCTCTGCGGTTTTTGAAGCTTCCAAACCTCAGCCATTGTCCTCTCCTCGTCATCCTGAATGTTCTTCATTTCAATCAAAGGTGGACCGGACAGCTTTTCAATCACAAATTGATTAAACAATGACTCATGAATTCGATCAAAGAAGGTGCTGACAGGGAATGAAGATGCGAGGACCTTAACCACGAGGGTCTTCACTAACCATAACAATGCACCAACCAAGAAACAAACCAAAACCTTATTCACAAACAGAAGGAACTTAATGTTTGTCTCTCTCTCAACCCTTTTATCAAACAGATAATGCCAAGCAATCAAAACCATAACCAACCAAATACAATTCTGAACCGGCTTCCTCACTCCATACACGAAATACAAAACCCTTTTTCAATACTATCCTTATATACTTGTATCTTGTAACATTCTCGATACTATCCTAAAAACACAAACCATCCCAATGAGTCAAATTTTATCCTCTGCTTTTTTCCCTTCACAATTATTGTATTTTTAAATTAAGTTTTGTAAAGGATAATGCTTGATGAAAGTCATTTCGATACATTTGAGATTTTGTCTCCAAATGTGCATTTACATGGTGAAAGCACAAAAGCACTTTATGATTTTAAAGGACTTCTTAGATGAACATATACCAAACATTCATTTTCTCTAAAAAGTCAGGTCTTATGAAGTTCTTCTATAGAGTTGATAGGAAATGCCACGAGTATACAAGGATCAAACTTTTCAAGAGCGAGTGAATTAGAAAGGTAACAGGCATATTAATCACCACCTTTTCTTTTCTTTTTTTGAAGGTGGTGTGAACTAAACTTCATTATTCCTGTCCTAAGTCCTAATTACCCAAGTTTACCTTATCGTACACTAGAAGAAGTCAGCAAAATGTGTATATTGAGGTTGTGCTAATTAAATATATAGGCTTTGTTTGGATTTCTATGTGATTAGTCTAACCAACACATATCTAAAAAATGCTCAAACAAACAAAGTGTAAGAGCAAAACTTCAAATAAAGATGCATACATAACTTGTGCTTCAAAGATAGAAACAACAAAACAAGGTAAATAACAACACTAGAGAAATGAATGATTATGAGATAATATTCATTGAAATAGCACACAATTGTGCATACAGCACTACCGTCACTTGTTTCATCAAAATTGCAATTAAATTGATTGCTTTCATATACACAAGGAATATTGGAGACCATATAAAGAAGAAAAAAAAGTTCAGCATTATTAAGCAATGGACAACAAAAAAATTACGAAAAATCTTAATTTTTCCTTCCTTCTCTGCATTTCATTGTTGGTGTGTGAACATATCATCTCAACACATGCCACACTTGATCTTCTTGTGTTGTGGTGGTATATGGAACTTTGGCTCTCTGGGTATAGTGCAATGCTTCATCGACCTGAAAATAACCTGAAACAAACAAGGGACATCGTTATGTTTACACCACTTATGCCAGTCGAATGATGCATTAGAAAACTTCTAGATTTGAGGTTTATTTTACAAAATTGGAGATCCAAACAACACCTGATCAATAAAATGTGCTGGAAAAGTTGAACCTACAGTAAGTGACACTGAGGGGGAAAAAATGTATATAAAAAAAGAAGAAAGAAAGCAATGTATACAAACTACATATTGCTTTTTAAGAATCATTTGAAGGAGAGGGTCTATTTGAAGTCTTTAGTAGAAGTTATCTAGCAGGTTCAGCTTTCCGCGCCCACCAAAATAGACATGATATCTTCTTGTATAGAAAATAGAAACAAGTGGATCATATGTTTTTCTAATATTGAAAAGACACACCATGTGTCCTATAGGCCAAACCTACTAGATAATTTTTCTATTCAGTAGGTTTTTTGGTTATCCATATTCAAATGGAAAGCCATGTATAGCAAAAGAAGTTTTTAAAAATTCTGGATTTTATCTGGTAGCTTCTAGGGATGAAAGTCCTGTCGAAATAGGGCATGAGTTGAGCTCTTGGAATGAGCTCCTTTCTTAGTCACCTGATTTCCTCTTCTTCTGCTAACTACAGGAGCAAAATCCAGCATGCACACATATATCAGTAAACTACCAAGACTAATATCACCAAAACACACCCATAAGGTTTTTTCTGTCATGTACCTTTTGCTGTCTTTCCCTTTTCTCCCTGTACTGTTCAATAAGGCTCATCTTCTCAGCCAGCTAATATGCAATCATAGAAGCAAAATTAAACGGTAATTCAATAAAGGGAATTTCATTATTGCCATGTAATATGCACGAGAACGTGGAATCTTGTAGATTTAGTGAATGGTAAAGACTTTAGTAATGACACAATGCCTACTCTATATGTGATAGGTGAGTGAAGTTGTGGTCATTATGCCCAAAACAACTGATTAATTCATGAAAACCCTGAGTAAAAATATTTAAAGAAAGTTAAAAATGCACCTGTTGGTCAAACTCAGCATGCTTCACAGCCCTCACATCGCTATGCAGCACCAAATCAACTGGTCTTGTGATTTCTTTAACGGCAGGTTTTACTAAGCACTGTAATGCCATTGACCACATCAATTCAAATGAACTTGGGAGAGTCCAGACATGCATATTAGGCTAAATTACTTAAACTGTCGGCTACGAGCATTTGGCAAAGCATGGCATAAAATAATTCAACCTGGCATTTTTGCACCCCAAAAGAATATATATGTATATATATATAAATCCAGTAAGTTGCCATTTGGACATTCCCAATAACATTTCATTTTTTTCAGAAGTCGATAGCATTTGAAATTAAATGGAATTACCTCTGGCTCATCTGTTGTCCATGGGAGACCTTGTGCAATTGGTATCCGTTGCTTTTCCTCCTCCATCATCATTTGTTGTAATTTCTTGACGAATTCTTCCTCCTTGAATCTTCCCCTTTGCTGCAATAAAAATCAATCACCAAAATTAACATGATTTCAAGTAAATTGAGGCAAAGACAGAAGGATTTAAAAGCAAAAGTCAATTTCACAAAACCATAAACACACACCTCTGTGCGAAGCTTGAAGGGCTTTACTTTTGATCTAGCATTTCCTTTTCAATTTCCATTGCTTGGTTTGGGTTTTATTTTCTCACTGGAATTCAACCGTGAAGATTTACTGATTAAATTCTTGATTAGGTGATGCTTATTTGATGCAACGCCACAGCAATTGCTCTGTCCCCAATCCTTGATTCTGTTGTTTTTTGAGACCGATTGTGGAAGCTTTAGAGAAGATGTTTGTTTGTATTCCCCTCGCCAACACAAGAAAATGCAGAAATTAACTGTCGGGAAGAACTTTGATGGGACCTGAATGCCATACATTTAGCCATTCTCATTTAATTGACTACAATTAGAAAACACCCCAACAAAATTTACAATACAGCAAAGGTGAAGTACTTACAAATGGCTTATTTTGAACCAATTATCATCACTGCAATGTAACAGAAGAAGATTACACTTGGATTCAAGATGTGTAGTCTTACAATTGACTTACAAGAAACGACTTTACAAGAAAACATGGAGGAACCATTTTTAGAACCAGTTGTAAAGAAACTCACTTGTCTTTGTATCCAGACGTGGCTTCTAGATCGAGATCTACCCACATGGGAGCTTCGATTTCATCCTGTATATGTGAAAATCAGCAGTAATGTAACACCAGACTCTCTTGGAAATTAATACAAACACAAAAGACACATTTTAGATTCTCACAATTATTGGATTCAAAACAAGAAAAAATGCAAAGTAGACATGATGAATATTTAAAACAAAAAGAAAGAGAGATGAAGGGGGAAAAAAATTATTAAAGGCTGGAAAAGAAAGAGGAAAAAGGGGGTCAATAGTATGAGACAAAAAAAACAATAGATTCAAAGCAATAATTAATTCCAAGAAGATCAAAACCCAGCTTTAAACATGAACCCAAACAGACCAAGATCAAGAATCCATAACATATTGAAGTGAATATACCATTCCCAGATCAAAAAATAACCAATCAACAGGAAAAGAAAGAAAAAAAAAAACCTATAAATTTTTTTTTTCAAAATCATAAGAAACACTAGTGAGTTCAATCATTTCCAAGATTCAAACCAACCAATAATCAATGCGGGTTGAGATTGGCGAATCAACAAGTAAACCATGAAGAAAATGAAGAACCAGAAATTACCAGAAAAGCCCACTGATCGACTGGTTCAACAACGCTCTTCCTCGGAGGAGCAACTACTGTATCTCTGTTTTTGGCGATTTCTGGGTCTTGTGTCTACATATCCAACATGTTAGACTACCAAATGCTGGACAAACTTGTAACTTGTAAGTAATAAATAATAATACTCATAACATATAATCATATTCCGAAGTTATATATTCAACTGGCATGGGCATTTCTCACCCTTTCGTTTTATTTTTAATGTTTACATTAATGTTGTGCTTAGAGAAGAACACAGCTGCCAGAATTATAGATTATAATAGTATCAGACAATCATTAAACCAAAAGAACATTAAGAATAATCATGATGAAATTGTAAAGGTTTTCCAAAGATCATAGCACAATTAACGAGAATCTCTAGACTAATTAAAATTTTAAAAAAAGATAAAAATAATATGCACAGAAGCATCTGGAAAGTGAATTGCCTTGCTAAATCATACTGACATAAAATCAGCCATGAATGAAAGAATTTTTTATTGTGAGAAGATTTTCAAATGATTTGAGGAGCATTTGAATGATAAATAACACAAGTTCATTTTCCCATATAATCAACATTTGCAATGCATGAAAGTAAATGGAAATGGATGTCTTACACCCATCTGTTGTACATGTGCACTTCACATCTAACAAGCCCTTGCCCTACCAGGTGCACCTTGTCTTTCATATCTCTGTCTGTGAAAACAAAAATGCATGTCCCCATCCAACCAAATACAAGTGCCTCACAGAATTGAGAGAAGGAGCAGCAATAAAAACATACAACTAAAAAGAGGTTGACTAAAATTTCAAAACCAGTGAGAATATCCATCCAAGAAAACAGGTCTTTTTTTTGTTTTCTAATCTCTTTTTTTTTTTGGTAAGCAAGCAATTATGAAGCTTCAGGTGGTTTTTAAATAGATTTACTAAAGGACATCACAATTTTGACAAGAGAACCTTGTGTGCTTATAAGAGTCTGCCGGAGAAGTAGCATTTAGGTAGCAAATCAGCTAGGCCAATGAAGGCACATGATGAATTAATGACGGATGGCTCAACATGTAAAAGCATAAATAAAGTTCAACACCTAATATTGTCACAAACCTGATTGACTTGATCAAGTTTGCTTATAATGTTGAGGCGTACATCAGGAAATTCATCTTTCAAAAGGGAAAGGAATATTGGCAGAAGCTGCTCAATTGTTGCATCTTGCATTAACCACCGAACCAAAGTTTAAAAGTTAGCTGCAGTCAGTGCAGCATTAACAAAACTGCATTTTTATATAAATAAGAAATCAGAATATATTGCACAAACAAAACCACCCACACGTCAGCAATCGCGTACACAATATTTTGTTCCCCACAAAAAAAAAAAAAAAAAAAAAAAACTAAATGATAGACCACAAAGAATTTTGGGGTGATTCATGAGAAATTTAACAAACTTCATAACACTCAAAACATAAATGCCAACCTACAAATGTAGATATTTATAGCAATAAAATAAAACCGCAAACTCAAAAGATGAACAGATTAAAACACACAACTGCAAGTGTGATGGAAGATGAAATTTACTCAACCATATCTGTTTCATATAAATATAAGTCAAAGGGAATGGTGATATCCACAATTTAAATCCACTAAATGCCAATCTACAAAATGTAGTTAGATAAAGACAAACCTTCTGAGATTTTGACCAGAGGGTGCCACAAGCACATATAAAATCAAAATAAAAAGGAAAAAACCTCAGATGTTTGGACCAAGTGCTGTTTGGTATTATAGAAAACATTCAATGTTGCTAAATCTATAGATAGTGTCAATGAAGAACAAAATATCATTTTGTAAGGGGTAAAAAAGTAAGGAATAATAAAATATTGAACCATCTTTGTAGAATGACAACAACATCCAAGTCAAGGCACTAATTAATCGCTTCAGCAACCCTACAAGTGGTCAGACTGACCTGGAACCAAGTAGGCAAGTACAAGATAAAGCAACACAAAAACATACATATTGGTGAAAGGTTTCTAATGCTTTAGTAAAACAATGCCCTCCCCATTATTTGCAGCTGGTAGCACATTTACTACAACTAAAAGATTTAAATCGTTTCTCACAATTAGTTTCTCCGACAAAATTTAATCAATATGGCCATTAAAAAAATCCAAAGTATGCATCATTATATTTCACCTTTGCATGCACAAATTAGAAACTAATGAATGCCTCCCTAACCGGAGTTAATAAATAAGACTTTCCACAGGAAATTCTTACCTTTCCTAAGATAGGAGCCATTCCCATTATAACTGAAGCCAAAGCAGAGCGAACATGCTGAGAAGAATCTGATGACAATTCCTACAAAATGTTGTTGCCGAGTGATAAGACACAAGACATTAATGGCACAATGGGTAAGGAGTAGGTCCACAAACAAACAAGAAAAATTTCGTATGCATGATCATTTGTGCTTGTGAAGACAGAGAGAGGGAGAGATATGCACCTTTACACAGGGAAGAATGTGCTGAATAGCAAGTTCGGGATTAAGAATCTGGCAAAACTTGGTGACTTTGCCAGCAGCTGCTATACGTACTTCAGCTTCATTATCTCGAAGTAAGTGCGCATATGCAGGAACCAAATCCATCCTTAAATAGTAATATGATCACATCAATTAAACATTTCGAAAAAAAAAAGAGCAAGGAGAGCCACTACTGAAACACTAAGACATAAATAAGACTCAAATCTAAAGAAAACAGGCAAAACACTACATATATGTACGTGTCTATGTTAATCAGTGATAAAAAAGACCAATAATATAAGTATATATAGCTATTAAATTCTTTCAAGACTGCCCAAGATGGTACATGATCACATGGTGAGTAGAATAAAATGTAAGTGAAGTCAACCTGACAAAACAGAATGAGAGCTGTGTAGCCAACATAAGGAAATATTTACAGTAGATAAATACCTGGTAGGTTCAGGCCCCACAGCTCTCATGGCATTTCGATTATTATCAGGTGTTACATCTTTGTTCAGTGATGCACGAAGTGACAGGCTCTTAACATCATAACCAGGGTGTGAAGAGGAGCCCACACTAGATTGTTTCTCATCCGTCTGATCTGAGTCCTTCGGTATCGCAAGAAGCTTCTCAAAGGCCTTAACCAAATGCATCACTCTTCCAGACCCAGGTTCAGGCACACTCTCTCTTGCTTCTTCCAACAATTTCTCCCTCCTTCTCTTGATATTTGAACTACCCATTTCAGATGACAAAAGCCCACTCGTGCGACTAACTGTTTGACTAGATACATTCAACAACTTCCGATGTTGTTGCTCACCACTTTCAGATGTAATCGTGCTTGCTGATTTGCTCTCAACTTCCTTAATTGCTGCAGGAATCGAATTGAAGTTATTTAATCTCTTTGTAACACATTTGGCATAGGAAATTAATAACAGTGAATGAAATGAAAATTACAGGCAGATAGTAATATACTAATACCCACAAGCAGATACTAATATACTATCTAATCAAAGAGGAGAACCTAAAAGTCGAAAGCTATCGCAAATAAGAACGAAGAAGAACATCATCGTCTGAAGAAATGTCGAAAGAAGCATCATCTTCTGAAGGAACATCGAAACACCGCAAATAAGAAGCAAGAAGATCATCTTAAGCAATAAGAAATTCTCCATAGCGTATGAATACTGTACGTGTATGCGAGTATATAAATTCCACTGAATACTGTACGTGTATACGAGTATATATATATGCATTTAGATATATATATATATAGAGAGACATTGCAGAGAGGAATTTCGAATTTCAGGATCAATAAATAAGGAGAGAGAGAGAGAGAGAGAGAGAGAGAGAGAGAGATTGCAGAGAGGAATTCCGAATTTCAAGATCAATGAATAAGGAACGAGTTAATTTTTTCAGTATTTGATTTTAAATTAAGGAATTACCGAATTTCAAGATCAATGAATAAGGAATGAGTTAAATTTTGGAAAAATTACTCATAAATTCCATTTTGGTAAAGGTTGCTCTAGTTAGTCCTAAGTGTTTTTTCTTAAACCATTTAGTCATTTTTATTTTTGGTATGATATATATTTTTGATATATTGTATATGGAATTTACATTTTTACCCATATTGATTTTATTTTGCAGGTCTCCCAATCTCTCCACCACCCAAATCCCAAATTCCTTCCCCGACGAACCCAGCTCCGCCTTCTACGACCACCTCATCGACGGCGCCAGCCGCCAAAAGGACTTCGCCACCGTCCTCAACCTCCTCAACAAGCGTTCACGAGACGGTTTCTTCAACACCAGCAACACCTTCAATTTCATCTCTACCGACCTCTCCCAAACCCTAGCCTCTCTCGACAGAGGCTTCACTAGAAAGAGTGCCTTCGACGCACTCGTCTCTCGCCTCTCCCGCTTGGGCCGCCCCGACGAAGCCCTCCACGCGGCGATGGCGATGATGTTTGATGTTCACAATGTTGATGATCAATGTTTGATGTTCACAATGTTTGATGAATAATGTTGAAGATGTAGTTGATATTGATGTTGATGATGTTTGATGTTCACAATGTTTGATGAATAATGTTGATGATGTTTGATGTTCACAATGTTGGTGATATAGTAAGCTTGATGATGTTGATGATGTTTTGTTGGTGTTTTGATGATGATTGATGATGATGATGATGTAGTTGATATTGATGTTATTGATATTTGATGATATTCACAATGTTTGATGATTTAGTTGATGTTTGGTGATGTTGATGATGTTCACAATGTTTGATGATGTAGTTGATGTTTTGATGATGTTTGATAATGTTGATGATGATGTTGATGATGTTTGACGACGTTGCTGATGTTTGATGATGTTGATGATGTAGTTGATGTTGCTGATGTAGTTAATGTTGTTGATGTTTAGAAATGAGGGAAATCATAAAAAGCCTATAGTAAGCTTTTTGGGTATTTTTGTCATTACAACATTAGTAAAAATTTACATTTGCCCTCCATCAAAAAAATATTACATGTTAAATAAATGGGTATATACGTAATCAACATTCAACTAGGACTTATTAGTCTATGAAATAAAAGGCAGGACCAAATGGTTTAACCATCTACCATCTTTATTCATAGCTCATTCTGAATGCCCATACTCATTTACTTCATGATCTCATTCTGTACACATCCTTGAGATAAACTGTTGCAGGGGTTTCCGCACAAGTGATCAAAGTTCTATATGGACCACTAACAGTGTTTCTTGTACTTTTTCAGAGGAATTGACCTATACTAGTATATCATGGGTGATGTTGAATCTCTTAACCATCTACCATCTTTTTTCACTTCCATGGTTTCTCCCCCAGTTCATTGAAATCCAGGCATTAGGAAAAGGCTACCTTAGAGGCACTAACCAGGCCATCATTTTTGATTTCGTTCTTCTCTGGTTTGGTCTCCATACTCTTGAGCGTGCATGCCACCAGTGAGTGCCCACAAGAAAGAAAAGTTCAAAAACATAAAAAAAAAAAGGGGAATCATTGATTGAGGGGGAGCCTTCTCGTTTTACTCAACAAATACCCCATAATTCCTAGTGGTTTGACTTTTCTCTGTGATGTCCAGTTACTCTTGTTGGAGGTCCAGCCATCCGATCACTACGAGGATTAACTCTAGCTTTGTGGATCTCAAGGATTGCACACACACACATTCTATTTGTGAGCTCTCATGTGTGTTTTTAAGTTATGCATTCTTATGATGCTTATGGCTTTGATTATATTCTATCTGTTCTGTTCATGACCCGGTGCTTCAAATTTTTTCTACAAGTTTTCAGGACTCATGATTGATGGATTCTTTTATCCTAGTGGCATAGTCGTCCACTTGGACTCCCTGCTTGTTATAGGACATCTTAGTTGTTATTTATTTAAAAAAAAAAAAAATGTTTTGTCCTCGCTCGAGCGGACATTTCCACGCTCGAGTGTGGTTTTGCATCTTGCAGCATTTTGCACTTAGCTTTACAGTTCTGCGAGGGTTGAATTGGCGCTCGAGCGTCCGTTTTCATGCTCGAGCGAGTCTCTGCGTGTTTTGGCTCACGCTCGAGTGTTAAACTTCATGCTCGAGCGAACTGGTTTGTTTAAATTCTCCATCCTTCGACCTTTCAGTTCATTTTTTCAAAGTGGATTCTCTCTCCTAGGGCTTCCTTTGCGATTCAAGTCCATTGCACTTCCTTAGTGTCTTCTTGGTGATTTCTGTGTGTGCACACCTAAGGTATGTCTCTCATCTCTTTTTCCTCTGTTCTTGTGTCGTATTTCTATCCCCTTAGTTTCCATATGTTTGTTCTGATTGAGGTTGTTTTGAAGTGTGTCGATGTTTCTCTTTTGTTTTTTGTTCTTCATGTTTAGGGTTAGTCATTGTTGATTTTGCTTATTTCATAATGGTTTAGTGTCTCTTTCTCTAGCATCTAGGGTTAGTGTTTTGGGCATTTTGCTAGATTTCTTTCTCTGGTTTAAATTGGGGATTTTTATCTACATATATTGCCCTGTGATAATGTGATCTATTTTCCTTGCCTTGCTGATTGTGTCCCTAATCATGTTGGCTTAATGTGTGCTTGATTTATGTTTCCTTAGCTCTGGTGCACATTTCATTTATCTTATGCTTAGGCTATTGATGTTTTGATGGCTGCCTTGTTTACCATGATTCCTACTTGCACTATTTGGTTCGTTTGTGACTGCATTGGTTCATCATAGTTTTATTTATTCGCCTCGTGTTGCTATATAAAACTGTGCTACTAATGTTTTTGTGTTGTCTTTTTTGGTTTATGTTGGTCTTGGGTTGGGGGTTGGGGGTTGTCTGTGTTGTTTTTTTTTTTGTTTCTTTGTCTTGGTTTAGTCATGTCCACCTTCAAAAGACAAAAGTCTACTGCCCCTCGCCCTACTTATAACACTGACCGCTTTCCCTCGGCTGAGAAAGCCAAGTTGTACCGCGAGTCTTATCCAGCATGAACCATTCATCTTGAACGTGATGTTCAACCCAACACATTCGAGTCTATTCCTATCCATTCACTGTTTGATCCCTTGGATGGGGATAATGTCCTTTTATTTTCTGGTTCTCAAAACCTAACTTGGGTGCGAGAATTCTATTGTAACATGGATAGTCTTGACAATATCGGGTCATCCTTCAAGACTTGGGTCAGGTCAAAATCCATTACTGTTACCACCGACCTTATTCGAGAGTTGTTAGGGATTAGTGAAATATTCCCCATCTTCTATCCTTTTCCCGTGCGCCCTACCTGTGATTTCAATGAGGTTGCGAATACTTTGTGTGGTTTCCCCCGTTCTTGGCCCTCCGGTTCCTTGATTAAACAAAATGAGCTTCTCCCACAGTTTCGGTTGCTTAATCTCATTGTCTGTGCAAATGTTATAGTCACCACCCATAGCTCCGAAATCAACCAGGACCAAGGGTTTGTCCTTCAGTGTCTCGCTCAAAATTGTTCCATTGATCTTGCCACATTGATCATCCAGAAAATGGTAGCAGCATATGAGCGTAACAATAGCCAAGTTGTACCGCAAGTCTTGGTTTACCCTACGAGTGCCTCATAAACAGGCTTCTCGCCAAGTTTGAGGTCCCTTCTTTCGATGAGGATGAGTTTGCTTCCCCTACCCGGCCTTTTACCAAAAAGACTGTCTCCCAGAGTCAGTCTCACATTCGGGGGGTTTCTTCTGGCACGGGTCGGTCTGCTGCAGGTACTAGTGATACTGCTGCCATGGCAGAAGAGGCTGAGTATGATGCTGTTGTTGCTGGTGGTGATATAGGTGAGGGGGAGCAGCCTCCTCCGGTTCGTATGGTTCGTGGCCAGCTTTAGTCTTTTGAGCGGTCTGTTACTTCACGTTTTGACCATCTCGAGGGACGGATGGATATCTTTGAGCCCTGGCTCACGGATCTGGAGACCACAGTTGATGCTCGGTTCAGTGCATTGGAGGCTTCTTCCCAGCGCATTGAGGCGTCCGTAGCCCAGTCTTTTTCTCAGCTGGATCAGATTCTGTCTATGCTTCAGATGCAGTCACAGCCACCTACTACATGATTTTTGATGTCCAGTTCTGATTCTCTTGTTTTTTGCTCCCTCCCGAACAAAAAGAGTGAGTGGTACAGTTGTTTTTGGTTTTTATATTGGTGGTACAGTTTACTTTTGCTTATATCCTTCCTTGGTACAGTTGGATAGCTATTTGGTATAGTTGGATAGATGGGCATATGTTTTTTTTATGGATGGATAGTATGTTTATCAGTCATTTTATAGTGTGTTATTAATATAGTTCCACAGATTTTGGTTGGCATGTGTGGTTGTTTTTCTTTCAGGTGGATTGTTCTCAAAGACTTTGGTTATAGAAGTGCATGTTCTTTTGGAATTAGTTTGGTTTAGTTTTTGTTTGTTTTGTATTTTGTGATTTTGTTAGGAAAACTGTTTTAGAATGGTTTTGTCCGGGATTTGACAAAGGGGGAGATTGTTAGGACCCTTTGTTGTCAAATTCCATGGAAAAACCTAAGGTTGTACTTAAGTGGTTTTTTCCAGTTTTCCAGTTTTGGTCTTCCCGCTCGAGCAGAGAAAGTGACGCTCGAGCGGGGTTTGCACTCTCACAGCATCTCTGCCACGCCTGCAAAAATACTAGATGTTGTGATTCTACGCTCGAGCATGGAAACTTCCGCTCGAGCGTGAACCCTGTATGAAACACGCAATGTGAAGTCTCCGCTCGAGTGGGCATTCCCATGCTCGAGCGGACCGCGCGATTTCTGGTTCTATATATTTGCGTGTTGGTTCAATTTTAGGATTACTTTTCCTAGATCTTGTTTAAGGATTTTAGGGTTTTGTTTGAGGTTTTCTTCTGAGGTTTTTGTTGAGTTTTCCTTGATATATTTGAGAGGGTTTGGAACCTATGATCTAAGATACATATATCAAGGAGTTTGGTTCTTCATAATTAAGAGAGTTCTTCTTCGGTGGATTCCGAAGATCCAAACGTAGAGTTTCAAAGGAGTTTGATTCTGTATGTAGTCGTTGATTCGACAAGTGAAGTTGTAGATTCAACTTCAAATTAATCAGTTCTAAGACGAAGGCTTGGTGAAAGAGTTACAGAAGGTTCGAAGACAAATTGGATGAGTTGGGTAATTTGTTTGTTATCTTTGTAATCTTTCTTTCTTCAGTAATGGATTGATTAGTGGCGGTTCGCCCGTGGTTTTTTATTACAATTGAAGGCTCTTCAATTGTGATTTTTCCATGTAAAAATCATTTGTGTCGATTTATTATTTATTTCGAAAACAACAATCTAAATCACTTTCGTAAGTGCTTGATGATTTGGATTGTGTGTTTTGAATAATTGGGAATTAAAATACTTTAATCTTGATCTAATCACGAATCACTAAGGATTTTCACTTTATATTATTAGTTTTATGAATTCCTTTCATTCAATCCGTTCACTATTATGAAATAATGAACTATCCAGATGGCATTTAATTTTTGTTATCTTTAATTGGTTTGCTTGGCAATGTAGTCGGGTGCTACTGTTTATACTTCCCAAGGTGAATCACAACCTCGTTTCGTCATAGGTAGTAATTCTATTCAAGTAATATGTAATAGTAATGTGGTCTTTTTATGGTTAGTTTTATGAATTCCTTTCATTGAGTCTGTTCACTAGTATGATGTGAGTTATGAATTCCTTTAATTGGTTTGCCTGGCAATGCAGTCGGGTGCTGCTGTTTATACTTCCCAACGTCAATCACAATCTCGTTTCATCATGGGTAGTAGTTCTAATCGGGTAATATTTATTTGTGTGCAAGCTTTTAAGAAAATGTTAAATATTTTTCTTTCTTTTTTTCAAAATTTTTGTTTACATACTTATTTAGGATCATGGTGTTGGTGTCTATACTTCTCAATCACAGCCTCGTTTTGTCATGGATAGTAATTATAATCAGGTAATATTAATGTTGAATAATTTTTCTTTTGTTTTTCAAAATTTTTATTTACATACTTTATACTGGCTGTATTTAGGATCATCGTCATGGTGTCTACATTTCTCAATCTCAACCTCGACCTCAAGTTCTTATGGGTAACACAAGTGGTCGTCCTCTTACGTATGGTACATATGATGTGAGTTATCATTGGTTACGTAGTTTACATTAAAAGGGTAGTATACATTGTAATCAAAGCTTAATAGATGGTTTGGTCTATTGCAGGGAAATAACATGCCTCACTCAATGCATTCTGTGTATCCCACTCACAGATCTTTTCAAGAGTTACTTCGAGGTACAAGTGTTCAACACTTTGCAGTCCAAGTCTGGCAAGCGTCACATAGTCCTGCTGACAGTCATGTAGATGGATATCCCTGAGAAGTTTATTTTATCTTCATTTGTTTTGGATAGATGTATTTTGTGTTGGACAAATTTGGTTTGGTTTATTTTGTTTTTGACAGATTTATTATTTAAGTTGCAGAGACTATGACTGATTTATTTTGTGTTGGATAGATTTGGTTGGGTTTATTTTGTGTTGGACAAAATTATTTTGTTATGGACAGATTTATTTTGTTTTGGATAGATTTGGACAGATTTCTTTTGTTTTGGACTAATTTGAATTGATTTATTTTGTGTTGGACAGATTTATTTTGTTTTGTACAGATTTTTGGACTAATTTATTTTTGGACAGATTGTTTCTGGACAGATTACTTGTTTCTGGATAGATTACTTGTTTTAGACAGATTATTTTTGTTTTGGACAGATTATTTTTGTTTTGGATAGATTTTTGGATTGATTTATTTTTGGACAGATTATTTATAGACAGATTACTTGTTTCTGGACAGATTATTTTTGTTTTGGACTGATTTTTGGACTGATTTATTTTTGGACAGATTATTTCTGGACAGATTACTTGTTTCTGGACAAATTCTTGTTTTGGACAGATTATTCTATTTGTTTTGTAGAAATGAACTACCAAATCCCATTTGTATTGCAAACAACAAGGGCATAGATTCATTTCACAGGTCCAGAAAGCAAAGGCCTATCTTGATAAGAACAAGTATGACCAACAATAACAATATAAAAGAATGAATGAAAAGATTGAATCAGAAAGCAACTTCATTGACAAAAACAAAAAAAAGCGCATCACATTCGTTAAGCATAGGTAATTTCATTAAGCTTTACATATCAAAACTCATAATTTAAGGTTTACTAAATTCAAAACCCAAATACAACCACCAAAAAAATAAAAATAAAAATAAATAACTAAAAGGTTACATTCACTTCAGTAGTGCTATTAGCATGGTAAAACCAACCAACACTATGGTTGTCAACATAATCAGTTTCATAGCTTCTTGGTTTGCCTCAACTTGTTTCAATCTATTTATAATTTCCTTGATTTTGTCAAAATCATAACCATAGCCTTTCTCATCTTCATATGACTAGCTTTACTTTTCCTTTAGATATTTGATGCATTCCCAGTCGAAGCCGCTCCCCACGCAAAGTACTCGCACATCCTATCTGCTCACTTGAAATACAACCTTCCTGGATTTTTCTTTGATTCTGATATGAACATTGCAGCTTTTTTTCCACAATTGCATCTTCTATTTTGCAAATATCCAACATCAATGTTTGAACCCATTGACATGATCCTAGTAAGAGCATTTTATGACACAATCAATCCATTACAACTTAAGATAACATTTAAACAAAGATGTAAAATAAAACATTAATCAACAGAGGTAAGTTAAGTTTGAATGCCTCATGTTCTTAACATTCTTAATGCCTCATTCATGAACATGTTCTTAATGTCTCATTCTTAACATTCTTAACATTCTTTATGTTCCTAATCAACAACTTAACATTTTTAATACCTCATGTTCATGTTCATTCTTAATGCCTTAAGTTTGAATGTTCATACCACTCTTACCCACTGCTAAGTGAGCATTCATGCTCATGTTCATGTTCATTCTTAATGCCTCATTCTTAACATTCTTAATGCCTCATGTTCATGTTCATTCTTAATGCCTTTTGTTTCCACTTCCCCTTATATTAGAACTCTATATTTTTTGGTCAAGAAATCTTAACTTTTTAAGCTATAAAATTTCAATTTCATTTGGAGACATGTTGCATTCTTAGCTTACTCATATTTTAGCTTACCCAGATTAATGTCATTATTCCAACTAAAAAAGATGAAGCACCAAAGCAACAGATTAAACACAAAAAAAATTGGGAAAAAATTGAACAGATTAAACACAAATTTGTTTCCCCAGATTAATGTCATTATTCCAACTAAAAAAGATGAAGCACCAAATCAACAGATTAAACACACAAAAAATTGGAAAAATATTGAACAGATTAAACACAAATCTATTTCCACAACAAACCCTAGAATTATGGTAACAAATCAACAACAAATCCATCAAACTCAATAAATTTGTTTCCACAACAAACCCATCAAACTCAATAAATCAAACCCATCAAACTCAATAAATCAAAAGCATCTATTTTTTTGAACAACAAATCATACTTCTATATATATAGAAGTAAAAAAAATGAGAATGAAGACGAAGGGACGAAGGGAAAAAAATGAAAATCAACAAACGGACCTCGTCACCGTCGCCTTAGCCTCTCTGTCCGTCTCTTGCCATTTCCCCTTGCCTCACCACTGCTCTCCTCTCCTCGCTGTAGTCGCGTTTCTATTTGTCTCACTACGGTTCAAACACCAGACAACAAAAGAGGCTGAAGAGCAAAATATAAGAAGTGAGAGAAAAGAAAGAAAGAAAGAAAAAAAGAGGTTCAAAACGACGTCGTTTTGAACCACCGCAGAAAACTACGACAGAAGATCTGGACTCCACTCACTCACTTACTTGACTGCAATTGATGAGTCACCACCGCTTGTTCTCCACTCGGATCCAACTCGGACAATTCTCCTTATTTTATTTTGGACCCCTATAAATTGAGATTTCCTTCTCCTTATACCCTAACAGTGGGAACAAAATTTATTTATTTATTTTTAAAGGTTATGCTAACTCCTGCCTATTAGTTAAGGGAGCTGTTAAGATGTGTGAGATGTGCACATCATATACACATTTATTTTAAGCCATTAGATTTTTACAAATAAATCTTAACCATTGAATAATTTGATTAGAAATCTTGAGTACCTCTTCAACCGGTTACGATTTTTACAAATTTCTTCACCGATTGTTCTCTTTCCAGCTGAGCTCTTCACGTTGTTTTCCCAAAGCCCCCTCTGTTTTTGAGACACCACTCCGACACTCTTCTTCGCCCTCGAAGACCATCCCGCGAACACGACTTGCCCTCGACTTCGCCTCATGGTATGTCTCTCTCTCTCTCTCTCTCTGCAACTTTTTTCTCTCCCTCTTCTCCATCTCCATTCTATGAAACCCTAGACCGCAATCCCCTTCTTTGAAACTGCCCCTTTCATGTTTGTGAACTCACTGGGTTGGTTTATAAAATTAGGAAAATATTAGGTTTAGATTTTTTATGTTTGTTTGCTTTGGTAGTTGTTTTGATTCTCTTATTCGAAATCCCCTTTTGTTAACAGTAGAGCATGGCGTGTCTAATGAGGCATAAATACCTACAAGTTTCAATATAATAAATAATTCACTGTGCACAATGATCTCAATGTAGCATACTAAAATAAATAATTCACAGTGCGCAATGATCTCAATGTAATATATTTCTATATGCTATGTCCAATATAATCAACTGAATTCTAAGTTTAGCCTTTATTTTCAATAGAGTGATCCCAAGTCAGGCTTTGTAAGAAAATTCTCAACTACATGTAAATACCTTTCCCAAGAATATGGGCTTGAACTGAAGCATTCCGGCAATTGTCAGCAGAACTGTTGGATCATTTGGTACACAAGAAGCACTTGGAAGGACCTTGTGACCTCGTGAAGCATAAAAATCAAGAAATCGCCGGTGAATGGAATCCCCACTTGTGGGGACATCCTTGGATTTATCCTCAACCAATTCCTCAGTCATAGGTTGTATTGATGCTGAAAGAAGATATCAAGAAAAGGTTTTTATATCATTCGGAAGACAGATGCTGAAGAATTTGTAAGCTCCTATGACAAAAAATGTGAACAAACAAGAGTTCTCTGCCGGACGTAATTCTTGTGGTGAAGTTTACTTTCCGTGCTCCCTTCATTTTGGAATGTTTAGAGGGAAAATGATCCCTGCAACCTGTATTCAGGTTCTAATGTGTCAGCCTCAAGAAGGGAACTTAATGCACTGAATATGGACCCCCCCCTCCCCACAAAAAAAAAAGAAAAAAAAAAGACTACCCATGTCGTGTTAAATCTAGATAAAGCAAGGTTCACAGAGAAAAACCAAAAGAATACACTACACTGCACTCACAAATCCCCAAACCTGTAATTTTTGTGCCCTGAAGAGTCTGGAAATTTATACATGGCAATACAATCAAACACTTAAAAAAGAGTCAAGTTAGTTTGTTTCTATTATTTTTCTATCCAAAACCATGATTAAACTTAAGAAGTTGAAGGATTTACTAGAGCCGAGAAAAATAATTATATCTCCTCCCCTAAGTTAATAAATTTGGTTTTTCTTGATTTGAATTTGATAATCAAGAAAACTCTAAAATTACAAGGACAAATTGAGACCTTCAAATAGAAAATCAAAGTTCAAAAAATAAGCACAAGAAGTCAAACTAATTATTCCAAATTTAAGCAATAGACTAAAGCTTAAAGACTAGAATTTGTTCAATCAAGTCATACATTCATGTAGCTTCAAGTGAAATAAAAGTCATCTTCAACCAATATATATGTATACCACAATTGAGCAAGAGGACTCGTGAATTCACATAAAAACACTACACCACTTATAAGAACTCCAATATTACGAAGTGCAAATCAATAATCCCCACCATATGCTCTTAAATCTTTTAAAACTCACCCTAGCTTTGTATACAAATTACTATCCCTGAAAAACTCATTTCAACTAGTCCATGGGTGCTTCCAAAAATAAGAAAAAGACATACAACAACTAAACTATACAATAAAAGAACAAAATCTAACTTATTTATTAATCAAAATTAAGATAAGAACACAGATGAAAAGAGAGAGATTTGCAATATGGGTAGCAAGGCAAAATCACTTCAAGAATGTTTTAGCCCTAAAAGAAACACAACTTAATTCTACTCTCTTAAAAAAATTTGATTATAACCTTTCACATACACTTCCTGTAACAGCAATTTTTTAATTTCCTAAGACAAATTAAAGACCCAATTTGCTAAACTAACATAACATCACTAGAAGCAAAGGTAAGTTAAACCCAAGGAACTCAAACAAATTTTAAGATTTAACAAATGTATTCAAGGCAAATTAATTACCAATGGAGAGGGCAAGTTGGCATCTTGGCTGAAATCTTGAAATGGGTCTTGAAGTAAGAAATGGGAACAAAGGTTTCGCTCCATGTATGCAGTGCAGAGAGAGTTCCATCTTCAAGCCTTTCATGGCCGCTTATCTCTCTCTCTCTCTCTCTCTTGTGGTTCTTGTTTTGGAAAGTTAGTAAAACGTTGGTTTTGACTTTTTATCAAGTTTTTTGGCTTTTTTAGAAGTGATTTGAGAAGTTGGTAAAAAATTAACTTTTTATTTTTTAGTTTAATATTTATTTATGGTGTCAAATTAAATTAAAACGACTAAAATATCCTTACCCAACATAAGAGATTTATTTTTTTATTTTTTTTTCATAGGCCCTAATTTGTAATTTTAGGATTGCATTTTTGACACTTCCTAAAGGATTTTGTTGCGTTTTTGTCTAAAAACGTGACTTTTTACTATGTTCTCCAAATGACACTATTTTAAATTGGCGTTATTTTTTAGAGAGAGAAAGAGAGTGAGGGAGGACGGGAGAGCAGACAAAGGGAGAGCGAGGGAGGGGGGTGTTAAATTACACTATTCCCCCATTTTATTTACCCCTCGTTGGAAATAGATTATTTTAATAAATTTTTACCTAAAGTATGAGATAAAAATATTGGGTTACGTTTGGTAGAGTTTTATAAATGTGATTCGAGAGTATGAGTTGTATTTTGAGTTTGTGAGTTGTGGAATTATGATTTGAGTGTAGAAAATTTGTTTGGTTATGGTTTTTGAATAGAGTGTTAAATTGAGTTTTGAATTAAGTGTGAAATCGAGTTTTGAAAGTTTAATTTGACATGTGAAGTAAGAAAATTTGTTTGGTTATGAGTTTTGGAAAGAGTTTTCAAAACTTAATTCAAATTATTATAACTCATAACAAAACACACTAGTTTCACACTATTGAAAATTCTGATCAACACTCATAATCAAATTCTTTTTAAAATTCAATTAAAAAAAATTATTATTAACAGAAATAATATTAATCAATTTTTTAATTGAAAATACTACAAAGGAAATAATTTTTTTCAAAATAAATATTCAAAAAATTTAAATCATAAATATTTAAATAATTTAAATAATCTAAAAAAATTTAATAAGTGAAAAATTAAAATAAATATTCAAAAAATTTAAATCGTAAAAATTTAAATAATTTAAATATTCAAAAATTTTAAATAATTTAAAATGTTAATATTTTAAATTTAAAAAAACTCTACACTCAAATCGTAACCAAACACATAAAACAAAACTCAATTAAAAAATTATTTTTAATACTCATAACCAAACACATAACTCGAAACTCCATACTACTTTCATAATTCTACACTCAAATCGTAACCAAATACATAACAAAAAAATTAAAATATTTAAAAATATTTTTATAAAATAGAGTTTAAATTTATTTTTATAAAATATTTTAAAATTTGAAAAATTAAAATCGTAATATTTTGAAATTAAAATATTTAAAAATATTCAAAAAATCAAAAATTAAAAAAATCGTAACATATTTAAATATTAAAATATTTAAAATATTTAAAAAAATAAAATATTGATTTAAATTGAGTTTTGAAAAGAGTTTTGAGTTATGTATTTGGTTATAAGTTTTGAAAAGTAATGATTATGTTTTAAATTGAGTTTTGAAAAAAAGGCTTATCAAACGGAGCCTTTGTATTTTTTGAATGACTTTCAAATTTTTTACAAAAAAATATGTAATAAATAAAAGAAAATGAAATTTTAACTTTTTAATATAGGTTATGTTCTTTTTGGAATGTGTATTGGAAAATGATTAGCTAAACTAAAAAGGTGGAACTTCGGGGAGCTAAAAAAGTGGAACTTCGGCCCCGGGTGGGAGGGGGGGGAGATAACCGTAAATTTTATCAAAAGTTTTTAAAAATTTACTTGTTCATCTTAAATTTTATTATTCTTTCCAACTCACTAAAAATATAAGGCTTCGTTTGGTAAGTCTTTCAAATTATAATTTTGCCTATTGATTTGAGTGTGTTATTTGTTTTGAGTTTTCAAATCATAATTCTACACCCATTTCTCAAAACTCAATTCAAAACATAATTATTACTTTTCAAAACTCATAACCAAACACATAATTCAAAACTCTTTTCAAAACTCAATTCAAATCAATATTTTAATTTTTTAAATATTTTAAAAATATTTTAATTTTGTTAAGATTTTAAATATTTTAATATTTAAATATGTTACGATTTTTTTAATTTTTTAATTTTTTGAATATTTTTAAATATTTTAATTTCAAAATATTACTATTTTAATTTTTTAAATTTTAAAATATTTTATAAAAATAAATTCAAACTCTATTTTATAAAAATATTTTTAAATATTTTAATTTTTTTTGTTATGTATTTGGTTACGATTTGAGTGTAGAGTTATAAAAGTAATATAAAGTTTCGAGTTATGTATTTAATTATGAGTCTTAAAAATAATTTCTTAATTGAGTTTTGTTTTGTGTTTGGTTACGATTTGAGCATAGAGTTGTTTTTAAATTTAAAATATTAACATTTTAAATTATTTAAATTTTTTGAATATTTGAATTATTTAAATTTTTACGATTTAAATTTTTTGAATATTTATTTTAATTTTATACTTATTAAATTTTTTGAATATTTATTTTGAAAAAAAAATTATTTCCTTTGTAGTATTTTCAATTAAAAAATTGATTAATGTTATTTTCTATTAATAATAATTTTGTTAATTGAATTTTAAAAAGAGTTTGATTATGAGTGTTGATCAGAATTTTCAATAGTGTGAAAGTAGTGTGTTTTGTTATGAGTTATAACAATTTGAATTAAGTTTGGAAAACTTTTTCCAAAACTCATAACCAAACAAATTTTCTTACTTTACATGTCAAATCAAACTTTCAAAACTCAACTCCACACTCAATTCAAAACTCAATTTAACACTCTATTTAAAAACCATAACCAAACAAATTTTCTACACTCAAATCATAATTTCACAACTCACAAACTCAAAATACAACTCATACTCTCAAATCATATTTACAAAATTTTACCAAACGCAACCTAGGTCTTTTGTTTTTAAAGTAAGGAATAAAATAATATAAAATTCTTATTTCATGTTTTTTTTTTAATTTATTGACAACATAAAGGGTAATTATGATAATTGATATTTCTTAAAAAATATATTGTATTGTATTATCAAAGAGTAATTTTGAAAAATTAATTTTTTTTAAATGTAATAATTTTATTAATAAAAAAAAATTAAATTCTCCAAAATAGACTATTATTTTAGGACAGAATCAAATTTAAAAGGAAAAAGCTTATTGAAAATTTAGTGCTTGTTTGGGATAGTCTATAAAAAACAAAAAGCCAAAAAATTACTTAAAAAGTCACAAAGTTATCACTATTCACCAAAAAAGTAAAAAAAAAAAAAATACAAGCCAAAATTGTACCCTGCAGTGATGGTACAAGCTCACATGTGGGGGCCCGTGGGATACTTTTCATATATCTTATGAAAAAACTTAGATATATATATTCATCGAACTAGAGGGTACTGTTGGGCCCATGGCAGGCCACCACGAGTCCTGTTTCGATAATCCAAACCGTTCAATGTGTAAAATTTATCGAGTAATATATGGTTGTAAAAAATCACGTTGATCGAATATCGATAGCTATGTGATCAAATCAGATTTTTGTCAGTCGTTTATTTTTCATCGTCCATTTTTTTACAAAACTGATTTAATCACATAGCTATTGATATCCGATCAACATGGTTTTTTAAAGCCATATAGTACTCGACGAGTTCTATACATTAATCGGTTCAAATTATCGAAACGGGACCCGTGAGTACCCTCCAATTCAATGAATATATATAGGGAAGCCTCATCCTATATATACATATATATATCTTCTGAAGGCACCATCTCATTTCAAAGCAATCCGTACTTGTTCCTTAGAGCATCAATGTCAGTACGCATAGGGCATAGGGGTACTACGGTAATTTTGCTATTTTAATACATATTTTTTCGTAAAAAGTCAAAAAGTTATATTAAACAATTATATTTTTTTCTCTACTTTTTATCCAAAAAGTCAAACAGTGCACTTATATAGTTCATCCCAAACAATTAGTGAAAGATTTGGTTCATCCTTAATTTGAAAAAAATTGTTTGTGTTTGGAGAAGCTCTCTAAACACATTTTCACCAATTGATTTCAGTGTGGTATTTGTTTTGAGTTTTCAAATTATAATTCTACACCCACTTTTAAAAACTCCTTTCTAGGCGGGAAAATATGGCTAACCTAGACATTTGGCCGATTGATCGGAACAGTGTTCGATTTTTTTTTTTTGCACCTATTATTTTTATATTTTAAATAAAAAATATTTCTAAATTTTTTTAAAATTTTTTTATGAGTTTTGAATAGGATTTTGGGTTATGTGTTTAGTTATGAGATATAAGTTTTTGAATTAAATATCATATGTCACATCATTCATTTCAAACTCAATTCAAAACTCATAACCAAATAAAATTTTCACACTCAAATTATAATTCCAAAACTCACAAACTCAAAATATAATTCTATTCTCAAATCATATTTGCAAAATTCTACCAAACGTTGCCGTTATTTTTTTCCCTTTTTTTTTTTTTTGGTGACAAAATGTGACACCCAAATTGTTTAATTTAATACCCCCCCACGCGCACATATATATAAACATAATTATGATGATATGTAATAATATATTATTAAATAAATAATAATAAGTAAATAAATCAAATTTGGCATTAGGTTATCAAATATGGGATTAATTAGGGATTATTATTTGGGACCAAATTAACATAAATATGAAATTATAATACTAGTCGAGCCAAATTAGAATTAAAGATAGTGAATAAATAAATATAAAAGTAAGAGCAAATAAATAATAATAATAATAATATTGATAAGCATACTAACCTGATAAGGCCAACATCAATTACTTAGTAATTAATTAAGAAGATTTGTGATCCCTCCAGGAGAGAATGTGAGTTATATTATACATTCAGTTACCATAATATATTTTACGTATGTTTTGACTTACCATAATCTATTTTATACAAGTTGTATTCTATTAGTTATATTAGTATAAGTTATGTTTTATAAATATTTCAATTACATGGATTAATTTCTGAACTCTATTTGTTAAAATGAAACTCATGAATATGTTTGTTTAAATTTTAAAGAATATTTGACTTTGATTTTATAAACAATTATGTTTTGTAAGTACCACCACGAGAGTCTCATGCCTTGGAGGACTTAAATAACCATTGGCCTCTGTTTGGCTACTTTGTAGTCCTCTGTTTGTCATAGATCTATTGACCTCTGTTCTGATTATCACTTCTGTGATCTCTGTTCTGTTCTATTTTGTACCGTTGTTATGGTTATTTATTTACATAACTTCTGTATTTCAGTTTCTGCAACTTAAATGATTTATTTGCCAAATTGAGTTATGTAAATATTTTAGCTTAACTAACTATCCATGGTTATTTTGTATTCCCTATACTCTTGGCATAATATTTCTCACTCTGCTGTGTGCTTATAGCTGTTACCATTTCAGGTGACAAGATGTAGGGGGAAACCCATAACCTCACGAAATGGAACCCGCACGTGGATTGATGTTGAACCACTATTTTGTCTTTCTTTTTTTATGTTTTTTCTCCCTTTTACTCTACTCGGGGCCGGTCACTGAATAATAAAATAATAAAAATCCTATAAATGTATTTTCTCTTATTAAAATAGTAAAATGGAGTAATTTCCTGTTTAATTATTTTTATTTCCGCTTGCGCAGTTTAATTTGCTACAAATAGAAAAAGTTAGTAAGTTGCGATTCCAACCCTAAGTCCCTGGGGTTGGGTCATAACAAATGTGGTATCAGAGCAATGATTCAAAAAAAAAATCATAATAATAATAATAAAATATATATATATATTTACTTGCAACAATAGTCTTTTTGTGTAGAATCTCACGTTTATTCTGGTGATGTAAGAATGTCAGAGATTAATCTTGATGATGTGTTTTGGGATGGTCTTGGGGACATTAATTTAGATGAGATTTTAGCCCAGCACCCTGCCCCCGCCTCACTTGAGGGTTGGGGAGATTTAGAGGACATAATCAGAAGACTGCACCCAGGCCTTGCCCAGTTGATGGGTCAGCCAGTTTATATCCAGGCTAACCCTACCAATGTCCCACATTTACTATGGAGGCAAAGTCGTGCCGATACACGCAACCATTTTCTTGGACCCACTCGTGTCCTTGGCGTTGCCTCGGGACATGACCGCCTGCACTATATCATAGGCCCTCTACCCCCAGAGTTTGTGGCCAGAAGGGGGAACGTGTATCTTGAGGACTATATTTTCACCACTGTCCCTAACCCACTGGAGATAATTAATATTCAAAATGTTGACTTTAATAATGACTTGTCATATATTGAGACACCCGGTTGGATTGTCAACCGAGCATTTTTGGGATATATACAGTTCGTCCCCATTTTCACAGTCCAGACAGCGTAGATGTGTTTTGGTGTAGTCCAGTTAGGATGGGAATTTGAGTTTTTTATGCAACACTATTTCCCATAGTTTTTCGGGCCATTTGACCCATCACTCTAGATTTAGTAGGAGAAAACCTTTTTGTATGCTGACCATGATGTGTTCTGATCCCTTTCTGGTTGTCTTTTTGTTTTTGTTTACCACAGGGATGAGACACTAACACAATTTTTGATGTCTGGAACAAAGATGTAATATTAATTGTAAAAATAGTAAAGTTGGTATTTTATATAGATATAGATTGCACTACACATGCTTACATATATGTTGCGTTATAAATGTAATGCCTCGTTTATTACCTTGTAGAATGGCCAATAATGGTAATGGAAGCGAGTCATCAGTCAGTGGTACTGAATTGATGGAAAGAATAACGGAAATAGCGGTGACTAGCTTTTTGCAAGCCTTGTAGACTAACATCAACAATGGGATGCCGGAACGGCGAGAAAAGCCGGTTACCATAAAATAGTTCCAAGATCTGAAACCCACCACATTTACCGGCGGCCCAAACCTAATGGTAGCAGACACTTGGGTTAAAGACATGGAAAAGATTTTTCGCACCCTACCCTGCACTGAAAGACAAAAGGTAACTTTCGCCACTTTCACTTTCAAAGACAACACACAAGAATGGTGGCTTCTCACTCTGGCCAAAGAAGAAATTACGACTTGGGCAAGATTCTTGGAAATATTTTACGAAAAATAATACGCAGATTCATTGCGGGAACAGAAGGAATCCGAATTTATACATCTAAAGCAAGGAACCATGACGGTGGCCAAATACGAGAGCAAGTTCACACAACTCGCTCAGTTTGCAACATACATCATCCCCACCGAAACTCGAAAAGAAAGAAAATTTGAAGCAGGATTGAATGCTGAAATTAAAGACAGGCTCGAGGTCTTGAAACTACCAACCTATGCAGAAGTGGTAGACCGGGCGTACATTGCAGAAAATAGGATTAAAGCCTCGCGTTCCGGGGAACCACGCCACAAGAAGCGATTTTGGAAAAGAGACAACAGAAGACCTAGTGTTGTGCCTCCCAAAAAGGTGAATACGAGTACAACCAGTTCAGGCCATCAAGGTCCTACCAACCCCTGAGGTGGCACTGTTCCAATTTGTCCCACTTGTGGGAAGGCTCATTGGGGACAATGCCATCAAGACACGGGAGCATGTTTTAAATGCGGTCACGTTGGCTACTTGCTAAGGGATTGTCCAAAGCTGACTAATCCTACAGCCAGCCCCTCTGGCCTAGTCAGGAAACCCGCAGGACCTAGAGGAGAGAGGAAGGACCAAAAACGCCAAGGACGGGCTCTCGCCTTGGTACTTGGAAAACCAGAAGTTACTGAAAATCTTGCATCAAGTACACTTTCTGTCTGTGGTCATTTAGCTCATGTCCTTATTGACTCTGGGTCAACTCATTCTTTTATTGCACCATACTTTGCTGCTAAGTTGGCATTAACACCCGAACCATTAGGATATATATTGTCTGTGTCTTTTCCTTCTGGTAAGTCTGCTTGTAGTACAAATGTGTACAAATCTTGTGTTATATTCTTAAAAGGAAAAAGCTTATATGTAGACTTGATTCCCCTCCGCATTGGAAACTTTGATGTGATCTTAGGTATGGATTGGCTGGCTGTCAACCACACCTCTATTGATTGTAAAGCCAAAAAGGTCTTCCTCAGGTTACCAAACCAACCCGAACTTGTCTTTGATGGGACTGGAGTTTCCAACCCTCCCTGTATCATATCCTTCATGACAGTCCAACAACTTCTAAGAAAGGGTTGTGGTAGTTATATTTGTTATGTGAGTGATACACAAAAAGAGGCCCCCACCGTGGATATGATCCCCATAGTACAAGAATTCTCGAATGTTTTTCTTGAAGATCTACCCGGTATTCCGGTGGATCGAGAAATCGAATTCACCATTGAAACCCAACCTGGCACACAACCAATATCAAAAGCTCCTTATCGCATGTCAATGACAGAATTGAAAGAGTTGAAGACTCAACTTGTAACAACCCCGATCCATGATTAACATTAATCCATGATTAATTATGCCTAATCAATAATTAAGGAGAAATTCTGAATTAAATTGCATGTGTGCGTTGCATTATAGTGTTTATATCTGTTTAACGTAGAAAGATTTTGTTCATGTTTTAGTTTTGGTTTGCGAATTGAAGGCCTTATCGACATCTGAAACTGAAATTGACTTCAATTACGTGTTATTTAGAATTTTTAGAAATTTTTGGTGAGTTCTATTTGAAATTGATTCGGGATCAAATTATTAGAATAAAATAATCCCAATTGATTAGTCTAAGCTTGCATTGATTAAATACCACCAAGTGGGCTTTAACAAGGCCACTTCCATCACTCTTATACACTTTTGGCACTCTTATTTCCTCATCCTTGAACTCAATGTGTGTGCGTGTGTGTGTGTGTGTGTGTGTGTGAGAGAGAGAGAGAGAGAGCAAGAGAGAGTTGAGATCAATACTTGAGCTTGGAAGAAATTGCTAGAGAATTCAAGGAGATTGGTTTGGAACCTTAGAGAATTCACCAACTAGAGCTTCATTGAGAGGTTTAGGTATGAGTTCCACCCTTGAATTGTATACTATGATGTCTAGACCCTAAATTCAAGAGAATTTAGTTGTTTAATGCAAGGTTTGAGCTAGAGTGGATGAACTTGGGCCATATCATGCATGCATGCACTTTTTCTTGCATTCTGAGTTAAATTTCAAGTAATTCTTTCATGCATGTCTTGAATTCACCTTGATTTTGAAAAATTATCAAGTTTTATGTTGTTTTATGGCATTTGATCATGTTTTGAGAAACTCAAGATCAAGAAAATTCATGCATGTTATGTTCATGAAACATTCATAAAGTTTATGTTGAATTTTTGAACAATTGGCATGCTTTTGGGCCTTGATTTCAAGAAATGATCTTCAAAGCATGATATTTTGTGAGTTTCTAAGTGTTTTCTAGAATTTTGGCCCAAGAGGATGAGTTTTGAAGTGTTTAGTTTGAGCTTGAAGCTTGGAGATCAAATCTGAAAATTCCAGAATTTGAATCTACGCTCGAGCGTGGGAGTTCACGCTCGAACGATGCACTCTGAATGCATGCACTTCCTCTCGAGCGACATGAAACCCGCTCGACTGTGAAATACATGTATCCAGAAGTTCATATGTTTTGCAGTACGCTCGAGTGGAGGTCCAGCGCCCGTCGAGCGTAAAAATCAAGCATCCAGTACTTTTGTCAAAGTTTACAGTCCGCTCGAGCGAAGGAAGTCATGCTCGAGCAAACCTTGACATTTTGCATGTCTGCTCGAGCGAGGAAAGCCACGCTCGAGCGTGGACCCTGTTTTCAGCAAGTTTTGAAAAATGTTTTCAAGTGCATTTTTGCATCCTCATTCTATCCTAGGCATTCCTAGGCCATGATTTAGACACCATAATAAGAATAAGAGTAGAAACACACTAAGAACAAGCGAAATAAGTTATGTACAATTCGAACGTATGTTTCAGGTGTGTATTTGTTATGTGTTAATGTAGGTCACATGCCGTAAACCGTTTAATTAGTCTGCTCTGTCTATTTGCACCCGAAGCCAACTATGAGTAATAACTAGTAAAGTTATGTTCAACTTTATTTATTTTTTGTATAATGAATTAAGATTTGTTTTCTGAAATGATATGTTCTGTACAATGAATGATTGTCCAATTTCTAATAATGTATTCGTGGCATTTTTAGCATCATGTGATATCTGTTAGTTGCTACCCGGTATCGGAGGTTTCATCATGGAACTTAATATGTTTGCAATCTGTTACCCACACCGGAGGCTCCATCATGGGGCTCAACATGTTTATTTTTTGTTACCCGGATCCGAAGGTTCCTTTATGGAACTGGTTATTCATAACCACCACATGTTCTGCATCTGTTCTGTTAGCTCTAATGGATGTATCACGTATGATTAAGCAGGAATTATGATTTCTGTATATGATCTGAACAAGAATATGAATCTGAATCTATTATGAATCTAAATTATGATTTCTAAATTTGTATGGACTTCATTCATTAAAATCCTTTACTCCGTTATTATTCACTGGGCTTCCGCTCACTATTTATATTATGTATGTAGGTGAGCAGGCGCGTGACTAGGCCTAAGCTGCTGCCTGGAGTTTGGGTGTCAGCTAGTCATCGTGCCTCCCGTGGAGGTTCCTTTTGAGATATATCCAAGCTTAGTGTTTTGGAACTTTTGTACTCCTAAATGTTTATACCTGGACTGAATATGTGTTGAAAGTTTTGTATAAATGGTTAAAGTGACGTAAGATTTATACTTTTATAACGTCACATATACGAGTATAAAGTTTTATATTCTGTCCCATGTATGTCATCATAGCTCATTGGACCTCGTATATTTTGTATATTTGCTTCTGTAGCCTCTAACTATACGATGTTCTGTTAAGAAGCCTTTGGTAATCCAATGATTACTGGCCGGTTACGATGCTAAACCCATAAGGGCGGGTTTGGGTTGTGACACAACTCCAGGAACTATTGGACAAAGGTTTCATTCAACCTAGTACCTCACCCTAGGGAGCTCCAGTATTGTCCGTAAAGAAAAAGGATGGCACGATGAGATTATGCATCGATTACCGGGAGCTGAACAAGGTCACTATCAAGAATCGGTACCCTTTGCCACGAATCGATGACTTGTTCGATCAATTTCAAGGCGCCCAAGTATTCTCCAAAATCAACTTGCGTTCTAGCTACCATCAGCTAAAAGTCAAAATAGAAAGCATCGAACAGACTGCCTTCAGAACCCGTTATGGACACTACGAGTTTCTTGTCATGCCTTTTGGCGTCATAAATGCCCCAGCGGCCTTCACGGATCTCATGAACCGAGTGTTCAAACCCTACCTTGATGAGTTCGTCATCGTCTTCATTGACGACATCCTCATATACTCCAAGTCACCAGAGGCCCATGAGCAGCACTTGCGAACGGTTCTACAAACACTACGTGATCACAAACTTTATGCCAAGTTGAAGAAATACGAATTTTGGATCACTAGTGTACACTTTCCCGGTCACGTCATTAACAAAGATGGCATCTCAGTTGACCCCCCAAAAGTTACAGCAATCGTGGACTGACCACGACCTACTAATATGTCAGAAATCTGAAGTTTCTTGGATCTAGCTGGCTATTATCGACGCTTCGTGCAAGATTTCTCAAAGATAGCATCACCCTTGACCCAGCTAACTTAGAAGAACACACCCTTCGAACGGACTGATAAACAGGAGCGTTGCTTTCAAGAATTAAAAAGTCAACTTGTGTCAGCTCCTATACTAGCACTCCCTACAAGAGCAGATGGGTTCGTAATTTATAGTGATGCCTTATACAATGGTTTGGGTTGCGTTCTCATGCAAAATGGAAAAGTCATTGCTTATGCGTCGCGACAATTAAAGACTCACAAGAAGAACTACCTGACTCATGATTTGGAATTGGCTGCGGTAATCTTTGCACTCAAAATCTGGCATCATTATCTTTACAGTGCAACCTGCGAGATTTACACTGATCACAAAAGTTTTAAATATCTGTTCACACAGAAGGAACTAAACATGAGGCAACGGTGGTGGCTAGAATTTATGAAAGACTATGATGTAGAGATCCATCACCATCCAGGCAAAGCTAACGTGGTGGCAGACGCACTGAGCCGAAAGACGACCAGAGGTTTGGCATGTACTCTCATTTCCCGCAAGATCAGTGGGTTGCTCGCCAACATAACCGTGGAATCTACATTGATTGAAAAAATTAAAGCGCGCCAATGTGAAGATAAACTTTTGAAGAACAAGCACGATGAGCAAAGGAGTATGCCTGATCCTAATTTCACTATAAGCAATGAGATACTAAAATTTTGAAATCGAACTTGCATACCCGACATCTCGGAACTCAAAAAGAAGATACTGGAGGAAGCTCATAACTCGAGATTTGTAGTCCATCCTGGCAACACAAAGATGTACCATGATCTGAAGGAACACTACTGGTGGACGGGAATGACAAGAGACCTAGCAAGCTATGTCTCAAAATGTCTGCATTGTCAGCGTGTTAAAGCAGAACATCAGAGACCTACAGGACTGCTACAACCACTCCCTAAATGGGAACACATTACTATGGACTTCATGGTCGGGCTACCACAGTCATTTTCAAAGAATGATGCAATATGGGTTATAGTAGACCGATTGACGAAGTCAGCGCATTTTCTAGTAATCAAGATCATGTACTCCCTTAATAAGTTTGCTACTTTATACATCAAGGAAATTATTCGTTTGCATGGTATCCTAATTTCGATCGTGTCTGACCGAGACCCCCGCTTCGTGTCTTACTTCTTGAACAAATTGCAAGAAGCTTTGGAAACCACACTGAAGTTTAGCACTACGTATCACCCACAAATTGATGGATAATCCGAAAGAACAATCCAGACATTGGAAGACATGTTACGTATGTGCGTGTTGGACCTCAAAGGTAACTGGGATGAGGACCTACCTCTAGTGGAATTCGCCTATAAAAACAGCTACCAAGCAAGTATTGGAATGGCACCGTACGAAGCTCTGTACGGAAGAAGATATCGATCACCCCTATGTTGGACGGAAGTCGGGGATAGGAAATTGTTAGGCCCCAAGATCGTGCAAGTCACAAGTGAGAAAATCCAACTCATCCAACAACGAATTCACACTGCTCAGAGCCGCCAAAAAAGTTATGCAGATACTCGGAGACGGGACTTGGAATTTCAAGTAGGGGATCATGTGTTCCTCAAGATCTCATCAACAAGAGGAGTGATCCGATTTGGAAAGCGAGGGAAAGCTAAACCCACGTTACATCGGGCCATTCGAGATACTGGAAAGGATTGGTCCTGTAGCCTATCGTCTTGCACTACCACCTGAACTATCCAATATCCACAATGTATTTCACGTTTCAATGCTTCGGCAATACCTTCGAGATCCAGAGCACGTTGTTGATTACGAGGACCTAGAAGTTCAAGAAGATCTCTCTTATGAAGAGCAACCAGTGCAGATTCTCGATCGTCGTGATCAAGTTCTCCGAAACAAGACCATACCGTTGGTAAAGGTCTTATGGCAAAATCATCGTATCGAAGAAGCTACGTGGGAAACAGAAAGTCAAATGCGAGCCAAATATCCACACCTCTTCAAAAATTAAGGTACGTCAAGTTTGGGAACAAACTTCTTTTTAGGAGGGAAGAAATGTGACACCCTAATTGTTTAATTAAATATCACACATATATATATATAAACATAATTATGGTGATATATGATAATATATTATTAAATAAATAATAATAAGTAAATAAATCAAATTTGGCATTGAGTTATCAAATATGAGATTAATTAGGGATTATTATTTGGGGTCAAATTAGCACAAATATGAAATTATAATACTAGTTGGGCCAAATTAGAATTAAAGATAGTAAATAAATAAATAAATATAAAAGTAAGAGTAAATAAATAATAATAATAATACTAACCTGATAAGGCCAACATCAATTACTTAGTAATTAATTAAGAAGATTTGTGATCTCTCCAAGAGAGAAGGTTGTGCGCCACTTGTACCCCCAACCTGTAGGGGGAGTGAGTCATCACTGTTTAGGTATCATGGGTTATGTATATAATTAATTAAGAAGATTTGTGATCTCTCCAAGAGAGAAGGTTGTGCGCCACTTGTACCCCCTAACCTATAGGGGGGAGTGAGTCATCATGGGTTATGTATATAAGAGGGTGGGGGAGGGGGGGAGGGTGGAGTCTGGATCCTCTCCTTAATGTTCCTACTTGGCTTCCTACTAGGAACGACTCAGATTAGGTCAAGGGAAATGGGCGGCTCAGATCATTTCATTAAAAAAAAAAAAAAAAAAGTCAAACCAATTTTTTGTTGAAAGTGTGAAAGAGGAGAGAGAGAGAGTATTACCTTCACCCTCACCATCTTCTCCTCCACCTCACACAACCCATTTCATCAGTGACCTATCTCACCGACGACCCTGTTTACGATAACCCACTTCCAACGGCGACCCTAACGGCCACTCTATCGCCTAAAACAAGGGCCTGAAGAAGATCTTTCAATTCCCTCCAAAGTTTTCCATAATTGGGTTGCCAATGTATATATATATATGTAATTACAATAAATTGGGCAAAAAGACCAAGAACCCATCAAGATTTTTTCTCATATTATACACCAAAGCTAGTTTCAACTGCTTGATTTCACCTATCTTACAAAGCAGAGAGATCAAAAGAATGATAGATATAGATTCGCATATATATATATATATGTATATATATTTATTGAGAGAGAGAGTAAGAGAGAGAGAGAGAGAAAGAATGGTGGAACACGTATAGAGAAAGAGTGGAGGGAAAGAAATAAGTTGTTGTTAATTTTGTTTTGTCACGACCCAAACCCGCCCCCATAGGTTTAGCATCGTAACCGGCCAGTAATCCTGGGATTACCGAAGGCCTCTGAGACAAATTAACATAATATTAGGGGCTAGCGGAAGCAAATAACAAATATACAACGTCCATTGAGCTGTGCAGACTTATATGAGACAGAAAATTTTTAAATTTTTTATACACATACATACACATCATCCCTACGTCATAATATATATACAGATCAGACAAAAAGGACTTAGCCCCGTTTTCAAAATACACAAGACTTGTTTAACCAAACAAGAAAACAGAACTTAAACTTTAAATCACATAGCGATGATCACTTGACATATCCGGAACCTCCACGGGAGGCACATAGGCTGGCTGACAAAACAGAAATAAAGGCCGTCAACTCTGGCCCTGGTCACGCGCCGGCTCACCTACATATATAATATAAACTGTGAGCGAAAGCCCAGTGAACAATAACAGAGTAAAGGGGTTTCAAT
This sequence comes from Camellia granthamiana, assembly GCA_036172215.1. Lineage (NCBI taxonomy): Eukaryota > Viridiplantae > Streptophyta > Magnoliopsida > Ericales > Theaceae > Camellia > Camellia granthamiana. The sequence continues at coordinate 153,502,522 of CM069908.1, forward strand.
GAATGAGTCCGAACAGTTTCAGAAATCATAATTCAGTTTCGTATCAAAATCATAATTTGTCCAGATCATATACAGACAGAAATCATAAGTCATGCGTAAGCATACATGATACATTCATTAGCACTAGCAGAAACAGTTGACCCATAACAGGACGACCATAAAGGCACACAGTTGACTCACGTGCATGGAGACGGTACAGTTGACTCATGAGACATACAGTTGACCCATAAATAGGACGTAAGGATCTATAACAGTTGGCTCATGAGACGTACAGTTGACCCATAATTGGGACGTAACAGAACAGATAACAGTTATCATTTGAAGCTAAGAATGTCACGAATACATTTCAGAAACATTGGACAACCATTCATCCATACAGAAAATATTGTCTCAGAAAACAGATCATCTTATATCACTCAGAAAATACTTATAATTGAACATAACTTTACAAAGTTATTACTCATAGATAGCCGCAGAAGCAAATCAGACGGACTGGACATATCAGATAAATCAGGCAGACAATGGCGCGTGACATACACAAGCACATAACATATACACATTGACATACAATATTACTCCCTTGATCAAACTTGGCTTTCCTAGTCTTTTTCCGTCTAAACAGTCCGAAGTTCTACTATGCTTATTCTTTCTCATCCAAATAAACCGGGTTCTTATTTCACATGTTCTTCCATTACTAAGCCCTTCTTTTCTAAATAGATTGATCTTTTACTTGGCTTCTTAAACAACTACCACTAGATCAATGATTCATTCTTCAACTAACTAATCTATGTTGATTGGTAGTTTATTAATCTTTATTGAGTCATAAATCATGTCTAGAATGCCTTGGAAAGAGATGAGAATAAAAATGTGAACTAAATGCAATTTTCCAAAATATGCTGAAAATGGGTCTCTGCTCGAGCGCTACTTTGGTCGCTCGAGCGGACTGTAAAATTTGAAAAACTACTGGGAGCTCGATTTTCACGCTCAAGCGAGACTTTCCTCACTCGAGCGGACAACGTAAATTCTGAAATTCCAAAATTGCAATTGAAGTTCAAATTTGGTATTCAAAGCCTCAAAACGTGTACTTTTGGTACACAAAAATGGAGAACCATTGGATAATTTAGTAAATACTTTTAATTAGAAATCATTCATTCAAAATCATGCTCCAATTGTCCAAATTTAGCTTTAACTCATCTTCTTTACATCAACCCACAATTCTAAAATATAAATTAGACTTCCCAACCTCTTGAAATTCCATGATGTATGTAATACAAATAGATCCAATTTTATTATTAATAACAAAATCAACTTAACTATGAATCACACAAATCAATTTCTTAGAAATTCAACTTAACTCAATTTCTAACCAAAAATTTAATTTATAATCATGGATGTTCTAAAATGTATCTAAATTGAATAGAATTTTTAAATTACATCACATGCATGGATTAAATAAAGATCTAATTATAAAATCAAAACTTTAGGATTAATTCCAAATTTGCATAAACTTGGTTTTCTTAAAACATTTCCGTTGTGTCACGACCCAAACCCGCCCCTATGGGTTTAGCATCGTAACCGGCCAGCAATCCGTGATTACCAAAGGCCTGCTTAACAGTAATGACAATAGTATAAAGTAAGGGGCTGGCGAAAGCCAAACAGTAAATTAAAAGATGTCCAATGAGCTGTGAAAATCTGAATGGAAAAAAGACTTTTGTGGACATAACCACATCCAACCAAATACATATACACATAGCATACGAGTTAGGGACCTAGTCCCTTTACCATAACTGTACAGTCAAGTCTTAATCAGTCGATACATAACAGAGACAAAAAGGTGTGAATCTAAAACACCCCAAAAACAGCCTTGGCTCAAGAAGACTCGGAACCTCGAAGCGAGGCACAACGGTTGGCTGGACAAAACATGAGCTTAACTTGACGCTTCTAGCTTCGATCTGGTGCCTGGACACCTACATATAAATATAAACAGTGAGCTAAAGCCCAGTGAATAACAGATATGTAAAGGGTTAAGAATGAATGTCCTTTCAGTAATTAAAACAGTCAATTGCATCGGTGGATCAGTTATTCAATCAGTGTCTCATATTTCACGTCATGTCAGTCATTTAGAAACCATAGCAGTCATATGTGGTACATCCAATAGCAGAACAATACAGTAGGTCTTAATAGACCGAATAGTCAGGTGATGACCATCGAAACAGTAAACAGTATTGGTTCCCAACATTGGAACTAACAGAGATTTCTGTAACAGTAACAGTACAGTAGCAGTAACAGTAGCGGTAACAGTACAGGTACAGTAATAGTAACAGTAAGTTGTTATGGGTGCCACGAGTACAGTTCATAAAATGGGACAAACATTTATTCAGTAAACAATATTATTTCAGAAAGCAGTACAGTTAATCATTCAGAAAATAATAGTAATAATTGAACATAGCTTTACAACATTGTTACTCACAGTGGGTTAAGTCGACATAAGGCCTCGGACGCCCACCTATATAATTCACATAACAAAAACACAATAGAAGCACTATTTAACATTTGTCACATTTTAATTCAACTCTCTTTATGTGCTTCTAGTTTATTCCATGACTATGAGAGTCCAATTGGTGCCTAAGAATGCTCAGAATGTCATGAGGATGTAATTATGCATTTAAAAGAATTAGTCAAAATTGCTGAAAATAAGGTCCTCGCTCGAGCGCCACTTTGGTCGCTCGAGCGGACTGTAAAATTTTAAAACACTTATGGGAGCTCGATTTTCACGCTCGAGCGAGACTTCCCTCGCTCGAGCGGACAGTGTAAATTCTGCAAATTTCAAAATTGCAGTTTAAATTCAAATATGGTATTCAAAGCCTCAAAACATATATTTTTGGTACACAAAAATGGAGAATCATTGTATGATTCAGTAAACACTTTCAATTAGAAAACATTCATTCAAAATCATGTTCCAATTGCCCAAATTTAGTTTTAATTCACCTTATCAATATCAACCCACAATTCTAAAATATAATTTAGACTTCCCAATCTCTCATTTTCTTTTTAGTTACATAAAATTGATTTCAAGCTCTTTCTACTTTCCTTTCAAGCATGAAATTAAAGTCATAAATTCCTTAGAAAATTATTTACATGTATGAAATTGACATCAAAATTACTAGTTTTATATTCTTATAAATTTTCCAACTAAATTCCATAACCATGAGTCTACTTAATTTCCTACTTAATCCATGAGACCAATTTCATAGCTTTCTTAATTCATGATGCATGTAACTTATTTTATATTTGACACCCCATTTCATCCTAATTTCATGAATTAAATCTCAAATCTCCAAGTATTATAGGATAGTTCTACAAAATCAAGCCAAAGATAATTAATTTCTAATTTATCTACCATAACCACTCACATGCATGTAACCCATTTCAAATTAACTTCTATAATTTTGAATCTAATTCAATTTTATCACTCTTTTACTACTTCCTTTTAATTTACATGAAATTGAAGTTATATGACTCTTAGGAAAGCATTTGCATGTATGAAATTAAGATTAAAACCAACTAATTTTCTATATTCAAAATCAAATCATAATTTAATTCTTGATTTAGCCAAGTTTAGATTAAATTAATTTCATTCATAACACACCCAAAACTTAATCCATAATCATAGATGTTCCAAAACATAATTAAATTTTGAATAAAACTCTTTCATTATATTACATGCATGGGTTAGAGATCAAAACCAAATCAATATCTAATTTTCCATAAACATGAGCCGATCTTATTTTTCTTCATATCTATTCCAAATTTAAGCTCATAAATCTTTAAATCATAAATTAAGGTCTAGAATCTTAGAAACCCACAATGCATGTAAGGTTAGACTTTAAATTTATGAAGAATGATAAAGATCAAACTTAAATATTAGATTACAACATCAATCTCTAATTATCAAACTCTACTCAAATTTTCTTCATCTTCATGCCAATTTCTTTTTAATTATAAGCAATTGAACCTAATTACTTCTTAATTTCAGTTGTTAGATAATGAATCTACAAGAATCAAGTTTGAAATCCTTACCTATCATTCTCAATGGTTGAATTTTTGATAAGTTCTTGAACTCTCCTTTAATTCCTCTCCTTTCCTAGCTTTTCCACTTGACCTTCCTTCAAAATTCCCAGCAAAGGTTTAAGGAATTAAACCTCTTTCTCACCCACGGTTGTCTCTCTCTTTCTTCCTCTATTCTAATTCTGCTTCCAGCAGAGTGAAATGCATCACTTGACTTCAATTGCCATCTCTCACTATTTTATTTATTTTTTATTCATTAGTGGGACACTTGTCCACATATCATGAATCCATGTCTCCTTAGCTTAACATACTAATCACACTTTAATTTAATTAAACATCACTTAGCCTTGATTAACCATAATTAGCACTCAAGTTAATTAGTCATAGCTAATTATAATTTCCTACATGATTTAATTAGTCTAATTGACTTCCATTAGAGGCTAATTAAATATATTTAAATTTATCAATCTGAATCAGATTTTTAGTCAGACTCCCAAAAGGCTCCAATTATTAAATTAAATTTATCACCATTATCAATTTTGATTTCTTAAATCATTTAACCTTCAATTTCTGATCAGGCTCAAGATTTCGCCAATAAATTACATATTCAAATTGGGCACAACATAATTAAATTTAACTTATAATAACCATAATCCTCAATCCTCATGACTTAATCAACTCCAATTAGGACCTAATTAATCAAATCTCAATTTTACTAAGCTGAATCGAATATTTAATTAAACTTCCAAATGGGTCCGTAATTGAGATTAATTTGATTCAACTTCCTAACTTCACCTCCTTAAGCCATTTGGACCCTTAATTTCTAATTCCAACATAAACCTTCAATCAAATCATATACGAGCCAGATTTCACAATTCTCATAAATCCCAAATAAATTATAATACTGGGCAGTTCAATCTCAGATCCTCTTAATTAATCAAGTATTAATCATTATACGTGATGGGGTTATTACACGTTGTCTCTTCAAAATATGGACTTGAATGGCCCAATTCCCTTAAAACTCATGTATTACAAGAAAATACTACAAAATCAAATCAAAACAATTAATTTTCCAAATTAATTTCCACAACTATGAGTCTACTTAATTTCTTACTTAAAACCTTATTTCTTACAAAATCCATAAGACTAATTCCATAACTTTCTTAATTCATGATGCATGGAGAATTATCTAAAATATGAAATTAAAGTTATAAAACTCTTAGAAAATATTTGCATGTGTGAAATTAGGGTCAACATTCAAATCAATTACATCCAAAATTCCTTTAATTCAATATTAAGTTCAAAATGTTCATTAATTCATAATTTCCCAAAACTTGCTCTCCTTATACCCAAACATGAAATTAATTCTCCAACTTTCTTAAAGATTCATTGATGCATGTAAAGATGGAGTCCAAATTCATGAGGAATAACATAAATTAAACTTACTTGATAAATTTTCCCAAAACTCATTTCCTTAATCTCAAGCTTAACTCAATTTATTTTGACCTCAATTTAATTCATAGTCATAGATGCTCCAAAATATATTTAATTTGAGTCAAACTCTTAGATAACATTACATGCATGGGTTAATAATTAAAATCAAAACCCATATTTATTCTTTAATTCTTCCAAATTACATGCACGTAGAAATGAGGGCCCGATTCATGCAAGATTATAAAAATTAAATGCAAAATAATTAATTTCTAAATTGATTTCCATAAATTGAACATAACTACATGAATTCATCATCTTGCTAACTTCTTCTATTTATATGAAATTAAACCCAAGTTTAACAATTTAAGAAATCATAGTTCATATTCTTGGTCCTAACTTGATTTTACATGCAAATCCAAATCTTAACAATTTATAATTGATCTACAAAGTTTTATTTTTAATTCCCTCAAAATTCACCTTAAATCAATTTATATCTACATTATTTAACAATAGAAGGAAGAGGATGAGATTTCTTACCTTAGAAGGATTTTTCCACAATTTTGACTTGAATTTTTGATGCCTCACGGAGCCCTCTTCTTCTCCTCTTTTATTTTTTTTTTCTCTCGGTTCTCTCTCTCTCTCTCTCTCTTCTCTCTCTCTCTCTCTCATTCTCTTACTCTTTTTCTTTACTTCGCCAAATGTGTGTTTTGGCCCCAAGGAAATTACCGCTCATTTTGAACTCACCAGCACACACATACACAGTTCACCTTTTGACCACAGCCTTACACGTGCACACACGTATACACACACCCACTAATTGCTGAATACACCCATGCTCATTTACACCCTTTAATTCTAGATTCTTCCATAAATTAATTTATGTTTAGGATTAATTTAATTAACACTTAATCTTAATAAATCTTGATCAACACACAGTTAAATTAATTATAACAAATCATAAATCCCACATAATTTAATTAGTTTAGTTTGACTTCCATTAAGGCCCAATTAATTATATTTAATTTTATCAATCTGAATCAGATTTTTTAGTCAAACTCCCAAAAGGCTCCAAATATTAAATTAAATTTATTATTATTATCAATTTGATTTCCCAAATCATCTAGGCTTTCAATTTCTGATCAGACTCAAATTCCCATCAATAAATTACATATTCAAATTGGACACATCATAATTAAATTTAATTTATAATAACCACAATCCTCAATCCTCATGACTTAATCAACTCCAATTAGGATCTAATTAATCGAATCTCAATTTTACTAAACTGAATCGAATATTTAATTAAACTCCCAAATGGACCGTAATTAAAATTAAATTGATTCAACTTCTTAACTTCACTTTCTTAAGCTATTTGGACCCTTAATTTCTAATTCCAAAATAAATCTTTAATAGAATTATATACGAGTCAGATCCCACAATTTCTCACAAATCTCAAATTAAATTATAATACTCGGCAATTAAATTTCAAATCCTCTTAATTAATCAAGTACTAATCACTATACGTGATGGGGTCGTTACATGTTTTCTTAGATTTTGATTTATTATTTTTGTGAAATTTGAATTATTGTTTGGCATTTGATCAAAACTTCAAAAATCTGGGTTTGATGATTTTTATTTTTTTTTTAAATTTCTCCAAGTTATGGGAAGGCATAAAAGTAGCAACAATGGCCGATGGATGGTGGTCGCCGGTGAAAAATAGTAGACGGTGGTTGCTGGTGAACAAACGGCGATGGTGGTTTATTGATGCGTATCTCTCTTCCTCACTTTCTTTTCGATTGCTCAACTCTCTCTCCTCTTTCACACTATCAGCAAAAAATTTGTTTGAATTTTTTTTTTTTTTTTAATGAAAAGATCTGAGTCGCCCATTTCCCTTGACCCAATCTGAGCTGTTCCCAATAAGGAGCCAAGTAGAAACATTAAGAAGAGGATCCGGACTTGTTGAGGGGGGGGGGAGGGGTTGCAAAATGAGGAAAGGTATGAGCGGAAAAACGAAGAAAAAATTCTGTGGGATATTGTGTAGAAAAGGGTCTCGAAAGATAGGAAAAATATAAAGGAAATAGTAAGACTCAATCTTAAGATGAGTTATATTATACCTTCAGTTACCATAATATATTTTACGTATGTTTTGACTTACCATAATCTATTTTATACAAGTTGTATTCTATTAGTTATATTAATACAAGTTATGTTTTATAAATATTTCAATTACATGGATTAATTTCTGAACTCTATTTGTTAAAATGAAACCCATGAATATGTTTGTTTAAATTTTAGAGAATATTTGATTATGACCTTATAAACAATTATGTTTTGTAAGTATCACCACGGGAGTCCCATGCCTTGGGGGATTTAAATAATCATTGGCCTCTGTTTGACCACTTTGTGATCCTCTGTTTGTCATGGATCCATTGACCTCTGTTCTGATTGTCACTTGTGTGACCTCTATTCTGTTTTGTTATGTTCTGTACTGTGGTTATGGTTATTTATTACATAACTTCTGTATTTTAGTTTCTACCGCTTAAATGATTTATTTACCAAATTGAGTTATGTAAATATTTTGGCTTAACTAACTATCCGTGGTTATTTTGTAGTTCCCTATACTCTTGCATAATATTTCTCACTTTATTATGTGCTTATAGCTATTACCATTTCAGGTGACGAGATGTAGGGGGAAACCCATAACCTCACGAAATTGAATCCGCACGTGGATTGATGTTGAACCACTATTTTGTCTTTCTTTTTTTATGTTTGCTACCTTTTTGCTCTACTCGAGGCCGGTCACTGAATAATAAAATAATAAAAGCCGCCTATAAATGTATTTTCTCTTATTAAAATAGTAAAATAGAGTAATTTCCTGTTTAATTATTTTTATTTCCACTTGCGCAATTAATTTGCTACAAATAGAAAAAGTTAGTAAGTTGCGATTCCAACCCTAAACCCCTGGGGTTGGGTTGTGACACAAAATAAATTATTTTATTGAGAAAAAGCACAAAATCAAGAGAGTAATTCCCCTCAAAACTCTATCTCCACCATAATTTTTACAAAATTGACTGTTGTGCCTCCTCACAACAGTGACTATCATGCTTTGTGACTATTGTGCGGTTATAAGAACTTATTTCGAGACTCGTTTTAATAATTTGAATCATTTATTTTTTTTAAAAATAAATAATAAAATATATTTGTAAAAAAAAATTAATTAGATATCATTAATTCTTTCATTCACTCACATTCGTGTTCAATTTTATAATTCAAATCACATTTGTCATTTATTGGTTTAGATACAAATGCAATTCGATGAAATAGGTTAACGATATCCAATCAATTTGATTGTTTGAAAATATGTTCTAGGTCAATATATTTCTAAAAAGTTAACGGTTTGGATTATCAAAACAGGTCCTGAAAATGGGTCCATATATCTCCACAACAGTTACTATTGTGCCTTCCGTATAGCAGTCACCCCTTCTCTAATTTTCAAGACTATATTTTGTAAGTCTTGTGGGACCTTATGATGGTGATTTGAAATGGTTTATTTGGTAAGTTTTAAAAAGAAAAACATATGTGCAAAAAAAAATCAATTTGATTGAAAATCGATTGACACACTAATTAATCTTGTTTTGTTTTATAAAATTGATAGTAAATATAATTTTATTTAGAGTGATCTAAATAAGTATACTTTTTATTTTTTTACGAAAAAATATACAAAAAAATAGAGAGGTGATGTAATTCAAATAAATATACTTATGTGACTTATGTAAATAAGTTAAATATATATATATAGAGGGGTAATTTATACTTAAAGTGGGCCGAGCTGGGTAATGGGCTGACATGGGCCCCAGTGCAAAGAGAAGTAGAGTTACTCCGGTCCGAAAGAGAAGTAGGGTTACTCGCGAGGTCCCAGAGAGAGGTAGAATTACTCCGGTCCGAAGAAGAGACATTGGAGTTAGACCGGTCATACGGCCGTGGTGGTTAGCCGCGGTCGCGTAAGGTCTTATTTTCTACTCTGGTTGAGTAGAGTAGCAAGAATGTTTCGGTCTTGAATGATTACTTCGGTCGAAGCGTGTGGAAAACCGAGATAGGCCATGGTGCTGAATGTAGTTCGGCTTAACTCCCCTTTTTGGTAGCTCGGTCTTAGTATGGAAAGCCGAGGTAGGGGAGAGTATGAAAGACGAGACCGAACTAGCAGTCACTCCGGTCATCTTGGAGCCCGACCATGGAAAACCATCTCACTTGGTTTAAGCAGTGAGGGGGGTGTTGAAGGATAAGCATTATCCTTCAAGAATGTGAGTCCTAACAGGACTCTACATGGAAGAGTTAGAGTCCTACTAGGATTGTGCCACACGAAACCTATATAAGCTCACCAATATCACCTAAGAAGAGGTAATGCAACTTTTGCTCCCTGACTACATTGAGCTTTTGCCTACTTGTCTTGCTTACTGACTTAGGCATCGGAGAGGTTTCCGACATACACCCGCTCGGCCAGCTCACGTTTGTGTTTTCAGGTGGAAGACCAACGACGTACAGAGGAACGCAAGCTTGATCAACAGGATTATACGAGAAGGTGTATCTCTTTCCCGTACAATTGGCGCCGTCTGTGGGAAGAACAGACAAGAACAACCTCTTGATCAAGCTTTTTCTCTCAAAATTCGATGGCGAACAACGAAGAACTGCCTCAGTCCGCCATTGACGGACAAACTCCAGATGGAGGTGCAAGGCGCGAGGGCCTACCTTTGGTCCCTCCCATGGCGAACCTGGAACCACGAAGACAAGATTCTAGGAGGGATGCCAGGGGTAGAAAGGAGGAATAACAGCCCTCATCCCTCTCGTTCGCAGAGCCCCAGAAAGACAAAGGCGCAGGGTAGATCCTCAAACTTTGGAGGATCGCGTCAGGGAACAAGACGAGTTGATACGGCAGATGGCGGCAGACATGGAAGCTCTAAAACGCCCAGATGAAAGGAAAAGAAGTGGCGACAGGAGAGGGGCGCAACAACAAGACGCCCCCTCGCCACTCAGAGGGTCGTAGTAGAAATTCTACACCTCTCCCAAGCAGAAAACAGAAGCCTCAGGACAGGCGACACACAAGTTAGGTCTTCCAGGACTCGTCACTCCAGGTCTGAGAGGACGAGATCTGAAAGGTCTAACACAGAAGGGAGCACTTACTGGCCCTCGCATACGCACCAAACCAGGTCCAGACAGACCGAGTTGCCCAGATCGTCCGACCTACGAACCGTGCTAGATGAAAAAGGCACGATGCAGGGAGGAGACGCCAGGGCACGTGATCCACATAGAGTTTCTGCCTTACAGCGGGTTGGCTCCTCGGACGCATGGAAGCGTCGAGGTTGGAATGCCACTACCGCGCCCGGCCTACGAACCAGCGGATAAGGCATTGGCGAGGCTGCAGACCTCACCATTCGTCCCAGGCAATAGAGAACGCGCCCCTACCCTCAGGCTTCCTTCAGCCCAAATTCAATACATACGAGGGGAAGACGGACCCCTACTCGCACTTGAGCCACTTTCGCCAGGTCATGGCTGTATACCGGCGGAATGAGGCCTTGATGTGCATCCTATTCCCTTCAAGCCTTGGTGACCTCGGCCTGACTTGGTTTAAGAAACTTCCAGAAGGCAGCATAGCCTCCTGGCGCAATTGGCGGAGGCGTTCGTCACAAGGTTCCGAACGAACACTAAGACCCCGGTGGAGATCGATCAGTTACTCTCCATCGACATGGGTGAGAAGAAGAACCTTACGATCCTACAACAGTCGTTACTGGGAGACATTCAACCAGATTGGGGATTGTCCCACCAATCTCGCCATTGCCCAGTATAAATGAGGACTCCCAGTCGGAAACAGACTAAGGGATTCTATCACCATGACGCCACCTCTCACCATGGAGGCCCTGATGGAAAGAGTGCATCAGCACATTAGGGTGGAAGAGGACGGCGCCCGTGCTAAAGCAAAGCCTAGCACAACTGCAATACCAGAAAGAAGGCCTCAGCAAAGGTCAATGCGGTAGATCGGTCCGAACAGAAACGGGCGTGGCAGACGGGACAACGGAGAAGACCAGGACAAAAGATGGTTGAGAGTCCGCACCGCCATCACCACGGTCTTCAAGAAACCGATCTACCGAATACTTAGTGAGATTCGCGACGAGCCTTTCGTCAAGTGGCCAGCCAAGTTAGGCGAAGCTCAGAAGGACTACGACGACAGATCACGGTGCACTTCCACAAAGAAAAAGGGCACCGCACTGAGAATTGCACCCCATTGAGGCAGGCACTTGGAGGAGTTGGTGGCGGCAGGCCACTTAGACAAATACATTGAAGGCGGGGCACAGCCAGCCCCCCAGGACCATAACAACCCTAATGGGATGCCAATCGACGCACCGCCTCAAGGCGTCATCAACGTCATACATGGAGTCTTTGAACCGGAGCGTGTATGCGAGCTCAGAGGTTCGATCAAAAAGGCTGAGCACTTAAGAGAGGTGCTAAGTGCCCAACCAGTCGCCAAGAAGGGGAAGTCAGAGGCCACAAATGTTATGTCTTTTTCGGATAAAGACTTGGACAGAATATATTGTCCTCACAATGATGCCCTGGTCGTCACTCTCCGAGTCAAGGATTTTGACGTCAAGCGGATTTTGATTGACCAGGGTAGTTCGTGCGAAATCATGTACCATGAGACGTTCAAACAATTGAAGCTGCAAGATAAAGACTTAGCACCTGCAGTATCACCCTTGATTGGATTTAACTCGATGCCAGAATGGCCAGTTGGCAAGATCGTCCTTCCAGTCAGAGCAGGGGAGTGTGACGAAGCAAGTAGAGTTCTGGGTGTTAAAGGTCCCATCCACCTATAACATCATCTTGGGCAGAACATGGCTGCATGCCATGCGCTCGGTGGCGTCATCCTACCACCAAGTGATGCGGTTCCCAAACGACACCGGGAGTAATAGAGGAAGTCTATGGAGACCAAATCATGTCCAAGCAATGTTTCGTCACGGTGAACGGAAGCCGCGCTGCGAAAGGGTATGTTCATTCGGTGGAAGAACCTGAGAGTAATGAACTATTCGCAGACGTCGGCAAAGCAGCAAGCCAGAAAGCGGTGGAAGACTTGGTGGAAGTCAGAATAGACGAAAAGAACCCGGATAAGTTCTTTCTGCTCGGTTCGTCGTTGTCCAGCGCTGAGAGTTAGAGGTCTTGGAATTTTTGACCTCTAACATCGAAGTGTTTGCCTGGACTCCATACGACATGCCAGGCATTGATCCCAACTTCATATGCCACCAACTCAATGTCCACCCATCTGCCAGGCCAATCATTCAGCGCACCCGCAGATCGGCACTCCACCACGCCGAGATAGTGGCGGAAGAAGTGGGAAACTTGTTGGAAGCAGGGGCAATCAGAGAGGTGCACTACCCCAGATGGATCTCCAACACAGTCGTAGTGCCAAAGAAGAATGGCAAGTGGCGCTCTGCGTCGACTATAAAACTGTCAACAAAGCATGCCCTAAAGATAGCTTTCCTCTACCACGGATTGACCAACTGGTAGACCTGACGGCGGGGCACAACCGACTAAGCTTCCTCGATGCATACAGAGGCTACCACCAGATCGCAATGCATGAACCGACCAGGAGGTCACATCTTTCACCACACCCAGAGGACTCTACTGCTACAAGGTCATGCCTTTGGCTTAAAGAACGCTGGGGCGACATTCCAGAGAATGGTCACCAAGATGTTTGAGCCGTTGTAGGCAGAACAATGGAAGCTTACATCGACGACATGGTGGTCAAGAGCAAGGATGAAAATGACACCTCAAGGACCTAAGTGAGATGTTTGAGATTCTGAAGAAGCATAAGTTACGCCTCAACGCGTCGAAGTGGTGTGCATTCGGAGTAGGGATCAGGCAAATTCTTAGGCTTCTTGGTGACCAACCGAGGTATAGAGGCAGATCTTCTCAGATCAAGGCAATTCAGGATCTGGAGAGACCAAACTCAGTAAAAGAAGTACAGTATCTCACCGGCATGGCAGCCGCGCTCAATCGGTTCATTAGCCGATCGTCAGACAGGCTACGACCATTTTTTCATGCCCTCAAGGCCAAGTTTGAGTGGGACGAAGAATGTGACCGAGCTCTGGAAAGCTTGAAGGAATACATGTCTTCTCCACCACTACTTGTAACACCAATTCCTGGAGAAGAACTCTTCTTGTACCTGGCAGTCTCACAGCACGCAATCAGCGCAGTGTTGGTCCGTGCCAGAAGGAGTCCAACATCTGCCCATCTACTATGTTAGCAAGACACTGCTGGGCGCCGAAACAAGGTATTTGCCACTGGAGAAACTGGCATTGTCCTTGATGATGGCCGCAAGGAAGCTACCGCACTACTTTCACGCTCACACCATTGTTGTCCTCACGGCCTTCCCCACTAAAGGCTTTGTTTGAAAGGTGCGAACTTCTCCGGGCGAATTCTAAAGTGGGCAGTAGAGTTGGGACAAGACGACATCAAGTACCAACCCAGGACGGCAATAAAAGCCAAGCATTGGCAGATTTCGTCGCGGAATTCACACCAGGAAGTCATCCCATCTGCCCAGTCGACCTAACTGAAACAACCGAACTAGGGATGGAAGTTGACGTCGGAATAACGCAACCCCTAGTACTGGTTACTCAGTCAGGCCCCAAGGCAGACCAGAGTAAAGAAAGGAGGGAAGAAGCCAACCATGCTATACCAAGTCCAGACTCACCAACAAATAAAGACTTGGTACAATCAGATTGTAAGGGGCAGACAGCAAGCATGGACTTGGAAGAAGACACCGGCAACACATAAGATCCTAAGGCATCCTCTGATCCCTCCACCTGCTGGAAGTTGTTCGTTGGAGAGATGTGGAAACTCTTCGTGGATGGAGCATCCAACCGACATGGAGCAGGACTTGGCATAGTCCTCATCTCTCCAGACGGCCTAGTAGTGGAGCAGGGCAATCAACCTTGGCTTCCCAGCGTCAAACAACGCAGCGGAGTATGAAGCGCTTCTTGCAGGTCTCAAATCAGCATTCCACATGAAGGCCACCGAGCTAATGGTTTACAGCGACTCACAGCTGGTGGTAAACCAAATATCTGGCGACTATGAAGCAAAGGATGACAGAATGGCTAAGTACCAAGAGCTAATCAGAACCGAAATCAAGAGGTTTGAAGTGGTGAGGATAGAACAGATCGGCAGGGAGGAAAACAGCAGAGCAGACGAACTAGCAAGCTTCGCCTCAATGGCAAATACCTCCATCCCTCATCCACTACTGATCGACTACCTGCCTAGACCAAGCATTGAAGATCCAGAAGCAGAAGAGGTGTGTTGCGCCGATCTAGGCCCTTCCTGGATGGATCCTATCATCTTGTTCTTAAAAGACGGCACCTTACCGGAAGAAAAGAAAGAAGCCAACAGAATAAGAGCAAAGTCGCAGCGGTTTTGGCTCTCTCCATCCTTGGCATTGTACAAGAAGTCGTTCTCGGGACCTTACTTAAAGTGTGTTCACCCCAGCAAGGTAGAAGCATTCCTGTTCGAAATACATGAGGGGGTATGTGGCAGCCATCAATGAGGAGATCACTGGCATACCGAGCTATCTCACAAGGATATTGGTGGCCATACATGCAAGCGGATTCGGAGAAGTATGTCAAAAAATGCGAAAAGTGTCAGAAGTTTGCGCATACAAATACACCAACCTGCCAGAGAACTTCTACCTCTCACTAGTCCATGGCCTTTCGCAATGTGGGGCTTAGACATAGTGGGACCACTCCGACAGCACCAGGCAACAGGAAGTTCTTTCTTGCGGCAACCGACTACTTCACAAAGTGGGTGGAAGCAGAAGCCTTGGCATCAATCAAGGAAAAAAGATGTGAAGAAGTTTGTGTGGCAAAACATCATCACTCGCTTTGGCATACCGAAGGCACTGATCTCAGACAACGGTACTCAGTTCGACTGGTAAAATTTTCAGAGGCTTTTGTGAGGAGTACAAGATAGAATTCTACAATTCTACACCGGCGTATCCGCCAGCGAATGGACAAGCAGAAGCTTCAAACAAGGTAGTCTTGGATGGACTAAAGAAAAGACTAGAGAAAGCTAAAGGCAAGTGGGCAGAAGGAACTCCCTCATGTTCTATGGGCTTACCGCACCACGCCTCGGCGATCAACAGGAGAAACACCATTCTCCTTAGCTTATGGCATGGAAGCAGTCATCCCATTAGAAGTTGGTCTCCCACAATCGGAGTGAAAACTTTGATCCAGACTTAAACGCCGAAGCAATAGCATTAGAACTTGATCTCGCGGAAGAAAGAAGAGACAGAGCATTGGTTCACATCGCCTTCTACCAACAAGAGTTGTCTAGAAAGTACAACAAAACGGTGCCATCTAAGACAGTCTCAAGATCGGCGATTGGGTACTTCGCAAAGTGATGGGAAACACCCTGATTCCAGGAGATGGCAAGTTGGGGCCGAATTGGGAAGGACCTTACAAAGTGGTCGGTTTAGCAGGCAAAGGGGCATACCACTTGGAAGATAGGGACGGCAAAGCAATTCCTAGGCCATGGAACACTGCCAATCTTAAGTTGGTTTTATTTTTAGCCTTTTTCTTCTAAGCAAGTGTAATTTTTTACTTTCTCAATAAAACAAGTCGATTCTTTTTCAGTATATTTGTTTTCAGTAGAGAGTAATTTTAGTAAGTCAGTAGCACTGTTAAACATAGTTGGCCGAATAACAACTTTGACCCCTCCTCAAGCCCAGGATAAGGATCCAGGCTGCAGGACGTTTGGTCGGAATAACCAAACACTTATTCTCAGTTGGCTGGAAAAAACCAATTCTTAGAGGTTGAGCTGGATCAAACCGCAACACTCTGTACTCTTCAGCCGAAGTATGGGTTTAGGCTGAAGAGTGGTTGGCTGGATTAAACCAACACTCTGTACTCTTCAGCCGAAGTATGGGTTTAGGCTGAAGAGCGGTTGGCTGGATTAAACCAACACTCTGTACTCTTCAGCCGAAGTATGGTTTAGGCTGAAGAGCGGTTGGCTGGATTAAACCAACACTCTGTACTCTTCAGCCGAAGTAATGGGTTTAGGGCTGAAGAGTGGTTGGCTGGATTAAACCAACACTCTTGTACTCTTCAGCGCGAAGTAAGTGTATGGCTGAAGAGTGGTTGGCTGGGATTAAACCAACACTCTGTTACTCTTCAGCCGAAGTAAGTGTATGGCTGAAGAGTGGTTGGCTGGATTAAACCAACACTCTGTACTCTTCAGCCGAGGTATGGGTTTAGGCTGAAGAGTGGTTGGCTGGATTAAACCAACACTCTGCACTCTTCAGCCGAAGTATGGGTTTAGGACTGAAGAGTGTTGGCTGGTTTAAACCAACACTCTGTACTCTTCAGCCGAAGTATTGATATATCGGCTAAAGAGTCGCTGGCAGGATTAAACAAATTGTGTACTCTTGAGCGAAGTGAGTTATATCGGCTAAAGAGTGGTTGGCTAGCAAGTTAGATAGTTAGGACCGAGATCACAGTTAATGAGAAATTCATTGCAAGTATGAGCATACACACACAAAACCGGAATAAAAGTTCAAGAAATTTTCATTAAAGTGCAAACGCAAACCAAGTACAATTTTGTGAGCCGCAGCCCGGTTACAAAAGTTCAGGAACAAAAGAAGAAAAATGAAAAATCAGCGGAGAAGATCATCAAGCTCGGCATCGAATCCGCATCATCACTTGTTGGGAGCCCCCCTGGTGTCAGCTGGGAGAACGGTTTGATCTGGGAGCTCGGTCTCGGCTTGAACTTCGGTTTTCTGTTGGCTGTGTTGTTGTCAACCAGCAGCTCGTCAGTTTAAGTCCTACAATGACCGGCTCCAACCGAACTGTCTGATTGTTTGATTGTTCGTTGACAGCCGGGGTAGAGTTTGCTCATCTTCATCAGACCCCTCATCATCATCTTCATCAGAGCCTTGGCCTTCGAGAAATTGCCTCTGCAGATCGGCAGCATACTGCGAGAGCGAGGCCGGAATAACACAAGCCGGAGCATTATAAACCTCGGTCTCGGCCCCCGCAGCCGAGCTTCTCCACAGCACTCCTCCAACCGCACTTAAAGAATAAGTCCTTGGCGGCGTTGCACTGGAGGGTGTATGCGTCTTCGGCATCTTTAAAGCCTTGTTTCTTGGCTTCCTTGACGTCCTCCTTCAGCTGGTTTATTTCGGCGCCTTTCTGCTTTTCAATCCTTGCCAGCAAGCGCAGAGGTACTTGTCTTTCGCATCGGCAGCTATCTTCTTCTTTTCGGCTTCAAAAGAATTAGCTACTTCGGTTAGCCGATCATTTTCTGCCCGGAGTTCGGCCATCTGTTTCTTGGCCTCCTCCAGCTCGGCCCTCTTTGCTTCGGCCTCCGCCATGGCTTCCCTGGTACTTCGCCTAAGTTCCATGACCTTCCTGTGAGTAACATGATTTTTCTGGATGGCCTGCAAAGGAGAAGTGACGTTAGCCGGACTCAAAGTTTGAAAAAATTCACATAGAAAGAAGAAAGATGTTTACCAGGGTCATAGACTTCGTAGAAGACCGGATTGACTTCAGCTCGGTGTTAAGCTGTTTGTAGTGGTGCTCCATGTCCTTGGGGAGGCACACACTTTTGGCTAAGTTGAAAGCCATCAAGTGGTCCTTCTCCGCAACAACCGAGTCAGTCTCTTGGATATCTCGGTTGTTGAAGGACAGCTCTGGAACCCACTTGGAAGAGGTAGCACGGTCGGATTGCTCCGGTTGGATTCTTGGCTGGGGGCTGGGAGGCTGGATTGGTGGTAGAACGATCTCGTCCTCATCAACAAGTTGTTGCTCGGTTTGGCTAGTCCGGGCACGCTTGCGTTGGCGAGATGAGGATGGTTGTTGCGATGGAAGAGCTACCACGGTCTCAGTTGTTCGACCGGTTTGTGGTACCTCGGCTGGTGTTGTCTCGGTTAGAAGGGCCTTCAGCCTGTTCTTCTTCGCCATCTCTTGTTCGGCAGTGAGTGGCACAAGATTGATCTGGGGCAAGGAAGGGTCCGGCTCTGGTTCGTCTTCGAGGAGGAAGTCGGTCACCCTTGCTTTTCGGCGACCGGAGTAGCGGTAGGTCGGTTCGAAGTTTAGAAGCCCTGCCCAACTTCTCTCCTTTACTCTTAGTGCGGCGCGCAAGAGACCGAGGTTGGGGTAGCCGTAGTTGGAAAGGAGATGGGCTCTATCTGCAAAGAGAAAATAAGTGTTAGTTCGGTCCATAGTACAAAGCCGAAATAAAATAAAATAAAAAATGAAATGCAACCGAGGTATGTATACCGGGCTCTCCTTGTTTCCAGTTTATTCTCCAGCCAGGAATCTGGGCTTGAAGGTCTTCAAAGTTCCCAGATACCCAGAAGAAGTCATCGTCATTCAGGTCTTTGTCCGGTGTATCCTTAATTATTTTTTCTCGGC